>JAQMYJ010000002.1:15185917-15207090 GCA_030014305.1 Clarias laeviceps | reverse complement strand
TTCCCATTCTGCTTGCCATTTATGTGATATAATATTGATTTATCAGTGGTTTGAGGTCAGAGGGTGGGATTTGGCATACGCTAATTGTTTCTGTAAGGGCTTGTCTTGCTGCCATAGTTTAACGTATCAAATGTATTTTTGAGCAGGGTTTTATTGTTCATTTATTAGTCAGATACACTGCTTGTTTTCACGCTGTTTACTGGATCTTTTTGTAACAGCAAAAGTATGTGTTAAGTGTAATGAAGTTATTTTTCACAAATAGAGCTGTGTATGCTTAGTTCTTCAGGGTCATTCTCTTGTTCAGAAAGTAGATCATTTCAGCGTTTTAATTTTATTTAATGTTATTTTATGCATGTTTTATTTTTGGCCAGCGATCGGAACTGGCCAATAAATCACTAATTTTATTATAGATCGGCTGTCTTTCATCTGGCTGGTCACATAAACTAATAGAATTGTCGTTAGTCTTTCGACTAATCCCGTCACCACAGCAAACCATCCAATCCGCACACAACTTGGCACATGTTTTAAGCCGGATCCCATTTCTGATGCAACCCTCCCATTTTATCCGGACTTGGGACTGCATCAGTGCCTGGAGTTTGGTCATTGGGTGGGAATTGAACCCAGGCCTGTAATGATGCAAAATACATAACCATATAATGCAACAAATGATAATACATAAAGTAAGACACACGATGATAAGTGTAAGGTAAAACATGCTCGTACTGGAGGGGTAACTAAATTCTCCTGAACAATGTTCTAAAGAACTGTAACCGCAAACTGAGGACTGAAAGCAAGGCAGGAAAAGAAATACAAACTCAGCAAAAGTAAGCATCAGTTGTTTTGGTGCAGTTTATAGTTTCTAATTTCTGCTTTTCATTTACAGAATGAATTTCATGTTCACGTTTATGATTTAGATAATACATTCACAAATGTTATTTTTACATTTATTGTTCTTTGTTTTTACGATTAGGTTAAGCTGATACCGATTTTGCCGCTATACAAAACACCTCTCTTACTACTACAACTCATTCCTTTCTCCTGCACTTCAGGGCTGACTCCTAGCATGTAATGTGAATGTGTTCGTATTTCAACATTTAACCCTTGCCTTTCAAACATGTTGACACAAAGCCCCTGCATTCACAAGGACACTAGTTTAGTTTGTCTGCCCTCAAGATGACCTCTTCCAGGAGATATGGCTGAGTGGCAACTTAATGTACCAAATAAGAATACTTAAAATGGTTACAAAATGAATAAATAAAAATAAAGATATGCTTTTGAAGAAAGTTACAGTTGGATTACAATGGTAGAATGACATG
Source organism: Clarias laeviceps (assembly GCA_030014305.1). Lineage (NCBI taxonomy): Eukaryota > Metazoa > Chordata > Actinopteri > Siluriformes > Clariidae > Clarias > Clarias laeviceps. The sequence continues at coordinate 15,205,774 of JAQMYJ010000002.1, read as the reverse complement.
TATTACTCATGGACACAATATAGAACCCAAACAAGGCATCAGTCTGACACAGAGACCAAATGAAGCAGTCAGACGTGCGTGGACAGAGACTCCTGTACTCTCTCCAAACCTTGCAGATTGTATGGTCTTGATTTTAAAGCACTGGTGCCAGTTTCTGTGTTGACAGTACAGTGTTTTTGATAAACACAAAGACCATGTGTATTTTCATCATCATCATCATCAGTCCCTAGAATAAAGAATCTTTTCATTCACGAAAAGATCATGGCATGGATTTTAGATAACGGCCTTACAGTAGATCATCTGGGTAGGCCTAGGTCACATAGACATACCAAGAACAACGTTAAATAAACAAAGCTGCTAGTTACAGCCAGCTTAAAGCAACACCAGAGAGGCAGAGCATATCTGATTCCCATAGCTGTACCTCTCAGCGGAGGACATCAAACATACCGAGCCGCACTTTATCTTCAGCTGCACCTGTGGAGGGTCACTTCCCAAGCCAAGCATAACACGGCCCTGCATGCCCACTCTCCTCCCAAAAACTACACATGTGCTGTTCTCTGATAAAACACCACATCAAAAACACTTTACTGCAAACACAGAAACTGACACCGGTGCTTTAAAGTCAAGGCCATACAATCTGAAAGGTTTGCTGATGGTACAGGAGTTTTGGTGTTGTCTTTACACTCCAGGTTGTCCGTCAGTGAGATCTAAGAGACGTATCTGAGCTGATCATCTATTTGTCTTTCTCACTCACATTAAAAGAACTTTGATAGCCGAGCTCTCCAAGCTGCCCTGAAAAATGTGCTGGAGGCTGTGTTTCACAAAGGTGATTTCCCCAAAGCTGAACTTGTACAATAGCTGAAAAACCCAGGCACACTGTATTTCACTTACTGGTGTGATAAACACAGAACAACCTACAGATGCATTCAACACGTAGGTGTAAACATTTGTTTTTACTCGTACAGTATAGTGCCACCCCAAATTGGGTTGCTTCAGGTTACACAAGCAGTTGAAACAGTTTTATACATGAAGATATTTAGGTATATTTTAGAACAAATCTGTCATTTTAATTACACATCAGTCTGAGTACTGGAAAATAAAAGACTGGAACAATGAAGCACATACCGTTAACAAGTTCTGTAGATGCAGTTAAACCCACCATCTTCTCCCAAAATGAAGAAAGTCACACAATCATCAGAAAAGGCACTGTAAAGATTCTTGTAGACAAAGGAACTGCAAACTGCAGCAGTGTCAGACATCAAAGGACTCAATGTTGATGTGTTGCTATCACCTTTCTTCCTTCCAGTTCCTCTTACTCCCTCTCTTCTTCTGACGCAAAGATGGCTGAGGATAGCTTACTGGGGGATTACCCTCGCTCTCTCCTTTGATAGATCAACGTGTGTGTGTGTGTGTGAGCACTGTTTAGTCAGGGGAGGCACCCATTCCCCCCATCTGCAAACCTAATTGATCCAGGACCTAGGACAGGCCTTGTGTAAACACACGCACACGCACACACACACAGAGAGAGAGAGAACCCTCCCCTTTATTAAGCTTTATTTAAAAAAAGTGTTGAATTTCCTTTCATTCCCATTTGTCCAGCTTTTACATCCTGTGCAAAATGCCTGCAACAATGCAGCGTGTAAGGTAATACACAAAGAAGTCATTCTTTTGCTGCGCTCAAGTAAACCAAGGTTATAGCCTCAATTCCATTCATTGTGTTTTTTCTTTCGGAACGGAGCCGACTGATATGAATTCATGAGCCTCTCCAGCCCACAGACAGAACTTGAGGACTACAGAGCAGGATGGGACATGCCAAATAGTTCAGGGCACACTCATGCATGTGTCTCAGCGTATGTACACACTAGCATGCACACTCTCAGATAAGCTCTTTGTATCAGTGGCTCCATCGCTTTACCTTTTGAAAGCATGACATCACACACTTTCAGTTCTTTACACAGTTAAGATGCTTTTGACGGCATGTTGAGATCTGTCCTGTTGAAGGTACAGAAGAAACACTAAGATGATACTAGTGTTAGTCAGGCACCTCAGATCTCTATCACTCCAAAACAATGATATCGGCTATAAAGACAAGAGTTCTTCTCAGTCTAATATACCAGTATTACATTTGATGGTCTCATATCTCCAACAGAATGTATAATATGCAAGATATTCAAAGTGAAAGCGTATTATTCCTTTTCAAGAAACTATGAATACAGTATGAACAAATATCTTTGTTGAATCATAAGTTAGGGCATTATGTAAGTCATAGTTCCTTTAGATATTGTTCAACATTTTATGACTCAGTGTTTGTTTAACCTTTGACCCTGTCTCTACAGATGTGTACACCACAATCTCTCCTCACTGTTCTCTGTATTAGAAGATGATAACTTTGAACTTAATGTCTTTAAACAGAAAGTAGTTTCAAAAAAGATGTATACCGAATGGTCCTCATATGAGCATCACACCAGTATATACACACACAACCACAACACTAACGCCACCAACAGGTGAATTGAATGACACTTATTATCAAATATATAACAGTAAACTGTTGTCAGTACCATGGGCACCCAAGGCTGGGGAGGAAAGGCCAGCCTACTCTATCTGGTCCGATCTCATCGAAAAGCCAATGGAGAACAACACTCTGAAAAAAGTTAATGCTGGCCACAATAGAAAGGTATCGGAACACCCAGTTCATCACTGCTTGCTATGCATGGGGCTTAGCAGGAAAAAAGTTCAAGGTTGCTGATCAGCCCACCAAATTCCATGAGATCAAGCATCCATGGAATGTACCAAACAAACAAGACTGATCCATGGAGACCCCACCTTGCAACTTACACTTACAGGATCTGCTGCTAATGGCCTGGTGCCAGACACCACAGCACACCTTCAGAGGTCTTGTGGGGTGATGCATTGAGGGGTTAAAGTTTTGGTGGCACAAGGGGAACCTTAACAAATTTGGACTTAATATTTTGGGTTTTAATATAATGGTGGATTGGTGTATAAACAATGTAATTGGGAGAAAATTATCGTTTTTTTCCTAATGTCCTTATATGAGGTCATTTGGGTCTCATACTGTATGTTGGTGTCTGTTTTAAACCCAACCCTAAAAGTCACCATTATCATTCCAGAGCTTGCCTATCGACTGTACTCTAAACATTACCCCAGCTGACATACACTGAACAGCATGACACTCGGGGAGAATTTTGACCTACAGCCTCACAAGAGGTGTCATCTTAAACATACACAGTCACAAGCATCACAATAGCCCCTTTCACCCAGCCTGTTTGAGGCGGAAATATTGCACAATCACTGCACTTTGCAGTTGTGAGTAAAAAGACATGGAGGTGGAACCAGGGTCTTCGTTGTCTCTTCTTTAAACCAGCCGCAAAGGTAGTGACAGGCAGTTAGAACCTGACCAATAGATATATCTTATATACTAGATTAGACATAACCACTGCCCTCAAATAGTGCTAAACACATAGTGCATAAAGAACAATGAACTGAAGTAACAGCAGAGTTTGAAACTGATCAGCAGTGTCAGGATTTTTTTTTTTTAAATCAAATAAAAAATATTTAAGTGTTTCAAAGTACAACTGACAGCACTGGGCTCATTCTAGGATTTCCAGATAAACTTTTTCTTTCACTGCCTTCTGCAGTATGAATGCTTAAAATGGTTGGTCTCATGTATTATTAATTGCATAAGCATGTGTGCATTCATTTGTGCATTTGAGCATAAATTTGTACCAATCCTAGAGCACAAACTTGATGCAGCATGTGTAATGGTAAGCAAATCAAATTCAAATTTTATTTGTCACATACAGTCATACACAGTACGATATGCAATGAAATGCTTATACGACCAGTGACCTTAAAAATAAAAGATAATTAATAGGAAATAAATATGAATAAAAAATAAACACAATAGAAAATAAATTTGGTACACACAGTATTTCTGATGCATCATGGTAGATGCTGAACAATTAATATCTTAATCAAAATTGCAATATGGACCTGTGCAATTATTTAATCGCAAAAGGCTGCAATTTGTTACAGGTAACATACACAGTCAGGAATTTATAAAAAGTTTGTCAATCATCTAACTATTTATTTATTTATAATTTTTTTAATACTTTTAAGGTGATATCGATAAACATCCTCTTTAATAAGATCATCTGTGGCATTATTTGCTGTTACCATGGATACATATGTTTGAATTCAAAATATTACATTTAACAGTTAAATTTCACAGTTTGTGTCAAAATAATCGCAATATGATTTTTGTAATCAAATCATGCAGGCCTAATGCTGAGGCAGTTGAGTTAGTCACGCAGGCTCTGAGTCTTAATGCTGGCATGCTCCTTAAAAACACACATTGGGGTGGATTCTGTGTAAAAGCACGAATTCGTGATTTATGTATGAATTGCAACGTGAGTGAAGATGGCATGTTGAGAGAGTCTTTTTAATTTGATCGATTGGATTTGTGTTAAAGTGTCTATTGAAAACACAATGCATACTGTAATGAAATCACAAAAAGGGTCATGACATGCACTGACAGCTGCAGTCCATCCATATTAAATAGCACAAAATGAAGGCTCAAAGCTCAAAGACTGGGGGTTAGATTTCTACACATAATCCCCCATAGCTTTCCCTCAGAGTGTATGAGATTTGTGTGAGACGACACCTTGTTTTACTGCTCCAAAGTCAACAGAAAGAGAAATACCTCCAACATCAACTTTGGATCATCGCTCATCAAATATGGATATGCTGTGGCACAACAGATGTTTCAGCTGTTGTGTAATATTTGCCCCCCCACCCCCAATTTCATATGATGGACATCGCAAAAATTAGTCATAATATTCAGTATCATGTTGTGTGACATCGAGCAGGATGTAAGGATGCTTAGTCATTTTTTTTACTTGCAGGATTTCAGGATGATCATCTACGGAATCAGCCAGGTAACGGATAAAGCAACGGTGCTGTTTTCAGATGGAACTAAAATTAAGGTCAGACAGGCTAGATAGACTACCAGCTTTTAGTTCTGCCTTATAATCATCTCCTGAACTCGCATTCAGTTCAACAGCATCCAAAGTTCCATGGGACCAAGCCCATGCATAGCTCCAGAGCAGCTGACTTTCACACTGTCCCGCAGAGAAATGTGAAAAATAAAACTTTATTATTTAGATATCTTGACATAACATTTTCATGGGAACTGACAGGATGTGATTTGTAGGGCCCTTAGGATTTTGAGATTTTTGAAAAAAATTTATTTGATTTTCCTTTGCATTTTGCTTTTACAGATTTTTTTTTTTTTAGGTCAAATAACTTAAAAGCCACATACCCATGGAATTAAACTCCAACTTGAATATGCTTTCCAGTTTCATTTGGCCTCTCAAAAACCCTGCAGGTTGGTAGATCACCAGTAGGTGTGAATGAGTGTAGGATAAACCTCCTGTAGGTGTGAACACATTTGTGAGAGCGTGTGTGTGCTGTGCCCTGCGATGGACTAGCTTCCTATCCAAGGTGTATTCCCACCTGGCACAAATTCTAGCAGAGGCTATGGGTCCAACACAACCCTAACTAGGAATGATTAAGTGGCTCTTAAAGATAAATGGATAAATTGGATTAAAAATTGCAGTCTAATAATCGAACACCAAAAAACCCTACAGTTTTCAATGTGAATTCATGTTTTCACCCATAATGTGAACCAACATTTAGAAACATGTACATACTTCCTACTTCAACAATCATTAAAAGACTAAGTAGCAGCCAGGTGTTACAAATGAAATGCTGAAGATTGGTTAATCATCAAGAAATGTGACTTCCTCAATTAAAGCAGTCTGGTGTCCTAGAACACTCAGATGTGTGTATACTGAACATCATTCCAAAAAGAAAGAATATCAACCATTACCTCAGGCAAGCAATGCTTTCAGATTAAGGCCCGGGATCCAAGACTTACTTGAACCCAAGGGCGTTTTCACATTAGGCACAATTGATTTTTTCCCCTGCATGTTTTGACAGGCTTGCTTATTTACATCCTCTGATACAGAAGATAGCAGTATGCACCTACTTGGTTTGAGAGCCACCATTATACACAGGAGAAGAAGATAACAAGGAAGTTAACTTTCATTCTATGCCTAATATCATCAATATTTTAGAAAAATGCCAAGAGCGACGCTCTACTATTCCTACTTTATCAGCTATAGATTCAGATAGGTCAGACGATGATGTCGGTGCGTGCTTTGCGCACAAGGAGATTTGAGAGGAGACAGAGAGCACTTATGACATTACATCTAAACACTGATCAACTTCCATTCTCAGGTACGTATGATTGATTCCATATTTAATTTGATCCGAGCTCAAGCACGCTGTATCTTGAAGAAGTGGTCTCGGGAACAGTTTTTAAGTTAAGTTCTTGCTGATTGGGGTGCTTTTACATTAGGGCCCTGGGATCATTTTCGATAACACATGACCCCAAAATCCTAATTCTTTTTAAGTAGTCAGAACACAGTTTTTACAAGCTCAATAACCTTTCCCTGAGCCTGCTGGAAAAGCTACCATTAGCCTCAAAGTTTGTCCATTATCAAAGAGTTAGGTGTTCTTTTGCTCAACCTTTCCTCACTTTTGGCTCAGACATGCTGTAGTCTGCTATTATCTGTTGTAATTTGACAATAAACTGGCAACTTCTGTGTGGATCTGAGCCAGAAGTTGGAGGAGGTCCTTAGCACTGTGTCACAAACAATGGACAAACCCAAGAAGCTTAATTATAAATAAAAGAAGAAAAAAGGGAGGGGATGTGCTTTTCCTTTTTTTCTGTTTTACAGACCAATATAATTGTCCAAAAATGATCAAAAGCAATATAAAGGAGAACCCAAGATTTACCTTTTGTGACTTACATTTATATTTAGGAATGTGGCAGACACATTATCCAAATGTGTCCAAAATGACTTACATTTTTTTTCTTTTAATGAGCAGTTGAGGATTAAGGGCCTTGTCCAAGGGCCAAACAGTGGTAACTTGGTGGTCGTGGAGTTTGAACCTGGAACCTTCCAAACTGTAGTCTAATGCCATAACCACTGAGCTCCGCCTGACTTCTGTAAGCACAATATATGTTTGTTAGCACAATCCCCCCCCCTCCCCAAAAAAAAGCCAAATAAGGAATATGTGGAAGGAGGCTAAAAATCCCCTTCTCTCCAAAAGGAATACATCAGCACAACTTAGGTTTGCAAAGTTGCATCTGAACAAACCACAAACGTCCTGAAACACTATCCTTTAGTGAAAAACACCTCATACCAGCTATCAAGCATAGTGGATGAAGGATGATGATTTTAGATAAATGTGAGGCCATGTGACTAGCAGCTGAGGCTGGGCTGAAAGTGGGACATGCAACAGCACATCAGCAAATTGACAAAAGCAAAGAAGAAAATTTTGAAAAGATGGAATGGCCCAGCCAAAGTTCTGACTTCAACCCCACTGAGATGCTGTGATGGGATCCTAAGAGAGCTGTTAATAAATGAATACCTTCAAAACATCAATAATCTGAGGCAATGTTGTGAACAAAAGTGGTCAACAATGTTTTTAGAGTGATGTGCGAGACCAATAAACTCCTACAGAAAACATTTACTTTAGGTTATTGTTGCAAACGTTGGTTCTGTCTTACTGAATTTTAGTGTGCACTTGTTTTCCCCCGGCCAGGGTTTTGAATGTCGGTTTATTTTTTGGATAGAAAGAAAGAAAAAACTTTATGCAAGTTGGTGATGACATTTGTGAATGAAATAAATAAATGAAAAAATAACTTGCTATATAATGAATGGCTTATAAAAGAGAAAAAAATGCTGAATATCATTTACACATTTGGATGTTTTCTTTCTGCTCCGGGATGTTGGCATTAACTAGTATTCCCTTTTTTTTCATACCGAACCATTCACTCAACTTACTATTAGGGCTGGATGATATGGTAAAAGTTTTATCTAAATTTTTTTTCACCTCTGTCAATGTTGATAATTATTGATTATTTATTTGTTGTATTCCCTGGTCATAACTGTTCTCCTACACAATTTACACACAACTGTGCTCTGATCTCGGACAGAGTACAAAAAACTGCCATAGTGCTCCTCTTCTCCCTTGCATTCCACACTGCTTCTGTTGTTGGGTGTGTTTTATTCCGGGGGCTGTAGAGTACATGGTCTCGGCTGACTGCATACACCACAAAGGCTGAACTAAAATGAAACGGTGTAAAATTACCTTGTTATTGAGGAAGTGTCTGTTGCAGTGTATATCATCATTGTTCTATCACCCAGGCCTATTTACTTTTAAACATTTGTTTGTGAAAGTAGTTATTTTAAATTCTAAGATTCGTGCAAAACAAAGTTATGAGGTATAAGGCACATGAGGTTTTTGTTCTACCCTGATGGTGACATACATTTGCCTTTTTATGTGTATGCAGTGTCACCAGACTAATGAATGAGTAGCATGACTCCTTTTACCTCTATCTCAAAGCACAAACACTGAAGTGAGCAGGCTTATACAGGTCTCTGGGCTCATCCTAAACATTCTTAAAGTTTGTGGGAAAAGGAAAGTACCAGTCACTCCTGCTGTTTTATGATTTAGGAAACATGCTTCAGGTTAACAAAGTAAAGCACCAATGCCCAAAGGTACAGAAAACAGAGAAACATGGAAAAATTACTTTTCAATGTGAATTAGGTTAGCAAGAGTAAGCTTTTTAACTGCTTAAATGTGGCTGCATTAACGCAAATCTCTAATACATGACATGACATTTATATAAATATATATTTTATCCTAATTGCCACCGTTAACATGCCACTAATGCTTGTCGATAACAAGAATGGTGCTCCTCAATAATATTAGTTCCTTACAGACTCTTCCATGGTTAATACGCAAACCTCTTGGAGGAGGATTTAGCCAATGAGGGAAGTTATAGTGGCTGGTTACTAGTATGAGGCCTCCTTGGGGTTGGGATGTTTATTCCATCTACTCCCACTCACCTGCATCAATTAGTTCTGAAAGCCATTCTCTGCTCAGGAGGGTGCAAAGAGCTTTGATCTTTTTTCCTCTTTCATTTTTGGGGTCCAAGGAGCCTCTACTACATGGACTATTATTACTGCACTTTTATTATACTGCACAGTACAGATACTGTATGGGTCTTGATCAGTATGAACACCCTCAAAAGAGAACTCTATGCAAACTTTTAGCCATAAGAAGTTTTCAAGGGGCTGAATAAGATAAACGTAATTGTTTTTGTATTACTTATTTTATTTATTTATGGCTCAGCCATGTGAGCAAAAATAGTGCTTCTGGTAGTCATTAGCAATTCATTATTCAGCCACTAGAGGTCTCAGTAGTAGATTTCCTGATTAAGCAGTAATCCTATACCACTAATACAACACTTGGTCACGCCAGACACAAAAGCATAACATGCACCTGCATTTTTTTATAAACTTTTTCAGGCCAGTGTGCGATTTTATCAGGACCAAAAATTCACCCCAAAAGATTTTAGTATGGTACAATTTTCACACATTTTTATACCACTGCACTGCTGAATTCTTGACTTAAATTCTTCAGAGCGTGTTTACAAATTTCTATAACAACAGCCCAGACAGTGCGTATACCATGTCATTGTGCCCATATCAACAACCTATGGATTTAAGGAAGGAGTCTCCACGGTCAACATGTTACAGTCAGAGATAAAGTATTCCGACATGCTTGGCTTTGTGGTGTCTCAGTAACAAGCTCCATGTTTTTGTTATGTTAAAATGAAGTCTTATCACAATCTTCTTGCATGTCTTCCCAGCAATGAAACTTAAGAACAGTGGGAAATCCCTAAGTATGACACATGGGTGACCTGGATCTGTAGACGTAAAGAATTACAGGAATCAATGAAGATATTGCTAGCTTTATACATACATATATATTTGTTGATAATGTAGTATACACATAACCATATTTACATTTTAAGTAGCTAGGCAGGTGGAATTCACTATCATTTTAATACAGTACTATGGTGCCTTTAATTCAAGATCTTAAAGTTAATGTCAGGTGATGAAAGAATGTGGAAACTGGTGATGCCGGTGCTCATGCCCTTAGGTTACAGAGGTTAGTAACCCATCATCAACTAAACCAGCAGTGCTTAGCAATCTTCTACAGTCTCCCCTAATATGACATGAACAGGGTAAGTCAGCAATCCCTGGACAAAAACAAGCCTTCATTCTATCAGCCAAATTAATATTTCATATTCTCCAAAATCCCTATGATTTCATTCTGCAGCTATGCCTTCTATTGGCCATTGCTTCTTTCACTGTGAAGTACTACAGTGTTCCACTAACAGTGTTAAGCCTGTGCAGAACCATTTGACATTGTGGCTACACAAAGACTGGAGGTTTTGTCTGGGAATTATCATGGAAAAAATGTCAATAGGACTGTGTGTGTATGTAGCAACGTCAGACAAAGCAGAATTCCCCTCACTAGGGTGCAGTCCTGACCTTTACCCTCTCCTAATATATCAGCTCAAATAGGAAGTTTCAGCCAAAGAATGTCTAGAAAGTATAAGGACATCCTGTTTTAACACCACTATATGAGCTATTAAATGAGCCATTTACGTCACAAAAAGATATAATAAATCATGTCTGTAGTCATAAAGCCTCAGGTACTTTTAAAAAGCCAGTGGGTTTCCTCTAGCCTCGCCTTCAAATACACCCCCCAAAATCAGGTTCAGATCATTGCTCCCCGGTGTAGCTTTACAGGTCAGACTGTCTAAAGAAGCATTCATAAATCACATGAGATTTGCAGACACTCCCACCAACTGCAGGTGCATTGTGGATATTATTGACCAGTTTGGTTGAAAAAGACCTGAAATTTAAAAAGGTCCACTCTTTCCTTGCACCAAGCAACCAGCTGGAGTTTCTCTTTATTGTCTGGTCTTGGACAGAGTATGGCTGTAATACTGCATCAAAGCAACCCACAGAAACAACAAGGTATAAGTGGGGGGGTGTTAGTACATCTAGAAATGACTGAAAGTTGAATGTTACAGTACAGCACAAAGTAACTCAAGGTTGTTTCCAGATAAATCCAACATTCTGTAATCTCAGACTTAATGGATCTCAGACAAAAACCAATGGCAGGGTTTGAGCAACTTTTGTTGTACTACAGTTCACATCTAAATCCATCTATTAATTCAACTATGTTAGTGCCAAATGCCAGAGCAAATGGAAAGCTTTGTGCTTGTTACAAATCACGACAGGCCCTGTCTTGCACGAAGACATAAAACATTCTTACTTTTAGTGCTATATTAAATAAAACACTGGGAATTCGATCACACCATTGTCAAATAAAACAAATGGTAGACTGGAGAGTGAAGAAGCAGCATTCACATCTGATTCATGGGTTATTCGAAATTTTAAAAGACAGGAGATGTTTGTTCTTGACACTTATAAACTCTTCCATATGCTGAAAGGAAAAGACCAAGAAAACAATACATATGATTCAGATCTGCTTTTACAAATAAAAAGACGATCCCACACATGAAATAGCTCCATAGGGAGAGCTGTTCCCTTTTACGCCTACCTGATACACTCATTTAAGACAGCATGCTCATTGTTTAATGATCCACAACCAATTTAATTTGTTAACTAGAAAAAGTAAAAGAGCAGATGCAGGCTATGCGATGACTTTACAAGGAACAACATGCTCACCTGGAGATTTCTTTCTCTCTCTTGTGTTTGTATAAACAGACTCAATCTATAGAGTCTAGAAAATGGCTATTAATCAATCAGACTGAACTCCAGATATTCCAAAGAAGGAAAACGCACAAAATGTGCAATGTACCACCAAACAGTGCTGTGAATGAAGCAGATAGAAAGAGGGGGGGATGATTGGGGGAATGTTTGAGCTGTTTGACCACACTCATGTGGTGTGTGACATTCAAATTATTTTCTGCTTTGTATGAGAGATGCACTTCAGCGTGTTTAAATGACCTAAAATAGAGTGGAGATCTCCATGGTGTTCGAGGAAATATGTCTGTTTTGACTTGAATGAGTCGAACTACAAACAAACAACAAAACTGGAAGAAAATGTTATATATGCGTGCAGACACATACACCAAGCTTTAAGATAAGCAGGCATGCCTCAGAAACCAACACATTGTCTTGAAGGGACTTCAAAAAGCAGGCAAACAAACAAATAAAATACAAACGCTTGCTATTTGCCGCTGGAAGTGCAGAAATTAAAACGACAACATTTTGCCATGCCTGTGCAGAGCACAGCTACCAAAACATAGTTCATCCAGGGGTTTAAAATACACAAACCTACAGCATGTGGCATCTTGTTGAACAGCCCTCTTCACAAAGACAGGCTTTTATCTTTATAAATACAAGAGTGGAATGTGGCGTCCTAAGCTTAATCCTGGAGTTTGAGGGAAACTGACCACTCACTCACCCACTCACCCAACCAAGCAGGTTTATTTTACAAGTAGGGTCTGAAAAAGCAGGCAGTTCCTTCTTGAGCTACTTTGAAATACAAGGGCCATGTTCTCTCTCTCTCTCTCTCTCTATGGGTGAATAAAACTTGCACTAAATCGAGAGATGACTGGCCTCCCTTAGTGACTCAGGATACTTAATAACAATAAGCAGCATTTTGTTGTTCAGTACACCATGATCGTGTTCTATAAGAGGAAAGCAACGCTATTTACAGGTGGACTGATGCAGGTGGACTTGAAGCCTGGACTCCCGAGCGCCCCCTGGACTTAAAGGTCCTAGTTAGTTACACAAGGCGAGGTGCCTTGCAGAACTGACAGCTGAGCCCCGTTCGTAAGTAACTTTTATTTCCTAATGTTAGACACGGTGTCGCTTTGTGATACAGCAGCCGCATCTAAACGAATCAAAGCTTTATCTAAAGCCATCTGTTCGACAACTTTTGCACATACAACCACAACGCACATGACATGCGAACTTGAAGATCTACAGACTACTCACATTTCCCGTTGTTTCCCTCCATGTGTGGAGTGTCATCTAAAATTCTTCGACATTTCCAACGTCTGTATTTTCCTCCGATCGTGCAGTATCTGTGACAAATCCTCCCTACTGCAGCTTAAACAGACCCAGTGAAGATGCGCCGAACCCCCCCTCACGGTGGCCCCTGGGTCCTAGTGCATAGTTTTGGCCGGTTTTACTCATTCACTCAGTCACTCCCCATCCTATACAGGGTCGCGGGGAGCCTTTCCCAGGAGACTTTGCGCACGAGGCGTGTCCACCCTGGACATGGTGCCAATCCATCGCAGGACATATACACCCTCACACGCTCATTCACACACTATAGGCAATATGTGATTGCTAATTAGCCTAATCTGTATGTCTTTGGACTGTGGGAGGAAACCCGAGTACCTGGAGGAAACCTACCAAGCATGGGGAGAACATGAAAACTCCATGCATACAGACCCGTTGCGAGAATCAAACCTGGACCCTGAAGGTGCAAGATGACAGTGCTAACCACTTGCTTACTTGCTTGCTAGCCAGCTTGCTGTTTAAACATTAAAAATGATTATACTAATAGGTATAATAACAATAAAAGGTCAACCTTACATGGGGAAAAAAGTAACCATAATTCATAGGGTTCTTACCAGATTTTACTAATATACTTATATCAACTAAATATTTATTTGTAAATTACGCAGTAAAAGTACCATTCTGGAAGTGGCACTTTGGCATAGTGGTGTAGTGTGAGGGCACCTCCAGGGTCAAGGATTTGATTTCTACCTCGCTTCTGTGTGTATGGAGTTTGCATGTTCTCCCTGTGCTTGGTTGGTTTCCTTTGGGTACCCTGGTTTCCTCCCATAGTCCAAAGACATGTGGAGTAAGTTAATTGGTGTTCCCAAATTGCTCAGAGTTTGTGTGTGTGTCCCGTTCCCTGGGATAGGCTCCAGGGCTCTTGTGACCCTGTACAGATTAAGCAGTATAGAGGATAAATGAATGTCAGCAAGGAAAAAATGTCAGCAACAATTGCTGATTTAATAATTGTATCATAATTTTGTTAAACTACAGTTTCAAATGTTCAATATTTAAGTTTTAGTTTATAGAGGACTGATTCAGACACGTCACAGCCATATCACCATTTAAAATTCACATAGTCTGTAGAAAACCTGTTGTTTCTGATAAAGGTTTTATATTTTTTTATTTTTTTATTTTATTTTTTTTTCTCCCTAAATTAGTCGTGTCCAATTCCTCCCCGTCACTAGGGGGCTCCCACATTAAGGCCACTACTACCACTCAGTCGGGAGGGCCGAAGACATTCATGTGTTTCCTCCGAACCACGTGACGCCAGCCGACCGCATCTTTTCGAACTGCCCACTCACGCACCGTTGGGGCGGCGTAGCACACTCGGAGGACAGCGATATCTGCTCCTTTCGCTTGCGTGAGCTCACAGACGCCCGTGATTGGCTGTAGAGCCGTGATTAACGTGGGAGCATGAAGTACCTCTCATCCCTCCCCTCTGAGAGAGCTCGGCCAATCAGCTCTCTCTAGACCTCCGGCTGCGAGAGGTTACAGCATCACCCGGGAATCGAACCAGCGATCTCTGGATGATAGGGCGAGCATCTTCTCTTAGATGAAGAGATTACATGAAATATTGTGCTAATGAATTTATTGATGCTAAGCCTGTGCATGATCTGATGCTTTTTGTTTACCACTATGAATCCAAATGTCACCTTCGTAATGATGGGACCACCCAATACATGTGTTACTACAGTGGGAGTGCCTCCACCTGTCTTGAGAAAAACAGAGGTTTTATTAGCCAATCAGCTAATCAAATCTTGCAGAAAATTACGTTTTCCCATGTACCCCAGTCACACACTGATTCAAATCATGATGTGAACCGCTAGCTAATATGGAAAACAGTAACAAGAAGTTTGACAAGTTTGCTAGCATTTTAATGCCTTTCTATGAGCATGTGAAATTAAACATTATTCCTGCAAAAGCATTGAATGTGTTATCAATATTTTTGTATTTTGTAAAGATAATTGAAACATTTGAAATTGCTGGCAAATGTCTCATTACTATTGACAATGATCTCTTTCTACCCATTCAAACATAATTCGGTTCTATTAAAATGTCTCTGTCAAATCATATATGTGGATCACTTATATTACATATAAAACACTTTTTAATAATTATGTACAATATTCATTAGGATTCATTTTGTGAGGATTGTGGAGTAACCAAAAATTTTTTAAATAGCAAGTCACATCCCACATGAGCTGAGCATCATAAATGACACAATATGACACAATATACCCCCACCATCTCTAATGTTTACAAAGAAAAGTATAACCAACAAAGGCAGAAAACTCCTTATTATTGAGAGGTCAAGTATCCTGACCTCCAAAGCGATAGCCTCATCTTATTCCTTTCTTTCCCTCACAGTGTTGATGGATTAAGCATTTCACTGCATATCGTACTGTGTATGACTGTGTATGTGACAAATAAAATTTGAATTTGATTTGGATTAGCACAGTGCACTTTCTTTCTATTCAATGTGCACTCAGAATTCCACCTGGATATTCCACATGACCTTCCAAGTAGTTGAGGGCAGAGCTTGTAAATAATGTGATGTCGGCATTGTTGAGTTGCACTTGTAGATCCTGCTTATTAAAATGGATTCCTTGTTTACATTTTCAAGTTTTGGAGAGGGTATTCCCACTGGAGAGTGGAGAGACAACATACTTTTTCCTTATACTTGGCTTCAGGCTTCCTTATAGTACAGTTCATACTATATTGAATGGATAGCCACAAATAGCCATGCTGCAAGACGTGTGCTCATGCTGTTTTAATGTGTCTGAAAAATCCCAGTCAGGATTATTGTCTAATGAATCAACAGCTTCACAGCAGACATGGCTCAGCTCATTATCAATGGTCCAGAATCTTAGACTATGTAATTCAGGGATTTAAATCTCAGAGGCTAACCATCGTTCTCATCCCTTATCAGAGGAGCCCTATAGGATGCTATTTCTATAGCTGATTCTGGGAGTTCTTCCAGGCTTATAATCATAGGCAGTTCTAGATCCTGTTATTCATCTAATTCCCATTAAAATGGTCTTTTGCTTACTAAATTCCATTAATATTGTACTCTCTTCTCATTAGCAAGAAACCTGACAAAAGCAATGCAAAAGTCAGGCATGTGCAAACACTCCCCAGACTCCTCTGTGACTGCATTTTGTTACTGCATGGTTTAAACCAATTCAAAGCTTTCCAGAATCGTTGCTCTGCTCAGTGCATGATTTTGCACACTCTTAGGATGTTGGTCAATGATCCTGTAATAGTTTGCACAAAGTTTGCATGTTCTCCATGTGCTTTGTGAGTTTCCTCCAGGTACCCTGTTTTCTTCCCACAGTCCAAAGACAGCAGATTAAGCTGACTGGCATTCCCAAATTGCCCATCGTGCATGAATGAGTGTGTGAATGAGTATGTGAGTGCACGTGTGCGCGGCGGTGGATTGGCACCCTGCCCCTAGTGTACCCCACCTTGTGCATGAAGTCTCCTGGGATAGGCTTTGGGCTTCCTGTCACCCTGTACAGAATAAGCAGTACAGAAAATGAATGAATGAATATATGTGCAAATAAAATAGAATTAATAAAGGATGACCATAGTAAAAGGATTTGCAGAGAAAGAAGAAATGAAATAGGAGTAAGAGAGCAGGATGTGGAGGCAAAAAATACAGCCACCAAAAAAGGGCATGAATAGTCACTGATTATTTAATGTTACCATACTAGCTACACACAAACACGTACTCATACTGTGTCCGTTTGCATTCCTTATTTGCATTCATTCATCATCACTGTTTGTACATTATATACTGGAAGCCTAAGTGTTAAGCTTTAGAATCACCCTAAATAACCTACCAGTTGAGCCACCACTTTCCATTTGTACCTCTGCAGCATCTAGACAGGGGTCTGATTCTGCCCCTGCCAGCTGGTAAACACTTATGACAGGCTCTGCTGTAGTTCTGCACACACTGTACAGGTTTGTGAGTAGCATGCAACAGAGACCTGCTTGTGGCCCCAAGAGGGCTGTTAAGAAATTGGTTCTTTTTTACTGCTACTTTTTCTAGTTGTTGGAACAGCTTTGTGAATTCCTCACCAAGTTAATCTGCTTTGTAAAACAGATAGAGGGATTTGAGTGGGGTCATTGTCTGTAGGATTAATTTAAGAAGATCTAGCAGTCCAGGAAGCAATTAAGATTGGTGTCTTTAAAACTGCCTTCTTGCTAGCAATCACTTTAGATAAACGAGGTGAGATTAGATGATGAGATCTGGAATTTGTATATAGAAGTAACATATACAATATATCAGTTTATTAACCTTGTGACCTTTATTGATAGTGGTTCAGGATATTAGTCCTTGCTTTGTGCAACATATGCTACTTTTTAAACTGGATGGCATACATTCAACCCTGAGATGTCTGATGATCTTAGAGGAAGCTGATCCATTTACACATAATAATAATAATAATAATAAAAACCTATGCAAAGGTGTCCTTTAGAGAATGTATTATAAACTTACCTAAGTTTCACTTTAGGAAAGCTTCTTAAGATATATTTTATATAAGTCCTCTTGAATAGATTTTAACTTTGAACTTCGTTCACTCCACAGGAAAATCCTCAAACCTTCAGGTAATAACACTTGGGGTGGCGTCACACCAGCTGTCCTTTACATATAACAGCACCTTCTGCAATGTTTTATTCTCTACTATGAATGCATTAGATAAGTATTAATTTATTGTTTGTGGAAGCATTGCTTCAATTTGTCTTTCCCTGGAGGATCTTATAAACTAAATGGCCTGCACATTTGAAGTGCTTACACAATTGCAAGTTTAGGTAGCACTGCAGATAAAAAAAGCACCTGATAACCACTTTAAAATATGGTATTATAGCTCAAGGGCTCCTGTAAAGATGCCATCAAGAATTCTGCTAAGTACCTGGATATTTTATCCACAAATCTAGTTGCATATGCCAGGAGTCAGCCTTGACTACAGAGAAAGAGCTAACTCTTACTAAAGTAAGAGCTTTCAAACAACATGGTGAGTCAAACACACTTCCAAAACAGCAAAGAAATGGTTAAAGAACTGAGCTATAGAAAGGACTTCTCCAACATCCATCAATGAGTGATTCAAATTCCTGTCAGATATCAGAAAAGAGATTTGGGTCTGTTTGCACCTTGATTAATTAGGACTCATTCCTACTGAAAAACATTGGGTGTTATGTTGAAAAATGGTCTAAATTCAAGCCTAAATGTGCAATTTATGCATTGTACACATAACACCACTCAAACGCCCCCACTCCCTTACACATGAAATGGATTAGACAAAAAGTTAAAAGTTGGAACAACAGATGGGTGTAGAAATGGAAAGCATTGCTGGCGAAATATTTTACTTGAAAATACACTAACACACAAATTGTCGGGTCATTAACAGTTGGCCGTGTTGTCCAGGTGTACGTTAATGGCATGCATGATGGTTGGAACTTTATATGTCATATGTATGGTTTCCACAGAATTTATGCAAAAAGTATTTTCATTCACTTAATTGTCTTCAAGGCTCGCATGGTAGCAGTGGGTAGCGTTATTGCTACAGCTTCAGATCCCTGATTCAGTCGTCAGCTTGGGGTTGTGCCTGTGGCTATGTGTGTGGCCCTGCAGTACATCTTATCTGGGGTGTATTCCTGCCTCTCACCCAGTGTTCCTGGGATAGTATACAGAGCACTGTGACTCTGATCAGGCTAAGAAGGCTGTCACTAAGATACATGAATGGGAAAAAAGAGACAATATTAAATGAATAATTGACATCATTTAGTAGGCAGTACATATTATGAGCTACAACCATTATAGATTTTACATTAATTTAAGCACATGTTGTGGCCACATCAGTGCTACCCAGTGCTGTTTCCCATAGTAGGCATCATGAAATATAAATTGTAAGCACTGTATGATACTCAAATAAAGGCTTAGCATGACTGGAAGTACCCATACAGTTTGTATACTACCCTATTGGCCAATCGGACAATCAGATCTTAAATGGGGTATAAGATAATTAGGTAATCTATTCTGGGGAAGTTGGGAGACTGAGTTCGCTCTGGCCATGTTTGTATGCTGTGCTGAATTCTGGTTGCTGTAGTTCAATACCAGCTCAAAACTGCAGCACTGTCCTGACACTGAGGAACAACTTCAACATCACAGTGGTATTTATTGCAACTACTGTGTCATATGTCACTATGTGACCTTGGTTGGGATGCACACACAACTCTCCTACAGTGGTCAGCTACAGTTGCTATGGTTACATACAGTACTGTGCAAAATTCTTAAGCCACCCCTAATTTCTTCACCTTACAAAAGTCTTCGCCAGACTTACTTTTTTTTTTTTTTTTAATGTAATCCTGAGGAATAGTTCTCCAGGCCTCCTGAAGAACTTTATTGATTCTCATTTCTGGTAAGTTTTTAGTCTGGTTTCATCTGAATGTGTTTTGTTTGTTAAGCCACACAATGACCTACGTACAGTAAACTGGTGATGCTGAATGGTTGGAATAGACAATGCTGAGTAGTTGTAATAGACAAGAGGGAAAATGAGGTTGCTGCAGAGGTTGTTACCACTACTCACAATAAGTTAGGGATATTGTGAGAGACTTAGTGGATGTCATACTTACGGTGTTTGTTTCACTTCAGACATTTTTGGGATAGGGAGGCAATTGTATTAGGGTGATAGACACACCTCATTTTGTGTTTTCCATGTGTACAGGTGTGCCTTATATTGGGGCCAATCCCAAAAGACAACCTTTTTCAATGTGGCATCAATTTCAACATTCT
>JAQMYJ010000002.1:15173149-15185817 GCA_030014305.1 Clarias laeviceps | reverse complement strand
CTATCCCTGTTATTGTCTAAATTTTTGGGGTAATAAATATTAAACTAATGAAAATGGTGTTTCTTCTCATACATTATCAATAATATCAAAGGGAACTTTGACTTATTTCATTCAAATTCAGACCAAATAGGAAAAGCAATCATGTAAATAACAATATCCCTAACTTATTGTGAGTAGTGTAAACTACTATTCCTATCATTTTGACCTACATCATTTCATTGAATTTATGAAGAAATAGGGGGTGGGTCAACACTTTTGCAATGTATGTAACTAATCTTAATACTGAATTTAATAAAGTTAATCCATTAACCACTGCCGCAAACAAATTCAAAATACACCAGAAACAGCTTTATTTATTATAAGATAGCTACATAACTTGTTGAAACTGCAGACAAATAAATAAAGTGAACTAGATAGGTAGCTGTACTGTTTAAAAAAAGAAGAATAAAAAATATGTTCACTCTCTCACTCGCTACTGTTAAATTTGTATTACAATATAATACATTCCAGTTACCAAAAAAGCAAACAAACAACAACAACTTAAAACACTCAACATAATCAAAGGTGTAAAACAAAGACAGATTTCATCTTTGCTTTTTGAGGTCCAAATTTAACATAATCTACACCATTTATACTGTGGCATTACAGACTCCACTATTAGGTCCTAATTAAGTGCAATAGAGGTAAATTTTTTGTTGCAATGGATGTACCCTTGAGTAAAATAACATTCCTAGAGACCCTTCTGATTGTCCTAATTGTATAATCATGCTTATAGCAACAAATGCAGCATAACATCATCTTAGCACCATAAACCCAAACTTAACAAATCAATTCAAATCTGCTCAAAAATGTTGCATGCCTTATTTTGAAAAAAGAACCAAATTTCCCATCACATTTTCCATCTTGTTCACCAACAACAAAATGAAGAAGAAGAAAAGAAAAAGAAGAAAAAAAAAAACTAATACAATGCACCACAACACCTTATTTTAAGTCTAATGTGTTTTAATGCTTTGTGTTTGTTAGTGCATGTGAATATTCCCAAAAGCAAATGACCGTGGCTACCATTACAAAACCCTTAAGGATGGCTCAACACAGTCTTTAAACTGTGTCTACTAAATAATTGTATTTTTTAAAAACAAAATTACATTCAGAGGTTAAGCCCAAGATTTACCCTGAATCATCTATAGCATGGGTACTGCTCAATCCCTACTTTTTGGATTCTGTTAAAATCACACAGTACTGACCCTTTGGTTTTCATTTTCATGGAAAATCTTGCATGTTTCCATTAACCTTAATCATTATTCAGCTATGTGTTTCCATTGTAAGCTAAAAATGGTCCATAAAGTAAAATAAGATATTAGTTTACAAGTGTAATATGCAAGAGAGGAACAAAACAAGATCTCATTATTATTATTATTATTATTATTAATATAGTGTCTACATTCTAGCCACTCTGCTGGTGCATAATTAACACAAAATATAAGGCTCCCAAAATTTTACATCGATTTTTGACTCACTGATTTCTGATTCTCTATTCTTATCAACAAGAAATTAGAAAAATCTATTAAAGCAATAAGAATCTAACATAACTTCTAGCTTTTCTCTTTTATTAGACTGTTGCTTTTTCTTCTTTCCTCCACTCAGTGATCTGCCGCTCAGTCGGCTTGTGAGGGTGTAGCCAAAAAATGGTGGCATCTTTTTGGCTTGTTATGGATAGTTGTCTCTAGCTCTGCATGTAGGAAGCAGGAACATTTAGAATAGCCTAGCCTGTTTCTTCATCTCATTCCTCTTCCACAGTGCCAGTCGGTCAAACTCAGCCATGGTCATGCCAAACACCTGGAAGAACTCCTCAGGAGAGAGATGCCTCTGAAAGACACATGGGATTGCAAGTGTGTGTTAAAATAAATAATGTGCAGCTGATTTGGAGACAGGTTGTGTTTTTGTAAAATACTGAATTCATAAGGCATTAGCCCAGTATTCCCAGGATAGGTCATAAATTATCTGCAATCTTGACCAGGATAAAGTGCTTATGCAGTTAATTGTGTAAATGAATTTCACAATCACTCACCTCCAGCCTGGCTCTGTCTACGTCTTTTGGCAGCCTATTTCGCCCCCTGGTGGTCACAATCAGTGCCTCATATGGGTAAACCTGTAGGGACAGTTGCATTAATCACACAATGGGTACCTGTTTTTTTTTTTTTCCTTTTTAATGATGAGATTTTAAATACAAAACTAAAAGGTTAAGACAGATCAATTTTGACCCAGTAATTGTGTAAAAAATGCAAACAACTTTTTAAAAATTATCTTTTTTTTAAATTTACTTTATTTAAAACATAATGAGAGTCATCATAGGCACCCCTACTATATCCTGTGGATTATCTAACATTTTTGTTCATATAACCTATGGCTATCAACCCTGTAACTGCCATTCACCCACTTATTTGAGATTAAATCCAATGCATTTGCATTCACTTTTGACCCTATGTTGCACTTATAAGTGCCACTTATTACAATACAATTCATTTAAATTCAGTATATTTTAGAATTGTATGCATAGTTACACAAGTACAAATTATGCTAATTACCTTCAAATGTTGTTTGAGTTCCATTAAAATGTGTCATTTACATAGCTTTCAAATTTTTGTTTTATCCTATTTTGTGGTTTTATCACTCACTCATCGTCTGTACCGCTTTATCCTGTATTCAGGGTCACGGGGGGTCTGGAGCCTATCCCAGGAGGCTTAGGGCACGAGGCAGGGTACACCCTGGACAGGGTGCCAATCCATCGCAGGGCACACACACATACACATTCTTTCACACACTACGGGCAATTTGGGAACACCAATTAGCCTAATCTGCATGTCTTTGGACTGTGGGAGGAAACCGGAGTACCCGGAGGAAACCCACCAAGCATGGAGAGAACATGCAAACTCTATGCACACAGAGATGGGAATCGAACCTGGCCGCGAATCAAACCCGGAGCCTGGAAGTGCAAGGCGACAGTGCTAACCAGTGCCCGTGTGGTTTTATATTATTACCAAAATACGTTTTTAATGGAAAAATCAAGGGAACCCAATGGATGACAGCAACAGTACAAGATTCAGCTGTTTGCAGTAATAGACACTATGCTATAAATATTAAAAAAATTTTGTGAACATGCACAATCCACTTCATTATGAACACATGTATACCTGTACATTTATGCAGTTATCTATTCAGTCATGCATGTAGCAGCAGACAAGACATGGTAGAGGGTAGGAGCTTCTAATATTTACAGTAAACATCAGAATGCACAAAAATTGTAATGTCTGTTATCATGGGATGGCTGTAAGTATCGGAATAACCGGCTTGAGAATTTCAGAAACTGATCTCCAGGGGATTTCACTTGGGTCTTTTTCCCGTCTTCAACTGTCAAGTTGTAGTGTGTGTTTTCTCATGATACCCTCAGTTTCTTATTCAATTTATGTCAATAAAATGAAGACAACTAACTACATGAATGTAGTAAATGACCAGGTTATCCCATGTATAGATTATTATTTTTTCTGTGATGGCATGAACATATTCCAGGACTCAAATTGTGAAAGACTGGTTCTGGGAGTATGAGAAGTCATTTTCACACATGAAGTGGGCACCACATTGCATGCTGTAATCAGTCAAACAAATTTAGAGTGTGTGCCTTTATACCATCTCTATTCTTATAGTTTCAGTGGTGAATCATGTTACTGCACATATCAACTTTATTAGCATCAGTGCAACACTTCCTGACAGTTCCTGTTTATGTTTGCCATAATTCCTCCCGTGGTGGGAGAAATGGGAACACATGGCACAGATGTTGTGAAGAATGAAGGCATTTCCTCAAAGTCACAAGACTGAACCACACTATTATTTTACAGACATTTTTTTAAAGACATAAACAACAGAGTTCCCACCAAATGTATTAACGTAACTATTTCTATGTAAATTTAATACTGCATATTAAGAACATGTGATGCAATACATTTCTTCAATGTCTTTCATATATTTATTTAAGGATAAGAAGATTCTTGCATGTGAAGTGTCTTTTGCCTAAAATTTATTTTCATACCAACAACAAAGTAATTGGTAATTGCTACAAAGCCAGGAATCTGTATCAGACTACTGTATATGGTAGCATCCTTTGCAAAGTTAAATGTTTGACCTCACCAAACTAACAACAGAGAAAAGACCAGGCAAGCATCCCTGTGATCTTATGACAGGAAACCGATTTCCCTATTTTCAGTTTTTTCTATTTTGTTCTGAAAATCTGTCAGATCATGCTGAAGTACTGTAGTTTACCTTCCTTTCAGGTTCATGACCAGAACTACAGGTTAAGAAGCTGCGGTTGTTTTAGGATGGCTTCAGGACTCACCTTGTACTCTGAAAAGAAGACCAGTCAAAAAACAAGAAACACTTTGTTAGCTGCTGTTTATCATTGAAAGTTATGTTATGTTATGACATTAGAAGTACTGGAATTTTGCACGGTAGATAAATCCAGGGCAAAGAACAACTAACCTCTGATTCCCCAGTTGACCTCATTGCCACTGTCATACTGAAAGTAGTCTGTATTTTGCTGCTAGAAAACAAAGATTATAAAAAGACAATCAAGGTCAGGTTGACTTTATAAGATTTAAATGTTCTATTTGCTAAGTAGCAGTTTTGTATTACCCGGTGTAGTCCATTTCTGCCATACCCTGGTAAAGATGCAGATTTTGATATATACTCTAGAAAAGATCCAGAAAGCACTGAATACCATGAAATTAAGAAAAAGCAATGCAGATTAGCAAGTTTCACATGGACAGTAGGGGGTGCTACTCAAAAAAACTGTGCCATGTATTGCTTAGTTCTGCTGTGGAATTATGGCTTTCATTCTAATACTCTCCTACTAAATTTCCGCTACTTCAAGCCTTCTTTTAATCAAAAACACATATGAATTGATGTTCAGTTGCTCACCATTTTCAGGGGGATACAGGACCTGTGAAGCTGAAAAAGAACACAAATATGTGACACTTTGCCATTGTGTCTACAGCAGTATGAAATGAAATTCATTCAGATGTTACTGTATTGAAAAAGTCCGCATTATACAGAAAAAAATTGTGTTTACACATTTCAAATTTCATCTACTTTATTAATATTATCTGTTGGAAGTCTATTTTGCTCCACTACTAAATGGGAATGCAGAGCTCACCAAATAATAGAACAGACACACAGTTACCCTCCATTTAATAGAAAAACCTGTCCAACAATTTATGCAGTTTTCTTCAATCATTTGGCTGCAGCACAAGGCATAAAATCATACAATCTGAATTCCAAAAAGATATTTTTTTTTAAAGACTAACAGACTTTCAAATTACATGAACTAATATTTTATTCACATAGAACATAGAGAACATAATAAATGTTTAAATGGAGAAATTGAACACTTTTATCCACTAAATGAGCTCATGCTCAGCTGATGCTCCAGGGTTTTTCACAAATAGTGTAACAGTCTTTTGAGTTTATACAGAATGATGCAAAAAAAATAAAAATGTGAGAGTGTCTGCAAGCTGAAACCCCATGTTTATGAAAAAAAAAAAAGTTTTTTCACCAGACTAGTCTGAGCTGACAAGTAACTTTCAATAAGCACTCTTTTCAACTTTGCATAGAATGCATAACATCACAACTTGAGGTGGATGAGCTACAACAGCAGAAGATCACACCGGAGTTCTACTCCTTTTGGGGTTCTGTTTTAGATGGGCTATGTCCATGATAGCCTCAAATTCCTGGTCTTTTCTGTCAACAGTAGAACCCAATGTGGTGTTCTGCTGTTGTAGCCCAACCACCTCAAGGCTGGATGTTTTGTGCATGCTGAGATTCTTTCCTGCTCATCACAATTGTAAAGAGTGACGAGCATAACTGCTGTTTACTCATTCCCCCCCCCCCCCCGACACCATTCTGCGCCATCTTCAGAGTCTGTTGTAGTGAGGATCCCTGGAGTTCAGCATTTTTTAAATAGTTGTAGCAGCCCATTATGTTCTGTCACAGCTATCACATTCTGATGTTTGGTGTGAATATTAACAGGAGCTCTCTACCTGTATCTGTATGGATTTGTATTATGCTGGGGCCGCATGACTACTTAAATGAGCAGGCGTTCTGTTCATGTGTTCCTGTTAACGCGGATGGTGAATGTGGTAGAGTGTACTTGCTCTATTTTAAATTTACAGCACAATATGACATAAAAAACAAAACTGTGACTGAACTGGTAATACATATAATTTGACACTAATCAAGGTAAATGTAGGTGTAGATTTCATTAATGCTCATATGAATGGAAAATTGCAGAATGAAAATAATCAAATAAAGCTGCAATGAAATGGAGCAATGGAAACTTAAATCACACTTGATCTTAATTGTTAACAAAAATACATCTGGCTTTGATCTCAATAAAAAATTGAGATGAAACGCTATTTTAATGAAAAACTGATTTTCCATAAAAATAGCATTGGGGAAGCAGAAGCCTGGTCATGTTTCATCAAATATAACCACATTTGAAAGAAACAGCTTCAACGTAATAATGTCATGCCCTGATATTATACATTGATGCTCTAGCTTACCTGACTACTGATTGCACTCATCTGCCAATTATCACACACACACTATAAATAGAAAGTATCACTCAGCGTGTGCCTACATAACATACCAAGGCCTTCTCTGTGTCCCAGTAAACACTGTATTTCTAAAAGACATCAACTTTGCTCGTCTTATAGCCAGCTGAACGAGGTATGATGAGTTAGATCAGAAGATGTCCATAAAAAAGATGGACATTGTCTTTTGCACAAATGGGTTAGGACCTCCCAAACACATCTAGACTATATTCAGTATTAGTTCAAAAGACATTTATTTCTAGATGTTTCCTGGACATTCAGTTTAGCTTTCTGTTTTTGTCCTGTGTAAGGCAAATTTTGAATTATGAATTCAAAAGCATTATAGTGGTTTACTTTACTTTTAGCTGGGGCATCAAAATACAGACACCAATATTTGCAAAACATTATAATAATTATAATCCACTACGGAATTGTTTATATAGTTATCTACGTTTACATTAGTTATACTGAGAATTAGAATTAACACACAAATAGATCACATGCAAATAGAGTAAGGGACCTAATATACAGTAAATCAACAGACCTTTTGTTGAAAAAACAAAAAATTGCTCTTTTCATATTCAATTGTACATAGCCTTCATTTTCTTTTCTGGTAAGCAGACTTGTATTTTGACATTTTGTGAAGACTTCTTCTATCACAGACTGGCTGGCACAGTATGGAAAATTATTAATTTGCATATTTTTGTCACAAAAAAATAGAAAAAAAAAAGTAAACATAAACAAAATATAAATAGGTATCATTTGTAAATTTTGAATAATGTTCTGCAAATTGTAGTTTAAATTACTGTGCAGTAAAATGTTATTAAAGTGTACAATTTTTAAAGGCCCCTTATCAATCACTAAACATTTAGTTATTAATGTATTTTGAACTAAATGTTTGAACTAAATGAATGCAATCTGGACATCTTTAGGCGGTCCTGACCAGTCATGGAAAAGATGCCTTTCTATGAACCAGTGGTGGATCTAATGTGTATGGCACCCTGGACAAATTCCCATTCAGAAACACCTTTTGCCTTAACATTTTATTTAGACATTTGGAACATATAAAATAAATAATCAGCCACATACAGTTGCATCACTTGTTATATTAGCCTTTATTAAATAATTATTATACTAACAAAATGATGACTGATGCATACCTTTGTATTTTGCCTGTTTCTCCTTTTCATTCCCCCTAAACTGGGCACCTGATGGCATTAATTTTAGTAATTCTATTCATTATCCACTCCTAATTAAGGGTCAAGAAGGCACAGTGTTAACCTATGCGCCACTGTGCCATTTAAATAATGCAAATAACATAAATACAAGTGTTTAATCTTTTTAAAAAAGCAATTTTTTACTGAGAAGTAAATAATAAAAATAAAAAAAAATAAAAATAATAATAATATATATATATATATTATATATATATATATATTATATAGTACATATATATATATATATATTTATCTTTTTGAGGTCATTGTGGTGGTACATAAATCACCACTAAAAAACGAGACTGAATAATTTTTTTTACCATCTATATTAAAATGTTTACTGGGTATTTACCCCTACTAAGGTTTAAAGATCTGAATTTGAAGTCGATCAAAAAACATCTAAAAAAAAAAAATTCACGACCAACCAAATCTGGCGTAGATTTATTCGTCCTACCAACATCTAGTGTTTCCTGGGAATGCCTACTGATCATGATCTTGAATTTTGGTGGTCCCTGTTTTAGTCCATATGCTAATTCGCTGACATTTTGTCTGTGTTTTTTCTGTCCCTTTCTGCTATTTTTGGATTGCTTAAGAGTGTTCAAACAAACATCTCTTCCTGCACCTGCAACCATCCCCAATGCATAACACGAGCCCACAGTCACAAAGGGAACAGGGACAAGGATCAGGAGTTATGACTGCAGAGGTGTAGGGAAGAGGGAATGAGAGAGAGGTACAGGGAAAAATTCAGCTGTTTTGTGCACTTTCCCATGAGGCACACAGAAATAGAAATGAGGCGAGCAGGTCGCAGATGCATGTGAAAGCAACAGAGAGAGACACAAAGGAGTGACAGAGAGTGTGCATTTAGAAGGAAACTAAGAAAGAAACGGAGAGGCAATGAGAGAAAGGAAAACAGACTAGTGAGAGTTCAATTATAATGTGAATCTGAGGTTGGTGAGAGTCTTTACATTTGTGCTGTAATAACTCTGCTGTATTTTCACCCATACTGCATCATGCATTTACTGTAAAGTATGCTAGGACTCTTAATGAGACAGCTCATGTCATCAGTATTATAACACTGACAATAACACCACAAGTCTCTGACTAAAATTTCAGTACAGCCGATCAACACACTTAGTATTTTACAAACTGGCCTGCATGTGTTTTTATTTCTGCTGATTCTCTCCTGTGTTGCTTGTGGTTAGAGATGAGACCTTTAGGGAGAAGTGGCTTTTTCCACAACACTGGAAATCAATCACAATGCTGTGACTCAAAACGTTTGTGAAATACGAACTGTTGCATTTTATTTGTATTTGTCTTTCA
Organism: Clarias laeviceps; assembly: GCA_030014305.1. Classification (NCBI taxonomy): domain Eukaryota; kingdom Metazoa; phylum Chordata; class Actinopteri; order Siluriformes; family Clariidae; genus Clarias; species Clarias laeviceps. The sequence continues at coordinate 15,176,642 of JAQMYJ010000002.1, read as the reverse complement.
TTTCTCAATAGTGCTTCTTGTGAAGCCAGAAGACGGAGAGATTGATAATGACACCTGATATTACAGTGTGTGTGTGGTGCATATTAAAAAGCATCACCTGGTGTCTATGATGGTGTAAATATTATTGTTAACCAGGTCATTTTAAGTGTAAATAATTGGAAAACGTTCTGCTATGAAACCTTTATTAGTTCTACTCCGACATAAGTGATGAAATATCTTCAAGACTATATCCATTTTCCAGATGACTGGATTAGAAGACGTTAACAGTTGATGTACTTACAGCCATTGATGGTGTTGTTGTAGCTGGTGTTGTGCAGAGTCTCCTTGCTCCCAGCACGGGAGTTCCGTGTGCTGCCCCAGGGGTCGTTGTCATAAGAACCAGAGCGGGCTTTCATCTCTTCCTTCAGGATCATTCTGCCAATCCCACCCTGGATCTGAAAGGTAAAAGGGTTCATCTATTTAGGCTTCTATTTGAAAAGAAAACAACTAAAAGAACGACAACAACAACTACTACTACAGATTAATTTTTTACAAGGATTAAAAACACTTATTATAGATTATAATACATGCAGAAAGACTTGTTGGCATAAAGATAGATAGAGAAAGAGGGAGAAACAGAGAGAGGAAATAAGAGAGTTTCATACTCTTTGAAGACCATAATTCCATCCATCTTCCTCTCCTCCTGATGAAAATCTTCTTCGTGGAATACGTAAAGCTGTGCAAGAGAGCAGATATAAATGACTGTGTGAAAAGTGCAAGCAGCTCAATCAGAATTACTTCTAGGTGACTCAGTAAATCAGACTGCTTTTACAGTACAGTACATGAGATAAAACAGGCTACTGTCTATCACCAAACCAAGCATACACATATATATTGAATTTAACTAAAGCAAGCAGTGAACCATAAGAACTTAATCTGCAAGTAGCTCTAACAATATAATCAGCCATAACATTAAAACACTGAGCGATGACATGAACAATATTTATTTATTTAGCTCATTAAAATGGCTAATTTTAACAGGTGGGATGTATTAGGCAGCAAGTGAACAATCAGTTTTTGAAGTTGATCTAAGCGACTCTGACAAGGGGCAAATTGTAATGGCTGGAAGACAGGAATTGAGCACTCCCAAAAATGTCAAGCCTTCTGGGACGTTGAAGTCCAAGCAAGGACAACCAATGAACCAGTGGCAGGGTTGTCAAGGCTCATTAATGTACACAGGGAAGAAAGGAGAGCCTGTTTTGTCCGATCCTACAGAAAAGTACAAACAGCTGAAAAAATTAATAAAGGCTATAATAGAATGGTTTCAGAATACTTGGGGCTGTATAGCTACAGATTGATCAATGTCCATGCTGACCCCCTGTAAACTACTAAAAGAGGCTACAATGGGCATGTGACCCTCAAACCTGGACCATGGAGCAATAGAAGAAGTGTCCTGGTGTGATACATCAAGTTTTATTTTACATTGCGTGAATGACTGGGACCCATCTTAATACTTAAACCCTAATCTACCAGATCTCAAGCTGACTGAGAATCTAGAGGATGAGCTGAACAAGCAACAAGGAAGACCTACTGTACACAGAATTACACTATATAAAAACTATACAATATAAAATCCTGTATCCTCTGAGCTTTGCACACTGCTAGCAATGATAAAATTGAGCACTGTTCAACAAAATATTTGACATTTGAGCAGCATGAGGCTTTGTGTTTATCACTGCTACGTCACACCTCTAGGGTTGGGGATTTGAATCTTGACACTGGTCTGTGTGTGTAAGTTTGCCCATGCTCAGTGGGTTTCCACTGAGTACTCCGGGTTCTTCCCTCAATCCAAAGATGTGGTCTAAGCTGACTGGCATTTCCAAATTGAACACACTGTATGACTGGATGTGTGAGTGTGTGTACGTATTCCTGAGATAGGCTGTGACCTCATGGGATAGACAAAGAAATGGAATAAAGACACATATACAGTTTAAATACAATTTCCATTTCTCATAACATGTTTTTATTAATCGACAGTATATTGTAATTACACATTATCAGAAATTGGACATTTCCATTCTCCTTGTTTCATTGACAGTGGACACTAGGATATTAATGCTGAGAATGACGCATGCTTGTATTATATACTGCACATAATGTACATATTATGTACAATATATAATGTGTGATGTGTGAATTGGTCAGCGTTGCTATTTGCACTTATGAACCCAATAAGTGGCTGTTATACAACATATCTGTTGGAAGTCTCTGTAATTAAGCAAATAAACAAACAAACATAATTTTGCTCAAATTTAATGAAATTTTAATTCCAGCTTAGTATAATAGCAAATTCTAGACAAGCACATAATTAGTTACCTACATTTTGGGGAGCCAGTGGGTTGGAAGTAATCAGATTGGGAGTGCTGGTATTGCTCGGGTGAATAGGCTGTGGTGAATCTGGATGACTGGAGGATATCTTCGCTGGTCTTGCTCTTTGTGGCTGTATCATGATTGTCTGCACAAAGGGAGGAAAGAAGAACAGAATTACGATAAAATGATGTCTGTTATAGCAACAGAATATGCCATTCCTTATTCCTTTACCTTGCAGGTAAAATGACACAAAAACAGATGGACAAGAAAAAGCACACTGTGGTCAGTACAACAGACCGTGTTCACTCCTGAGAGAAAAATGGCTCCAACTCCAAAAGCTAAAATGATTGACTTAAATTGACTACTCTTCATGCTGATCTGCTCTTACACAATATCCCTGCATATAGTTAGTTCATTTAATGATTCCTCCAAGACTAAAATCAGTTCTTTTTATTCCGATTGGTATGAACCACTAAAATAATGGAAAAAAGCAAAAAACACAACGATTTACACAAAATAGAACATAAGGACAAAGGGGAGGTGGATGGACAGACTCAACATAATTAGAGAAACAAGGCCAGACATGTACAGTACACATGATGCAGGGGGTAAATTATACTTACGGGGTAAATGGTTGATTGAGGAAAGTACATCAGAAGTGTGGAGGGAATATTTATTAAGATGATAAGAAATGAAAAAGGAAAAACAGAAAAGAGGGAATTATTTGCAACCTGTTAGAAACAGTTGCTAAATGTTAAGTTTTGGTACCCACATGAAGAAGAAAAAAGAAACCGAGTTAAATAATCTGATGGGAGGACGGCTCTCTATTACACCAGTTTGTCTCTGTCATCTGCCCTCCATATGGGCACCAAACACTTCGGTATGAGGAATTCATTACAGGCTTGTGATGCAAATAAATCTGTCCCTAGAGTTTTGTATCCCATCAGGAGTATTTATACTTTTTGTAATCAACAGCATTCTACATATGTATTTTGAGGTGTGTGTGTGTGTGTGTGTTTGTGTGTGTGTACAGTATGTGTGTGTGGTCAGCTAGTTAATGCCTGGTCCTGTCATGCACTAACCTGAGTAGACCAGAAGACGTAGCTTTAGCGGTTAGCCCTTTGTAGCGTGGATGGTAAACCCA
>JAQMYJ010000002.1:15154679-15167261 GCA_030014305.1 Clarias laeviceps | reverse complement strand
GAAAATTGTAGACCCCTCCATGATTTCTAAGTAAGAGAACTTGCAAAATCACAGAGTGATCAAATACTTATTGACCTTACTATGTTAAAACCATTTGTTCAGGCCTCATGCCCTGGGGGTAGGGCAAAGTAATCTAGCAAAAGAACACACAGGACTGGAACATTTAAGCACAGGATAAGGTGGTCAGACAAAATAACTTCGTATTAATTTGCTGACTCTTCCCTATAAGAATATAAGTGGACAACACCCCTCCCAAAGCATAACAAAATCATAATATGCGCCTTTAATTTGTCACCCATCTGTACACACTCTGTGGCATGCAAAAAAAAAAATTGCATTGTTATTCCTATTCAAAGATTCAAAGACAACTGATTCAATTTTATGAACCTTTAGGAAGATCTTAATAAATACCAATGAGACTTAAAAGGGGCATAACCGGTATAAAGGACAAAATAGATATATTTATAGCATGCAGCATATTAATTAAAATAAGCCACTTAACAATAGCTTATGCACTAAACTTCTCAAGAAAGAGCCGTCTAATTTTACAAGTGCAAGCAACTTTCACCTAATTACCGAACCACATACAGATTATAGAAATGATATTTTAGTAGTGTTTTCATTTAAAATGCAGATACAAGGTCCATTGTTAATACAACAATCACACAGCATGACATAAGTCAAATGATTCTTAAGACTGCTGTTCTAATGATTGCAACTTTCAAGTCCTTATGGTGGTCATGTGCATGTGTCTGTACGTTGCCTTGCAAAAGTATTTATACACCTTGAACTTTTCCACGTTTTGGCACATTACAACCACAAATGTAAATGTATTTTATTGAGATGTTACATTATAGACAAACACAAAGTGGCACATAATTGTGAAGTGGATGGCTGGTAGTGGATCTAAATGGTTTTCAAAATTTTTATAAAAATCTGCTTTCAAAATTTTGATAAAAATAAAAATCTGAATAGTGTGGCGTGCATTTGTATTCAGCCACCTTCACAGTACTCTGAAACCCTGAATAAAATCCCGTGAAACCAATTGCCATCAGGATTCACCTAATTAGTAAATAGAGTCCATCTGAGTGCTGTAAAGCCTTCAGAGGTTTGTTAGAGAACATTAGTGAACAAACAGTATTATGAAACACAAGGAACACACCAGACATGTCAGGGATAAAGTTGAGAAGTGAAGAAAGTTTAAAAGTGGAGAAGTTTAAAGCAGGGTTAGGTTATAAAACATATACAGTACTGTGCAAAAGTCTTAGGCACCATATTATATGCTGTTATATATTATATATTGTTATATATGTTTATCATGTCTGCTTAATTATGTACAAAACCATTCAGTATTTCCATACATAAATACAAAAATAATGAATAAATAACATTACAGGAGAATACTGTATATGCATGGCTGTAAAGAAAGAAATATAGTACAAGACAGTTTTCAAATGGAAACATAAAACCTAATGTACGCTCCTGGGATTTGCATAGAAATAGAAAGGAGCAAGTATGACAAAGTTACCAGAAGAACTCATATTCTCCAGCATGCTCAGTAAAACCTAACAGCTGTTTTCATATAAAACTATGGAAAAGAGTCAAGGAGAAAGCCATTGAAGAAGGTGCTCTGGTCAAATTGAAGTTTTTTGCCTAAATGCAATTAACACAGTACATCACCCTGAACACACCATCCCCACCATGAAACATGGTGGTGAAAGCATCATTTTGTGGGGACGCTTTTCTTCAGCAGGAACAGGGAATCTGGTCAGAGTTGATGGGAAGAGGGATGGAACCAAATACAAATACAGCAATCTTAGAAGAAAACCTGTTAGTCTGCAGAAGACTTGAGACTGAGGTGGAGGTTTACCTTCAAGCAGGACAACGACCCTAAACATACAGCCAGAGCCACAATGGAATGGTTTAGATTAAAGCATATTCATATCCAATTGAGAATCTGTGGCAAGACTTTTCACATTGCTGTTCACAGACACTCTCCATCCAATCTGACTGAGCTTGAGCTATTTTGTAAAGAAATAAATTTCTCTCTAGATGTGCAAAGCTGGTAGAGACACACCCAAAAGACTTGCAGCTGTAATTACAGTGAAAAGTGGTTCTACAAAGTATTGACTCAGGGGACTGAATACAAATGTATGCCACACTTTTCAGATATTTATTTGTAAAAGAAATGTGAAAAACATTTATCATTTTCCTTCTACTTTACAATTATGTGACACTTTGTGTTGGTCTATTACATGAAGTCCCAGAAGAGTACATTTACATTTGTAATGTGACAAAATGTGGAAAAGTACAAGGGGTAACAATACTTTTGCAAGGCACCATATACCTCGCTCAACTCACCCTAAACTATGTTGCATGATTGCCCTCTCTGCTTCAGACTGATAAAAACAGAGTACACATTTATAGCACTGCTCTGCTATTTTGTTAAACTGCACCCTTTTTGAAACTAAAGGAATATCTAACACTAATCAACACACATTTCTGAGTGGCCAACAGCCATGACAGAGGAACAGGTTGGGCCAAGAACACTACCATGTCTCTTATAGATGGGAGGCTTCCGGTAGATGTTAGGTTCTCCTGTTGCTGAGAAGAAAAAGAGAAGTGAGAGTTGAAAGATGGAGGAGAAACCAATAAGGGAAAGGAAAAAAACAGGAGTTAAGGTCATGTACATTTCCTCTGTATATTCTGTTTTCAGGAAGAGGTTATTTGTTGAAGACAGTATAAACATGAACAAGAGCTGAAAAAGGAGCCATCATCAGTGGATGCAACTAGCATTCTGGCTCAGCAAAATGAATAGAAAAGAAAAAGAAGTAAATGATGTTAAAGCCACTGTCAAACTTATTTAATAATGTGCTTCTTAAACAAAGAAATGCTGTACTGTGCTATGACTCAAGACTGCAATATGAAAGCTCCGCTTTGACATTACTACAAACATTTTTACACTAGAATTTGGCTAGACTTAATTGAGATTAAATTGCAGTTAAGAATGTACACTGCCTGGCAAGAAAAGTCGCACACTCTTTAGCTTGATTGCAGCACTCAATGTTGTGGTTAATTCATGTGTAAAAATGATTCCTCAAGCTCCCAGAACCACTCTTTCAAAGTCCTGGAATATGGCTGTGCCATCAGTGATGGAATAACCTGGTCATTCTGTACATCCATGTAGTCAGTTGACTTTTTATTTTTATTGCCACATTATGTTGCTGAGCCTAGATTTAACCAAATGAAGCAATCTCAGATTATAACACTGCTTCCAGAGGCTTATACACAGTGGGCACTATGCATGTTGTGTGCACTGTTTCATGAGCTTTCCTGATGCACCAATTATTTTGGAATGGCATCTACTGGAAATCATTAGACAACACAATCTTTTTCCATTACTCCAAAGGCCAAAATCTGTCCAATCATGGCCATTTCTGTGTGTGTGTGTGTGTGTGTGTGTGTATGTGTGTGCTTCTGACCACATTCCTTTCACTTGTTGATAGGTCACCATTATACTTTCAGATTTCAATAATGTGTTCCTGTAATTATTCTATATAGTAATTAGCTTTTTAATTAGCAAATATAATTCTAAAATAATACAATTATAAAAAAATATACTGAAACGTGACTTTTTTGATCAGGCAGTGTATATTTCTTAAATCTACCACAAGAAAAAAATTTTACATGACAATACATCGGTATCATGATTATTATTAATTAATTTTTTTTCATTTAAACAGTGTTGCCAGGGGCTTTAAAAGCAATGGTGTGACTTTGCGGCATACCTGGCACATGGAAATGCTTTGGAGCTTGATTTGTAGTGGGTGTGCTTGACCTGGCCTCCAGCTGTGAGTAATAGGGTGAGCTCCTGCCACTTTCAGTGCCTGTGCCAAACCCCCAGCCAATGAGAGTGACAGAAGCAGAGCAATGAATGAAAAAAATCACTCCACCCCAATAGTCATACACCACTCCATTACAGCATACACCTGTAATCTCTCAAAATTTTCTCTTACAAAATTATCTTGGGGTAATATGTAATAGCAAAAGCAAAAAGGCATCAAGCAATGGAATGTATACCATTTGTTTAAAAGCCATTCACCTATCATCCACCTAATGCTGATCTTGATCAGATTTGATAAACTGTAATAATTTCAAGCAGAATAATTAACATGCTTATCCTGTTTGTTACCAAGAACAGTTCATGCACATTTTCATCAAGATGCAGCTTGTATACTTGATACAGTATATGCAATGTATATCAATAGTACCCATGCACACATGCACATGAGCACTCTGCAGCAACTCACCATATCGGTAGTAGTGCTGTGGAGAGCAGGGCAGGAGAGGGGACATGCTCTGCCTACTGTAGGTTGGAGAATCGATATACCCGGGACTGGAGGATCTCCGCTGCCTCAGATCCACTCGGTCATACATGTCCTGCCCAAACAAACGCTGTTCTTAGAGAAAGCAAGGTGTGCTGATTACTCCCTTTCAATGTTGAGATGTGGTTTTTAAGCTTATTAATGGGCAACACAAGACATTTTAGGCAAAGGTTTATTACCTGAGAATAAGGTGAGAGTGTGCCCAGTGACTGTGGAAGTCAGGAAAAAGACAGACAAAAAGATACAATCAATAAGATAAAGGCACATGCCATGTTTAAAGTGATTATTTTAGACTTCAGATTTTCTTCTGTTTAAATACACTGCCTTGCCAGAAAATAGTCATGCACTCCAATATTGTGTTAGACTGCCTTTAGCTTTTATTGTTGATGATTGAGCTGAACAAGCACACCCCACACATTAATTTGTGAAAATGATGCACAATTTGAGTGCAAAGAATCTTGGCATTGTTTTCTCCCATGCCATAAAGGAAAAAACAAACATTGATGTGATAACCTGGTCATTCAGTACGTTCAGGTAGTCAGCTGACTTCATTTTATTGTCACATAATGAACTTGTACAGTGTGCACTCTAGATGATGGGTCAATCCTCCTTTAATAGGGTTAATCTTGACTCATTAGGCAAACATTTTTATTGCTCCAATTACCAGATTAAAACTTTTTACCAATTAGCCCTGCTAACAAGTGATTTTCTGATGGCCACACAGAAGTTAAGTCCAAATCCTATGAGTTCTCCTTCCAATCGAAATTATTTAACCCCCATTTAATAACTTGTTTTTTGGACAAAATGACTAACTTGCAGCTGTTTATAATAAATCAGTGAAATGAGCAATTTAAATAGCTCGACACAGCTAATATAACAAGTGATTCTCCAAATCCAACACAAATGGCCCCTTTAATTGATTGCTGCGAATTATTCAATCCCCTGAATAAAACCCCTCATTAGAGCACAAATTTGTAAATCAGGTGTTGTCTCAAGTGCAGATTAAATGCCTCGGGTGTACTTGATTTAGAACACATCAAATACCTGGACTTTCTAGGGATTTGTTGATGGAGATGTTTGACTACAAGTCAGAAATGGCTGAGTCAAGAGAGTTGTCCATAAAGTAAAGAGAAGAGATCATTGCCTCCACAAACAAGGACAAGGATATAATAAGCAGGTACAAATGTTCCTTTAAATACAATAGGAAGCCTGTTTCACAGGAACAGTGGCCACACTACCTGGACAAGGCAGCAGGTACTGAAGTTTCACTCTCCTCTATACAGTATAACTGAACAGAGAAGGGCGCCACAAGACGTACCCTGCTACTGACCCTAAAAACACAAAATCCGCTCCAATATACTAAAAAACATATAAAAAAGACACAGAAGTCTGAGAACTCTGTTCTATGGACTAAAGAAACTAAACTTTAACTTTTTGGACTTATGAATCGGCGGTATGTTTGGAGGAGAAAGAATGAAGCCTATGCAGAAAAGTGGACCCTGCCTACAGTCAAGCATGGTGGTGGCTCGGTGATGCTCTGGGGCTGCTTTTCTTCCTCTGACACTGGAAACCTGCATGGTGTACAAGGCATAATGGATTCAAAATATCCTTGAAGAAAACGTTATGCCATCTGTGAGAAAGCAGAAACTTCAGTGTCATTAGACCTTCCGACAGCACAATGATCCCAAGCGTACTTCAAGGTCCACCAAGTCCTGAAGGGTTCTAGAGTGGCCATCACAGTCACCATCTTTGATGGTATTTGAAAAAAAGCAGTTGCAGAACACAAACCCAATAATCGTACTGAACTACAGTACCATAAAATACATACAGGCCATTGCCCATGTGGAAGATTCCTTAGAAACACTGCCAGAAGTTAGTGTCTGGCTAAAAATCATGGTTGCAGCAGGTCATAATAGCTAAAGAGGTGTGTACTAAGTACTGAAGATATTTCTCATCAAGGGGTTGAATAATTTTTATACTGTAGTAATCGTTAAAAGTATAAAAAGCATTTTGTGTTGACTTTGGAGAATCACTTGTTATATTAGTTGTGTTGCACGATTTAAATTGCTCTTGTTTCACTGATTTATTACAAACAGCAGCAAGTTAGTAATTTTGGTCAAAAAAACTCATTTTCAATATTTAATTTTGCATGAAACTGTATGTGTGATAATAGACTAGAAAAATGTTCTTTCAATTAAACAGTTTCTACTGTTGATATTTTACTACGCATAAGGTGTTTAAGTGATCTGTGATCATGGTCATACTGTATTAATGGCTCATCACTATCCTTTTAGGTTTAAAAATGTGTTGGACTATACATAACATAATTCCAGTAATTTTATTAATTACTGGAATTAATCTCCTTAATTCTCATAAGAATTAGCTTATTTAATTTCAAACAGTGACTTTTTTCATTGGGCAGTGTACCTAGACAACAATGACACTCCACCCCATCATCATAAAGTAACATGGTTCTTTCCTTTTTTTCCATGTTCTGACCACAAACTTTTATTTGTGGTCAGAACAAAACATTCTCCAGTAAATAGAAGCATGTCTTGTTCATTACCAGCTTGAAATGCATTGTCTTTCATGTACTGAATGAACGTTACTGAAATGCTTCTGCTGCATGTATGGCTTTCAAAGGACAGACACTACGTATCCACACTCACAATATCGAAGTATGAAATGTTTGAAAATAAACCATAATGAAAAGTGCTGACAAAAAAGTTTACAGCAACAGCAGGAGTGAGAATTGCTGTAGGCAAATAATGCTTAAAATACGAATTCGATGTTTTTTCCCCACAGATTTTTACTTGAAACATCCAAAACCGGCAACAACAGAAGTTTCATATCGATGCATGCCAAAGGTCACATACATAACAAAAAGACATTTTTTCTACAGACATATATGCTAAATTGTTTTCTAGATACAGTATGTGTAAAAAGAGCACATGCATTTATCAACTTTGCCTACTTATTAATCAGCAAGCACTGAAAAGACAAACAGACAAGACACAGACCAAGGCATGTTGGGAAAATAGGGCCAGGCTCTGTTAAGCTACAGTAGTTTGGGTTAGCTGGTCTATACCTACGACTGGCATGCTGGAGAGAAACACAGCACGGAGCTAAAGTGCCACTAGGGCAGTACCTCGCCGAAGCTGAGGCGCTCTAGTCTGTCGTCCGAGTAGAACCTGTAATATGGCTCATAGGATATGAATTCAGGCCTCTGCAGATCATAAATGGCCTTAACCTTAGGCAGTGCGGCCAGATCTTTGTACTCTAGGATCTCATTCTCCACTCTGGCCTGAGGAAAGGGACACAGGACAGACATACACGCACACGCACAGACACGCACTCACACATGTCAGAATGCAATGAGAACACAAATGCTAATGTCAAAAGCAACATTGTGCTTCATTGTAGTGAGTCTAAAAGTTCTATAAACTCTCACTCCTCATGAGGCTGCCAATGTTTTTTTTTGTTTGTTGTTTTACACCACATTAAAAAGAAAACACACCAAACCCAAACCTTGATTGTGTTCAGCATGACACAATCTAAAAGTTTGAACATATGGTAGAAATGCATCAGACTAAAGTGATAAGCATAACTGATGCATATCCATCACACAAAGGTGGGGAAAGTTTGTCCATGTTACTTCTCAATTTGTTTCTCATCATAAGCTGCTAATTGTGAAAAATATTTTAATGTAAATGTATGCTAGATGTAATCTGTAGTTCACTATGTCCCCTACAAATACACCAGTAAAATATATATCACAATGTCATTATGGAACTGTGCAATTCTTTAATACGCAAATTATTTGCAATTAATAAAAAATGGCAATCATTTAAGTATTTGTATATTATTTAAATAATTTTAAGGTGATAAATAAATATTACCAAACATTCTTTTAAATGAGATTATATGTACCATTATTTGCTGTTAGCATTCAATAATTATTGCAATATGTGTCAAAATAATTGCAATGTGATTTTTTCTTTGATTAAATCATGCAACCCTAATATCCAGTATGCCTTATCTTGATGTTAGTTACTTTCATTACAGTACTATGTACAAAAGTAGACTCCTACATTCCTGAATGTAGGTATGATTGTGTGCCTCTAGTACAGTATATGCAAATGAAAGTGATGTAAATTTGCTTCATATTTATAGTAACCAATCAATTTTGTTTTACATTAAATGCCATTTCAAAGGCAGAATTGTAGTTTTGTATTATATTAAAATTCCAAAATGAATACAGAAATTCCCATACTGGTCAAATAGCGTTATCTAATGATTAAATGATCTACTTACACAGATGACTCGGCTGGGTGAACTGATACTCGACCCTGGGGGTGAGATTGACGTTTCTGACATGCGCCGCACTCTGAGCTTCCTCTCTGCCCGAGCCGTCTGTTTACATGCAGGATGCCAAACCTCAGAACCTGAGAAAGACAGATCACATCCTGACTTGCAAAGTACTATTTAGAATAAAAATATTTTAGGGCTTAATTTTGGTTTACAGTAGATGTATGTATATGTGTTTACAGTAAATGTATGAATTTTCCCAATTTAATATTAATGCTTGATTACTGTTTAGTGGCATGAATATTATTCACTAATCACAATACACAACCAATTTAAGATGTTTTTGTTACAGTATGCCCATGTCCCACCTTCGCTATTATGCTCACTAACACTATCACTTCAGAGCTGGTTGACTAAGGTGTTACAAATAAAGGCTGCTGCTCTATAACTTCAGGGTGTCTGAGAAAAAAAGCAGTTTTTGTATGTAACACTCTAGGCAACATACCACAAAAATATACATGCATACAGAATGGGGAAAATTAATACTTATACCGTAGTGCAGTTGAATGCTTGAATCTAATTGGTCAGAAGGCATAAGCTACTGTATGTATCACAGCACAGTTACTTATGGCTATAACATGAAAAATATAGCTTTTTCTAATATTTTGTTTATATAGTACACAGGCCCTGTATGGCAGATGCTTTATATAATCTGGGATTAATAACAAACATAAAAATATATGAGAGCGAGAAGAGAGAGAGAAGCGTAAGGCTGGTGAGGGACTAATTTTATGGCAGGTACATATAACATAAATGAGTAAAGATGACATTAAATTGCTAAAATGTACAATATTTCAATTGTTAACATATGGAAACTCTAATCATTGTCAAATTGCTGTGTTATGGGTGGAGAAGCACACTGCCCCACACTTAACTGATCATGCCCGGTTTTAGTCAGTTTAATCTCTTTGGGTGTTCCCTCACCTGTCAGGTACATTTCTTCTCCTTCTGTAAACATCATCTGACACCAGGCACAGCGAGCACATGTAGGGTGATAGTGCTTTCCTCCAGCCTGGAGAGAGAAAGAGAAATATTATTAACCTGTAATAATTTTATATGCTAAATTGATTGCATTAAACCTTGTCATTATGCATTGAATAGATTTCAGGTTGTTTCTGCATCTGCATTCCTTGGTTTTTGACTCTGGATTACCCTTGTTTGATATTGACAGCATTTTGACCTCTGCTACAGGATATGATTACAATTCATGCTCTAATAAGGGAGATAGTGAAATAATTTATTCCAGCTAAGACAAAAACCATCATCAACTATTAACACTTTGTCACCTTCTTGACCATTGCCAGAGGTCAGTAATTCTTCTAAGTCTAATGATATTGACAACGAGTTCAGTGACTAAAACAAAGAACCATTTCCACTCACAAGCTTATTCTAACTGTTGATAAATTTAATGTTAAATAAAATACTGCATAGTATGGTCCCATTACTTAATTTTCTTAGCTTTTGTTCTGCACCACAAATAAAGCCAAAACTGAATTCACACGGGCAATTAATCATATTTTATTTTCCTTTTGTAGGTATGTTTAAATGTATCTATTATTAAAAAATGCCCTTAATATTGCTTTCATTGTTCATATTAATAGAATATATAGCTCGCTCCCATTTCCTGTCAGTAATACAAATACTTACACACTCTATATAGAATCAAAATCATGATTTATTGGACAAGTACACTTGTGCTTATAGACATCACACATTATACTGAAAAAAGAACATAGACAATGCCGGTAAAATAACATATTTGAAAAAATAAGAGCTAGAGCCACCTTTCAACAGCTTCATAGAGTTTTCATTCTCTAGTGATAGTGCACTAACTTCATCCATAATTGTTTCTCTGCAAGTAGCTTAGGAGGTTGCTAAAAATAGAATGTACTTATAGCCTTAATAGTATTTCCTCATGTTTCATAATAACCTAAGAACACTCTACAGATAGTGAGGAACCAGCAGAGGTGTCCTAAGTTTAACAGAGTAAATGTCAAAAACAAAATATGGACTATTCCCTGGTTCATTACAAGGTTCAGTATGTATATTTTAAAGCTTGGTTTCTTGTTTCTTTCATGCTACATTCTGTAGTACAGTGTCTACACTTTCCATCTTATACTTTGGCTATTTCTGGAATATACAGCTGTCATCAGGATGTCTAAAATTTCAGACTTGACTGTGAAAGTCCCATGTACATGTGAAAATGCATCACATGTCTCTTTGGTACTGAGTAAATAGATTATTTCACACATATTTCAGAATGTTTTTGTGATTGTATGTATGTAGTCTTTATGAAATGTCCTCATGAAATTATTGCTGTGTAAAAATGCAGATGTGGGGGAAAAAAAGGAATGTTCAATGAGTGGCTCCTGCAGCTTGGAGGAGGCCCTTTCCCCCTAAGCTGCCTTAGACTGCCCTGTAGCTGTCTTTAATAACACCTCACATCTTTTTCCCAGCTGAAAAAGTAAGCCAAAAGCTTCTGCTTTTCTATGCGGGACCATTCCACTCTTTCAATAAATTTAACCTGCTCAATGATCCTCGAACTAAGGAGGGTTTTTGCTCACATAGTTCATATTTCCCCTTTAAAATTTCAGGGAAGTGTGAAGGTGAGAAATGAAATGAAAAGAACTTAGATAAATCAATCATCATTTGCATTTGTTGTTTGAACTGTCTACAAGTAACCACATTGTCTGAAAGCCCCAACTTTCCCTGACGCTTTGGCTTGAAAGATGCCCTGAAGTGGTGCTCTCTCCCCCTGTTAAAATAAATGGAGCATGTTTTGAGTTCACTAATAATGGTAAAGTGACAATTTTGGATCTCTCTTTAGTGAACTAAGATGAAATATGCTTAAATGCATTTTTATCCTGTTTGCATTTTCAAAAGTTTGAGGAGCAGATCAGTAAGGCAGAACTAGTTATTCTGCTGTATTATACTATTTTTTTTTTTTACATATTGTTCCATTTTATTTTATTTTTGTAGCCAGTTAATCCAGTCATTTCTATAGCAATGGTGGTTTTTACTGGGCCAGGTTGCTAGCCTGATACCCAACCCTCCTAGGGCAAAATGATTATTTTATGGCAATAGGGTTAAGGGCCTTGTCCAAAACAGTGGAAACCCAGCGGTGGCGGAGCTTAGCCCTCAACCCTCTGATCAGCAACCTACAGCCTCAACTGCCTGGGTATTGTTATAATAGCTTTTTAATTTGTTTTTTTGTGATCCACAAAAATGAAACCAAGATAAATAAGTAAATAATAACTAAGACCCTTTTTAACCTTCAGTGCAATATAGCAATCAGCCATATTCAAGTGCAAAACTAATACAATTTCTTTTAAAGATATAAAAAAAAAACGTAGGAAAACAAGTTGGAAAAGGGTTAATGTTGTCTACAAACTGAACTGTATTTATTGTTTTTAATGTTTCTCACGGACTTCAAGTATCATTGTAATTTAAAAAAGTGCAGGTTTGTGAATTTATAGTGTTTTGCCAAAACAACAACAACAACAAAAAACCTGAATTCACAGTTATGATCAAAACAATTTTGACAGAATATTTTGGAATTTGAGACCCTTGTTTAATTTTTTTTTAATACTTTGGCTTCTTAAAAGTCCACTTGATTAAAAAAAATAATGCATTGCATTTTTTTCCCAAAGCTTTTTTAAAACATTAAGGAATTTTTTTGTTCTTTGATTTATGGGAAAGTCATTGATCTTCTTCTTTGTCTTTCGGCTGTTCCCTTTCAGGGGTCGCCACATCGAATCATCTGCCTCCATCTAACCCTGTCCTCTGCATCCTCTTCTCTCACACCAACTAACTTCATGTCCTCTCTCAC
>JAQMYJ010000002.1:15123803-15145538 GCA_030014305.1 Clarias laeviceps | reverse complement strand
TCTCTGATGAGTCCACCTTCACTGTCTTTCCCACATCCGGGAGAGTTACGGTGTGGAGAAGCCCCAAAGAAGCGTACTGTTGCATGCCCAGAGTGAAGCATGGGGGTGGATCAGTGATGGTTTGGGCTGCAATATCATGGTATTCCCTGGAGGATCATGTGCACCCAATGGTTCAAACATTCTATCCTGAAGGCGGTGCCGTGTATCAGGCTGATAATGCAACAATACACACTGGTGTGTAGACTGAGTGGTTTGATGAACATGAAAGTGAAGTTGAACATCTCCCATGGCCTGCATAGTCACCAGATAAAAATATTATTGAGCCACTTTGGGGTGTTTTGGAGGAGCGAGTCAGAACGTTTTCCTCCACCAGCATCAGGAAGTGACCTGGCCAATATTCTGCAAGAAGAATGGCTCAAAATCTCTCTGGTCACTGTGCAGGACTTGTATTTGTCATTCCCAAGACAAATTGATGCTGTATTGGCCGCAAACGGTGGCCCTACACCATAATAAAAAATTACTGTGGTGTTTCAGTTTCATTGTCCAACCCCTGTATTCTTTGACACTGTGAGATAGCTAAAAAGCTACTGTGATGACAGGTTTTTATCTTTATACCCTGGTTGGCATTCTATTAGATTATTTACTGATTAATCCTGTATTTGACAAATATATTTTATAGCAGAATGAAATTCTTTTCCTCTCATACCCCAGCTTTGTTCAGAAGTTACTGTAGGCTCACAGTGCAGGATCAGCTATGATACAGCAGCCCTGGAGCAAAAAGGATTAGGCTTACCTTGCTCAAGGCACAAAAGTGGCAGTTTGGTATTGCTGGGGCTTGAACACCCAACTTTCTGCCCCAAAAATGAAAAGTTCAGTATTAACATTAAAATATTACAACTGATAAATAGTTATGGACTCAGAGAATTAATCATTGAATGAATCTTTAGACTAGGCATTAGAATTATTGGATCAAAATAAAACTATCTGCAAAGCTCAGATTTCTTTCTCCTTTTTCAGCTTTTATCAAGTCCGATTGGCAATAATTATTATTTATAATAATAATTATTATTATTTACAATAAATCCTTCACGTAATAAAGATTAAAAAGTTAGTACTATAGATGTCTGTACGTTACTATTAGGAACAGATGCAAGTGGTGGTCTTTAATAATCAAGTCGTTCAACAATCACTGGAATCAAAATTGGAATTGGTAAACAGGCAGAATCAGGGCAACATAGGAGCAGAAACAAGAAACCAGAAACCAGATCAAAAATATAGTAACAGTATATCTGCACAGGAAAAGAAGACTTTGCAGTGACTAGTGGTAAAGTCTATTCTTTGCAAACATTATTAAAATTAGTTTTTGAGTTCTTATATATGGTGGTGTGGTGTGTGTGTGTGTGTGTGTGTGTGTGTGTGTGTGTGAGAGAGAAAGAGAGAGATTGAGTCCAGATGTTCACTGTTGGTAATTAGGTCAATTGTGTGTACTGGAAATTGCCATCGTAGGCGGCCATGTTTGTAGGATATGCTGTATTCTGTATTCTGCAGCAGACAATAGTTGTGAACTCACAGTGTTCACTGGAATTCTAAAGTGCCTGAATACATGTTAAAAAGGAGCTCTGCTGTTCAGAATGCAGTGGGTAGACCACTCAGTGGAATCAGATGCAATGAGTTGGAAAATCTGTTTTCATAACCATTATGGAGATGTTGTCCTGAGATGGAGGAAGGTCAGGGAAAAGTTGATTGCTATGTGTAGTCAGGGTGAGGTGTGGGAAAAAGTATGAGCTTACTGGCTGGCAAGTTTCAGGGTACTTTGCCTTTAGCGTTATGTGCTAGAGCCAGGGTACAGTACCAAGCCAAGAGCCAAGGTACCAAGTGGCTAGTCATTAGTTTGTCTCTGTGCTGAGTGGTATGAAATTTTTACCCTTGGAAAATCTGTGGGGGTACTGAAAAGCTCTTTGCCCACCTCCCAAGGAATTGCTTCCACAAATTGTGATTCTGGCAGTGTACATTCTTTAGAGGGTTTTTTGCTTGATACTGGATATAAATGAAACAGTAAGACAGCGTTGAAATTTCTTTGATCCTGTGCAATAGCAGATCATGAATTTAAAGCATGCAAAGAAGAGGGCCCACTGGGAGGAACCCTGTGTTGAGCAGGGTGATTAATGGGGCTGAAAATATAAAGAACTCTTTGATAAAACAACAGTAAAAAATTTTAACTTACTAAGAAGTGTTGTAGCTCTTTGATGGTGGTGGAAACTGGTCACTGCCGACACCTTATCTTTATCAAATGGTGTATCACAAAAATACATCCTTCTGGATGTGACATCTACATTTTTATCCTTTAATATAGAGTTGGCCCTTAACAAGACATTCTAGGACTTTCTCCACATGGCTGATATACACAGGAAAGTCTGGAGAGTATATTCAAAAAATCAGAAGACTACAGAGAGCGCATTTTTTTTTTTACAATCTGTTTGTATCCCTTTGACCACAATGCTCTGACCCAACACCCTAAGGCCTTCCTCGTGATGTCTGGAGACTTTATTCATGTGACACACTCACTGCTACCCCACTAGAAAACAAAGGGCAATAGAACTCCTTTAAGTTAATGTGAGGGAAGCTTGTAGTGCCATCCCCTGTCCCTACTGGAAAATAGTATGACATTATTACCACATGCTCATTCAGAAAATGGTCTCCTGAGGTTAAGGAGATCTAGAGGGACTGTTTTGAGAGTACTGAGTGGAGTGAGTTGCAGGAGCCTTATGGAGAAAATATTACACATGACCAACTACCTCAACTTCCATGTGGACTGAAGGCCTGTGCTGAACAACAGAGTGAGGCCATTCATCACATCTTCTACCTGAGTTTGTGACTCAGTGGCAGGTTCAGTGGCAGGCTTCTGTCAAAGAGCTGCTCAGTAGACAGACTAAGGAAATCCTTTGTTCCCAGTGCAATGCGACTCTTTGAAACCTGTTGACATTGCCAGGGGTACAGGGAATGGGCATTTTGGCCTTAAGGACCCCAGTGCCACAGGCTTTCTACTGCTTTTCAGCTTCACTCTCTTCACTCTTACCTACGAAAATCTAATTTGCACTGACCTTGTGATTACCTGAATCTTTCGCTATACTCATGTTTATGCTACCTTTTCTCTTATGTATATTTTATGCATTATATGTACTTTATTTTACTTCTTTTTTGTTACTTATTTTCTCTTATTCCTGCTATATAGCATTTTTACATCTATCTATCTATCTATCTATCTATCTCTCTCTCTCTCTCTGTTTTCATGGTACCAAAATTATATGGCCAATAAAAGAGCAATCGTTATGGACACAGTGTCACATGCCAGATCAACCCAGCACCTCCAAACCCTAAACTCCACTCCAGGTTTTTCTCCCAGCAAGCTCACCTGCCGCTCAAGCACACCTGAACTTGATCATGCAATCATTTCTCAGTTCTCAGCTTATCCTAGCCTGTTATCGACGCTGCCTGTTTCTCAGACTTCTCTCTCGTCAACGCCCCTCCTGGTACTTCTGTTCTTGTCGGACTGACCTATGTGTATGACCTAGCATGCTCTCAGGACTTCGGATTTGTATTCACGATTGGATAAAATAAAGACTTAAACACTATTTTCTATCATTTAATCACTGTTTGTCTGCTATTGGGTTCACTTTAGTTCAGCCACCTCTGAACCGCCCCTGACACACAGCTAGTGAAATAATAATAGCCACATTGTAAAATACAGTGGAACCATGGCATACAAATTTAATTCGTTCTGGGAGATGAGTATGCACAATCAGATCACTCTTGTCTTGATTTGTCTCCCCTGTATACTGTAGCCTCAGAAGGCGAGACTTTTGTAATGGGAAAATGGCGAAAATATGGGAATTGTCAATTCTTGTTCAAATTGTTATAGAGGATGAATATATCAATTAAATCAATTAGGAAGATTTGATCATTCCTCCACCCGAGTTCAGTGAGCAGTTCTGCTACGGTGAGGAATCATAGTCCATACTCACCCAGTGAAAGCCTTGCTCACCACATGCTGAAAAATTCAAATCTTTTGGTGCATTCTGAATCTCTCTTAACTGAAGAAATATACTGTAGCTAACATTGCAGCAGGAAGCTTTTAAACAATAATGGTTCTTTAGAGGGCATGAAATGAGATAAGCAGGGGGTGGAGGGGGCCGAATGTAGTGGCCCTGGGCTTCCAGTGATTGACCTGTGTGTGACTGAGTCAAGGCTAAAATTGCTGGAGCAACCTCCCATTTTCCTCCCTCAGGAGGAAAAAATAATAAAATAAAATAAATATGTTGCTGTTATGACTGCATAAATACAAGTCGCCCATGTTAAGTCATAATATCCAAACATTCTGCCATATTAATCTTTCATCCAAACATTTACTAATTCTTGATAGGCATGCCTCTAAGATATAAGAAGTCATGCCAAATGTTTTAAGAATGACACAAATATTAATTTTCACAAAGTCTGCTGCTTCAGACTTTTAGTTCTTTTTGTAAGATGTTACTATGGTATAATACTAAAATATAATTACAAGCGTTTCATTTCAAGTTTCAAAGGATTTTATTGACAATTACATTAAGTCACAATTACAAAAAGTCACTATTTGCAGTGTTGACCTTTATATTTCAGACCTCTGCAATTTGCCCTGGCATGCTGTCAATCAACTTCTAGGCCGCATCCTGACTGACAACTGCCCATTCTTGCATAATCAATACTTGGAGTTTGTGATAATTTGTGGGTTTTCGTTCATCTAATCACCTCATGAGGATTGACCACAAATTCTCAATAAGATTAAGGCCTGGGAAGTTTCCTGGCCATTTTGATGTTTCGTCCCACGAGCCACTTAGTTATTACCTTTGCTTTATGGCAAGGTGCTCCATCATGCTGGAAAAGGCATTGCTCATTACCAAACTGTTTTGGATGGTTGTAAAAAGATGCTCTCGAAAGATGTCTTTGTGTTCTTAGGCAAAATTTTGAGTCAGCCTCCCTTAGCTAAGAAGCAACCCCACACATGAATGGTCTCAGGATGCTTTACTCTTGGCTTTACTTGGCTTGTATAAACTTAAGTTAATGGTCAATAAAAGCCTTTGAAATGCTTGTTATTATACTTCAGTATACCATAGTAATATCTGACAAAATGATCTAAAAATACTGAATTTAAAGGACTTTATAAAAAATTTAATTTCTGTCATTCTCAAAACTTTTGACCACAGCAGTACTATAAGAGGTCAGATTGGTGGTGTGTCCAGAGTCTGTACCAAGAACACTGGGTGTGAGGTGAACCCAAATCACAAGCATAAGAGAACATGTGAAGAAACTCCATGTGCACAGTAACCCAGAATGGTCTGGTTTGTTTGTGTTCTGCTTAAAAATCAGTGGCTAAAATTCACAGGATATGATTTTGTTTAAAAAAATGTGATGCATCCACCATTTTTTACTTTTGTATCTACCCTGATAAAGGTATCTTCATGTCCCGGCATTCAGGTGTTTAATTAATTTATTAAGGTAATGGTGCAAGTGCCTAGCCCCTTTTTCCCCCAAACCATTTTAAGGCAAAAAAAATACTGTATACATGACAAGGACAGGCATATGAAAAGAAAAGTGCTATTTGTCTTGATACATTTATCTAGCAGTGGTAATATAAGTGTAACTGTAATAAATGTTATCTAAATTAGCTTTCAGAATATAGGCAGTTCTATGAAAGTGCAGAGCATTTATTAAATGATCAGTTAAAAATACAGAACCTGACAGAAAGCATAAGTCAAAAGAGTCAAATACAAGCAAATGGAGCAAAGCAGATAATTCAATAAAATTAAAAATAAAAGGACACTGTAAAATGCAGTGGTACCTCGGCATACAAATTTAATCCATTCCAGAGATGAGTTCTTAAAGTGAAATTTAGTATTGCGCAAAACATTTTTCCATAGGAAATAATGTAAATGCAAAAATCCATTCCTGCCACCCAAACATATTAACAACATTACCAATTTCTAACACTATAATCATATTTTTGCATTTAAAAACAATCAAAACATTTAGGAAAGACATGTAAATTAAGTACAATTTAACCCTACTTAACCTTGATTTATGATTCCTCTCAGCAGCTGCTTTAAAAAACAGAAACTGAAAGTGACTCCGTTTTCTTCTTGCTGCCCTCCATGAAAACATTATTGGGACACATGGTGCCATGGTCTTGTACAAAATGCAAAAAATAAAAATAAAACATGAAAACTCGCTTCGCTTGGCAAACATCCAAGCTATCGGAAGTATGTGCATCCAGCTTGGTTGCTCGTTTGGCAAAAATGCTTTGCATGTTGAAGCTAATTTCTTTTAAAGATTTTAGTCCTTAAGGCAAAAATTTGCAAGGTATGTTCATATTCTGATGTACCACTGTACACTTATTAATGTGGCACAGACCCAATGTCTGATTAAGAGTTCAGACAGGGATAATGAAATGACTCATGTACCATTATAAGCCATACTGACACTGACAAAGGTATAACTGAATTCATCAGCTACGCTATGATCAGCTTGCTGTTTTAATAAAGGATAAATTCAAAAAATTGTACTTTGGTGGCAAGCTGTTAACTTTTTATTTCAACTACTTGTCCTCAAAGGCTCACCTGCAGACACTGCAAACGAAGCACTTCGGGTGATATGTGTGGCCCAGCGCTGATACCACCTCTCCTGTGATGAAGTCCCCACAGCTGTCACACTTTGTTCCATACAGTCGCTGGTAGTCTGCTGTGCATATGTACTCGCCCTTCTTCTGGAAAAATCCGGAACGGGCCAAGTTACAGCCACACACTGCCGGGAAAAAAAGCTCATGATTACCATAGAGCAGCTACCCTGACTTGCACAGATTCTTTTCCATCTCTCCCTGCAATTATTCAGAATTATGCAAATCTTCCATTCCACTAATATGGTCCATATTAGTTATTTGATAGAAAGCTATCACACACACACACACACACACACACACACACACAGAATTATTGTAAAGCATTTCTTAGCCAAATGACCACCTTCCAGTTTAACAGCCCCTATCGAAACTCCAGTGTGGCTGTCGATGGGTTTATGATTTAGAGACGGGTTTCCTAAAGTGTGGTACCTCTAGTGGGGGTGCAAGGCAAAACATTGTAATGATGGAAATTCCAAAAAAATAAAAATTAAATAAAAAAAATTATATACTGTATAGATAGATAGATAGAATAAACAATCTGAAGTGTTTGCATGAATTTACAAATATTACAAAATTACAATGGACTGTAGTGAATACATAATCTGTTAAATGTATATGCACCCAACATCAGCAAACTTTGTGCAGAGATGCAGATGCATGCCTCATATTATATGGGTAACTCCATTATTAGTACTTTTATCTATCTGCCAGTAGGATTAATAATTATTTGGTTTGTAGCATGCATGCATGGACATACTCTCTATCTCTCTCTCTCTCTCACACACACACACACACACACACACACACACATGCACAATGGTGGCTGGGAAATTCGCCCTTACGTCCAGTGACTTTTGTGATTTTGGTGGACTTTTCTATTACAATATACATATTTCTTTTCTCAAAACAACATATGTTTCTACAAGGCCCAAGTTTCCTCGACATTCTCAGACATGCTCTTTATGTTTCATGGCTTGCACACGACTGTTAGCCTTTGAGTGGTCTTATGAATATAGACAGCGATATGTTTTTTAACTTGTTCATGAATAAACTCGATGCAGTTATTTTAATATCACTGCAAATTCAGATTTATTTCCATCTCTTGATAATAATTTCTCTTGGAACCTGTGCGTGTTCCTTGCCCTCACTCACTCTTTTAGTGCTCCTGCTAGTGCTCCTGCTAGTCCTTATATAATTTATGTACAGTATATAATATATGTTGAGGATCCCTTTTAGTTTTTCAGGGGTATGTCAACAAGGTCAAGATGTAAAAGGTGGTACCTGACCTATAAAGGTCTGGTTCACTATTTATCTGAATTGTGATCAGAAAATGATGAAGAGAAGGCTGGGAGGAACTATCTTATAAAAACACTGTTATGAAACTGTTCTAAAATACAGTGGACATAAAAAGTCCACACATCCTTGTTAAAATGCCAGGTTTTTGTTACTGTATGTACAAAAAGAAACCAAGATAAGTCACTTTTGAACTTTTCAATGTGACCTATAATCCGTACAATTCAACTGAAAAACAAATCATCATGAAATCATTTAGGGGGATAAAAATGTAAAAAATAAATAATTTAGTTGCATAAGTGTGCACATCCTCATATAATTGGGGATATGAGTGATAACTGTGTTCAGAATTAACAAATTACCAACAAACTCATGTTAAATAACTGTCAGGACGCACTGGCCTTCAATTAAAAGTTTAATTAAGCAATATCACACTCTGGGTTGTGAATATCAGCCTGGCTGTGATGCATTCATAGGCACGAGAGCACACAAGATATTCAGTACAACAGCGCAACCTCGACTGTGATATTTCTCCCCTTTTTGCAGTTCTGCTGCCCATACTTTCACCCATCCTGGTACCCGAGAATTGTGTCCTGTGAACACGTAGTTAAACGTTTATGTACTGTTATGCTCTATTTTCATCACTTACCTCTTGTCCATTCAGATTACTTGGCCAGATGTGTGCAGAACGCACAGAAAAGACGCGTTCTGAAGGAAATATGCTATTGCAAGCATCAATGTAAAAGCTGCCTGATGCTGCTAACATTATTCAACCCATAGTACAGCATATAACAACTTCTACACCCTACACAGCCCACTGCTATACAATCTGCTTTACACCCTCCCCCAACAAGCCACATATACTGTTTGCCCTACATTAATCAATTACCCTGACAGCCAATTTCCTCTCCCTTCCTCTCTCTCTCTCTCTCTCTCTAGGTTACACAGGCACCTCCAAGCCCTGGCTTTATTTTTCCCTGCTTACCAATATTTCTTCTTTCTTACCAACCACACCGCTGCTCAGACAGCATCAGAGAGTAGTGTAAAACACGCAGAGAAGCACTATCCATCTCCTTCAGCATGCATGAGCTCACAGACACCTGTGATTGGTTAATTGTTGCTGTGATTGAGAGGGAAGGAAGTGTGTCATGCACTTCTTCCAGAGTCCAGGCCAGTGTGCTTCCTTTAGCTCCCTACCACAGATGGTTGTAGCATTATTGGAATCTGAACTTACCATACAATCCTGAAACATTTGAGAATTTTTTATGCTCAGCTTTACAGCCATAGGCACGAGAGGACAGTTCTCAGCTTTCTGATGCAACTTAAGGTCTACGAATACCAAACAACCCCAATGAGTTATACTGTATAACTTACGTCCACCACACACGTCTCTGACTGTTGAAGATATTACTTAATCTTTTGATTTTTAAAACATAAAGAACTGCACCAGCAACGGTTGCTGTAAGTGCTACTATAAGTGGCTCCCTTTTCTTCTTCATGTTGTGCTTGATAACATTCTTGGTGCTTATGGTGCTGTCTTCACTAAATCTTGCGCAAAATGCAAAAAAACTCCACAAAAATATATGTAAACTTCCTTTGTTTTTTACTGACGTGAACAAGTTTTGATTGTCTACCAGAAGTACACGCAAGCAGATGTACAGTACACACAAGCAGAAGTACACACAGGCAGAAGTATGCGCGACCTGCTCGGCCACTTGTATGTCGAAAATGCTTTGCATGCCGAGGCAAGTTTCTTGGAAATTTTTTGTTCTTAAGATGAAAATTCATAAGTTTATATGCCGAGGTACCACTGTATATGTGTAGCCCTTGATAATTACCTGGCCTGTTCTGGCCTTATAGACATCTTAAGCATGGATAAAAGAACATCACGTTTAATTTAAGCTTTCAAGGACTAAGATCATTGTAATCACTGATTACCAGATGGTGTTAATTCCTGTTATCCCAACTTAACCAAGTCTCTGCTTATTTATAACTGCATTTTTCCCATGGCATAATACTGTACCTACACACAGACATACTGTACAACCACACACGCTGTACAACCACAATCATTATTCACCAAAAAAATTTATTGTCCTTTGTTGCGTTTAGCAATATGGGCCACTAATTTATTAGGACATTAGTCCAATAAAAAACAAGATACACAGTTAAATGTGCTCCTGATACTTCACTGGATAGGGGTTGGGAGAAAGGTGTTGGCTTTTTGTAAATCACACTGCAGTTCATTGGTTATGAGTTTTGAAAACAACTGAATCACAAACCAAAAGCAAGCTGAATATTTTTTTCATGCTCTGAAAATTTACTTTTCTGCAGGAAACTACAGGAAGGCTCACAAAGGTCTCTGTAGTTTTGGGCAGTGTGGGTTCAAGGAAATTTCAGACCCACATCTGTGTATGTGAGATTGTCACTGATTTCATGCGAGCCACATTTAGTAAAGCACAAAAGAATGGGAAAGTCTTTTAAATGTTTTTTGGCATAGAAGATTTTAAAACCCTTGGGCACAACACATATACTGTACGCAACTCTGAATAAATTTGCTTTATACAAATTTTTAAGAACTTATGAAATTATATAGAACTTCAGTGAATAGACATATCAGTGATATAATGTCATGATGCAGTGTTTCCCTCTCAAGTGTATTGATGGCCGCCCAAGTTTATTTGGCCACCCTGTCCTGCAAACCTCGATCGATTAAGTAGCAGCAAGAAGTTCCCTCTTAGGCTACCAATTCGGCTACCAAAAGAGTAAAGAGCAAATGCAATGGATTTCACCTAGTAAAAAGATTAAGAAGGGCCTTATTTGATTCTCTTCAAAAAATAAAGGTGCTTTTGTGGCTTTTTATCCAGAAGAGAAGAGTTCAGGAAGCAGGTACTGTAAGTGACTGATGTACTTGAGACAACATTTGATCTGTTTAGCTCATTGCCCTCAGGTCATCAGCCATTGTCTAATATGCAACTTTTGGAGTGCTAACAAACAACATATAAGAAAGAACACAATATTTATCATTTTGCCCACCCCACATGTTTCTGTAAATCACACTGCAGTTCATTGGTTATGGGTTTTGAAAACAACTGAATCATATAAATTGGTCAGGGGTTTGAATACGATGGCGAATTCAAATACACGCTCATATCCCATAAATGTTCATACTGTATAAGCATGTGTGAAACTGGTCTTAATGGGTCAATGCACTTAATAAGAACTTAAGCAATTAAACACATTTCATTTTCTGTTAAGCACACAGGTTCTGAACCCTCTTTGGTCCACTTCTAATGGACATTATGAAGACAATCCCAGGTGCAGTTTTTGTAATAAGCTACTGCTTATAATAAACTGAACAGTAATTTTGCACTGAAAGTTTTTGGAGCTGCTTCATTTGTGGCTACATGTATCAGAAAATAAACCATGAATAAAATCAGTGAACCTGACTTTGAAGTCTGAGAAGATCACATACTATGTCGTATATTAACTGCAATGATTATTCTAACCTTTACGCTACATCATGGGGTAAATATATAAATATCCAATATACTCAAAGTACAGAGTGCCATATGAACCATTTTTCACCCTTGGCACTGCACCCACTGCAATTATATTCAAAGGACAACAAATCATTTCATCACATTTTAATGTATCAATTTATAACTCTGGTTAAGTGTTAAAAGTATTGATAACTACATTTCTGTAGTGTGGTTCACTGGGTAAAAGGGTGTTGTAGAAGGACAACCTCTTCCAGGTTACCATGGGAAACCTGAACTTTCTACAGTTGCCCTGGAGACAGCAGGGGCCCAGAACAGGTGCTAGTCATTTGTGTTTGTCAAAGTCATTTGGATAACTCGTACAGAGTAAGCATTATGCCAGAAACTACTGACTGTGAATGTCAAACGTATGCCACGACTAACATAATCTATGGACATACAGTAAGTCAACACTCATACTGCTCATCACAACAATAAATCACTTACACAGCTAAAGATTTCACAATGACAATGCAGGTGTAGGTTAGTGCAGATTTACTAGCAGTTATGTGGCTTTGCTCATTTTTGCTGGTAAGTTTCTGATACCAATTTGGTATATATATATATATATATATATATATATTTTTTTTTTTTTTTTTTTTTTTTTTTACTGTATAATCAATATCAGAACTTCTGTTTGGGGAAAAATGACAGGATGAACAGATGTTCAGAAGAAAAATCTGCAAACTATGTCCTATAACAATATCATTATATTTATCGTACATTTAAAAAGCGGATTTAACGACTGGTGCCACACCTACCAGCTTCTACTGTATGTCTGAGTGCATTAATTATGCTGGTGCCTACTGTATGTGTGGCCTGCACGCTCTTTATGGCCATACAAACGTTAAAAAATTCCACAGTTTAGAGAGTAGATCTGCATTGAGGAATGGGCCAAAATACCAGCAACAATGTGTGAAAACCTTGTGAAGACTTACAGAAAACGTTTGACCCCTGTCATTGCCAAGAAAGGGTATATAACCAAGTATTGAGATGAAATTTTATTATTGACCAAATACTTATTTTCCACCATAATTTGCAAATAAATTCTTTAAAAATCCTACAATGTGATTTTCTGGATTTTTTTTTCTTATTTTGTCTCTCATAGTTGAGGTATAGCTATGATGAAAATTACAGGCCTCTCTCATCTTTTCAAGTGGGAGAACTTGCACAATTGGTGGCTGACTAAATACTTTTTTGCCCCACTGTAGGTAGTCAGTTTACCTCATCTTTTGGCCACTTAACATTGATGAACCTAGACCTGACCAATTGAAGTAACCCCAGATCATAACACTGCCGCCATCGGTGGTACGGAAGGCACTAGGCATGATAGATGCATCACTTCATTTGCCTCTCTTCTTACCCATCACTTTGGAATGGAGGAACATCTGGACTCATTAGACCACATGACCTTTCCCCAATGCTCCACAGTCCATTCTTTATGCTCCCTAGCTAAAAAAAAGGCATTTTTCTCTGCTTAGCCTCACTGAAAATTGGTTTTCTTAAAAGTACAAAGCTACAAAGCTTGAGTACTCTTCACATTGTGCATATGAAAATACTCTTACTATTATTTTCATAGCTATTAAACATAGCTGTGAGTTCTACTGGTAGTTTTTAATAAGTTAATTTCACTAAGCGTTTAAAGTGATCTCCCAGCATGCTTATTCAGGGTGTTTTTTTTTCTGACCACATTTCCTCTTCAAAGATGATGGTTCACTGCTTTCCTTCTAGGTTTTAATAATGTGTTGGACAGTTCTTAACCCAATTTTAGTAGTTTCAGCGATTGTTTACTTTTCTTGATGCAGGCCAATAATTTGACCCTTTTGCAACAGAGTAAGCTCTTAGCCACGACCATAGGATAGTAACTTTTTGCCAACTGAAGCATATTAATCACTGCAGGAATTATCAAAAGGAAGGCTCTTACCTGTTAGCATAGTTTAATTTTTTTGTCTGGGCAGTGTATTTTTGTATGTCTGTCTTTTAATAGAAGTGGGTCATTGTTGTGCAATGACAGTAAGATTTAAAATTCATCTGAATTCGAAGGAAATTACACTATTGTGGCCTCTAAAAAATTGGTTAACTATTAAATATTGCATATTAAATATGCACAAACATGTCATTGCTAATTTATATAGACACACAATGAACTATATTGTACAGTGTTGGCCAACTTATTGACACAAAAGTGAAATTATACAGTGTTTTATTGAAATTCTAAAATTTGTAAATAATTACAACAGAAGTCTACATAACATTTCACTCATGTCATGTCTCATAGAACAAGAACCCGAGACAGTCATGGGCTTAGGCTCACCCAAACTGGACAGATGGAGATTAAAAAATGTCTTTGTCTAATTTGGAAGATCCTGTGTCCAAGATAGCTTCAGATTCCACATTCTTGGCTGACAGGATTGAAATCCAGGAGCTCAGCAGTTTCCAAACCAGTAGTAACCACATGTAAACTTACCAGTATATTCAGGATTTTATGCTCCGTGCTGCTGCTACAGTACATTATTAGATAACTGTGTAAATGAACAGATGCAAAGTTTGTGTTACAGTCATGGGTGACTACACATTCATAGTTTGTATTTCACAATAATTAACTCAAAGCTTCATAGAAATGTTTTTTTATACCTCAGTTTGATCAGGTTTTGCTGACCTGTTTAGATTTAAGACCAATAGATACTGTACAGTAATGACAGGAATACCCATTACAAATCCACTGAACCAGGCTGAATTTTGTTATTTTTGACATTAACCTTTCTTGACTGCCTACAAGGTCAGTCATCACTATATTTATATTTTATATCATACACTTTTTCTTGTAAAGAAAACAGTTTCCATAACTGTAGATTGGACCAGCAGTGAATTCTAGTGATGCCAAAAATATTTGTACAGAATTGCTCTATAAGCGAACCTAGTCTCTGTTTGCTCTAGTCTTGTGAATAGAAAACATTGCTGTCCTGGCTTAATTGTTTGTTGCATATTTTGAGAATCACTAATATTCCTGCTAGGTATCCCTACTAAACTATTCATGGCATACATTCTGAGTTGGGGTAAGAAACATGATGTAGTGCCCTTTCCAGTAGTGGCATAACCATTATGATAGGAGTGGCACCATCATGCTGAGATCTACAGTATATATGATCCATGTAATTGTCTGTGTACAGTCAATGTGTGTGACTGTAAGATTTAAGATTTTGGGATTTAAGATCCTAAAAGATTTAAGATTCCTAAAATAGCCTATATGACCTTTCAGCATAGTAAGGTAAGGTGTATAAATCTTTCCACTGCTAAATGTTGCTCTACCATCCAATATATAATAAGTATTGTTGTTAGACATATGCTAAGCCATCAGCTTGGTAGCTTTGGACTTGGCCATTAGTATTTTTACATGAAACTCCTTAATATATGACAAGGTCAAGTGACACAGTACAGCAGCAAGTGCTATGATCCTAAGGGCCACATCTGTCAGCAGTGTATGCCTGGTCCACTTACGCCACACTGGTGCTAATGAGCTACTCAATATCTGTAATTGTGCATATACTGAGCCAATAGCATTGAGGAATGAAGACGAAAAATGACAAACTAACTGAGCATTTGCTCTCCCCTTGTTCTTCCATGGCAATTCAGTGTGCCACCAGATGGTTTCTTACAAAGACAGTAGAACTTGTAAAAAGGTGAAAAAAGTAAACAACAGAAAACTAAACATTTTCTTCTGAACACTTAAACCTATGGAAAAGCAGTTCATCAGGGAGAAAGAAAAATTGTAATAATTGAAAGTGAATAATTCAGTATAAATTCATGCACTGAGGTTAGATCACCTGTTAAACTCCAAAAGGATCCTGATTATGCCTGTTTCAAAAAACTATTCTTCAGTAATTATTGTAATCAAATGTTAATCTGAAAGATGAGTTTTCACTTCTGTTATTAAGAAGTACAAATGTTTATAATTTTTTCATTATAAATTATTTTATAATATCATTTTATATTTTATTGTAATATATATATTTTTATTTTATATATATATTTCCCATCAGTGAATGTAAGGTACACACAGTGCAAAGTGCATGCTTCCTCTTTATAAAACAAAAATGTTAAAATGCATTTTCCCTTCAAATACAGAATTGCATTTCTATCGAGGAAAAAAAGAAGAAGAAAAAAAAGAATTTTCCCATGTGTCCGTTATTTGTCTTATAAAGCCCATATTAACCAGTGGACCTGATATGAATCAGTGTGAGATACTGGCAGGCTGCTTTGTTTAATTTCCTTATGTCATACAATTTATTTAACCTCATTTAATTGTAGACTGTGGTGCTATACAACCATTTCCATCTAACAGCAGACAAGAATAAAACCCTCTAGATCTCAAGTTACACTTAATACGAAAGACCGGATATGAAATACTGAATAATATTTAGGAAAAGAAATGGTGTGTGAGTAAAACATGATTTTGCTCAATAATAATGGAACAAAATGACCTATATCACAATAGAACCTATTGAAATATCTGTCACATTTCTATTTTCTATTCCAATTTATAAACACTAGGAAAAAATCTGGTAATACTGATGACGCCCAGTATCTCACACAACATCACACGCAAAGGGAATTCTGTGTCTACCACATTGATGCTATCATGCTGCCAGGTCCCTTAACTCTGGGAATTTCTCCCCAGCAACCACTGCATGGGCTTAATGATTGGACAAGCGTATGTTGCCATAGCTACAGGAAGCTCCCTTCCAGTTCACTCTCCCCCCTCCACCACAGTGCAAGACAAGTCAGAAAAACAGAAGCATTCTGCATATTTCCCCCTTCTTGCTACATGAACAACATTATTGTCTGTTTAGGTCATTGAGTTTAGTTTATCGTTTTTCATTTCATTCACTACCTAACTTGATAAACAGATAAAACGATAGATAGATAGATATAGATTGATAGATTACAGTAAATATAAGATATAATAGATATAATATAATAGATATTATATATTAAAAATGGGGAAAAATCGATTCATTTCCATTCTTTTAAATTCTATAACCACTATATCCTTTGTACAGGGTCACTGGCAGCCTGGAGCCTATCCCAGGAGACTTAGGACACGAGGTGGGGTACACCATGGACATGGTGCCAATCCATCGCAGGATACACACATATACACATCCACATGCTCTTTCACACACTGGCCAATTAGCCTAATCTACATGTCTTTGGACTGTGGGAGGAGAACCCGGATGAAACAGGATTTTTAAAAGCCATGATCTCTCCAGAAATGCATCTATAGTGTCAGTCCAAAGTTTGGCCTCACCTTCTAATTCAATGTATTTTTCAACATTCTAGGACAATACTGTTTTTTCCAACAATGAAATAAAACATATGGAATTAGGTAATTATGGAACAACAACAACAGTCAGTTGTTATTTTAATACACGGAGGTCTGCTGTTCTGGAATAGTTCTTGCAAGAACAGTATTGCCAAGTGCATTTACAAAACCCATCAAGCACCGTGAGGAAACTGGCATCGCAGGAAGGCTCTTGCCCTTGCCAAAACTTACCTCTGCTGTAGAGGAGAAGTGAATTTAGAGTTACCAGCCTCAAAAATCACCAATTAACAGCACCTCAGATTAGAGCCGTTATGAAGTCTTTACAGAGCAGAAGAAGCAGACACATCTCAACATTAACTATTCAAATGAGATTATTGCATATTTTTTCACAATTGCTTTACAATGTAGAAAAAAATACAAATCAGGAATCATGGAAATTAGAAAGTGTGTCAAATTTCTGACATAATCTTCATGCTTTTTGATATACAGTACTCTGTCCATCTGTCAACAAGCTTTCATATTCATTCATTTATTAAATGTTTTAGGCTGAATTGTGAGCCACAAATGCATAGCTGTCTTAAATTTTTCAGGAGGGAACCAGACGGATGAAAGTTTAATAGAGCAAGGTCAGGGAGGATGCTTTAACACCTCAAAACAAAGTTTTTTCACAGTGTCAACTATGTGGAGGTGTGCGGATGTCTCCTATGAACTGTGGATGTGGACAGGCGTCCGGCTCCTTCTTGATAGCACTTCTTGAACACTTGTGCGTCCTTCCTTGAACTTCTCTATCTATTCATACACACTTCTTCACAACCAAACACTTTCTCCATACTGCACGCAAAGTCTTTGCTAAAGCACCAACACCTAAATAACGACACCCTCAGTCCATAAAGAAAGGCATCACTGCATGCTAAAACTAATGTTCTTATTTGTGTATACAGTATATAAGTATGTTTGCAATTACACCTTTGTTCAGGCCATACATCATATTTTTCATTTACCCTGAGACAAGATGTCAAAAAAGTGTGACGCAAAAAAAAATAAAAATACAAATTAAATGTATTCTGTGCGCGGTAAACTAAAGGTGGATCATGCACAATGCTGTTTTATGTGCACAACTGTAGCTGAACTTCTGCACAGTTAAAGCTGGTGTAAAGACAAACTGATTATTGACAGAGAATCACATTTTTTCCATCCTGTCTACAAAAAATGTCACACAGTTTGAACACTTAGCCACAGCCAGTGCATAAAGTCAAATTTTCCTAACACATAAATAGCTAAAATCTGAATAAAATGTAGATAAAAAATATTCAGCCACTGAAAAATTGGGTTTAAACCATTGGAATGAGAAAAGGAAAAGGCATTTATTATGTCACTAGAACGGCATGTCAGTATAGTTTCTACCGACAAATACGCAACCACTCCACCACTATGGCTCCGTTTAAATCTAGTACAGGCTTCAGACTGACCACACATTCAAACTACACACTCTCCTTTTTAGCATGATAGAATACATGATAGAAGACTAATGGACAGAGTGGAAATAAAATATTAATCCTACAAAGCCACAAGATTGCTTTGTGATGTGGAAGAAGCACATATGAAACATTTACAGTTTATACTTGCATGTGAACAACTTTTTATTAATCGCAAGAAGATAGGACAGTCCAACCTCTTTGCACAAAACCATATATCATGGGAAAGTGCAGATGGAAAATACTAAAAGTTAGGCAAGAATACAGTATCAGGCAGCTAAAATACATGTATGACACACAGAATCTTTAAATGTAGCATTTTCTATTCATTTTCATATCCTCATTTTGATTCCCATTACAATAGTTTGCTAATGCACTACTTGCAATTACATTCAATTATTTTAACTAAGATGCAAATTATAGTGATTAATGATCATCTCTTTCAACCTCTTATCCATGAAACATAATCATTCATTTATAAGTCACTGCTTTTAATGTACGAAGGAAAAAGAAGCAAAATAATAAAGGAGGGATAAGTGAAGAATAAAAGAGAAGAACAGAAGCAGAGAGCAGGAGTTAGAAACAAAATGTCTAAAACCTTCTTTAATCTTTGTCACACTGCCTGTACAGTATGTATATTCATATGTTGATACTCTCTGCCCTGAAGCTACTGTAATGCATACTTATATAGCAATCAGTCCAACAGGAAAATCAACTGCTTGACAAATATATCACTTTAGCTCAATGAATACAACAACACAACTTGTCAAACCTAGTTACACACCAATGCCTTCTGCCGTGTGAAACATAAATTATTCAGAAGAAATAAAAGCACAAAAGGAGCAGAGCTACTGAGTACTGTTGAGCTTGATGCACTCCATGACTGCTGTGCAGAATTACACATATGAAACAACAAACCCTGGAGAAAACCACTCCGACACTATAAGGACATGCAAAACTCTAACCTGAAGCTCTAAAGTTGGAAAACATCAGCAATACTACAGTACATCACTGTGCCACCTTTAGCGTGAGCCAATTTTGTGACACACGGCTATAAAGTGGATAAAGTGGAGTGATGACAAGACAGTGGATCCACCTGGCCATGATAATTGTGCTTTTTTTATGACATGAAAAACTAAACTAGATTTAAAAAGAAAGGAACATAAATCCACTGGACTCAAAAACAAGGCAAAAAAAAAAAACATGACACAAATTGCAAAGCAATAAATATGCACACAAGCTATCCGCCACCAACCTACTCTACCGCTCAAAGTTTGGGGTCACTTTCTAACTCCATGGTCGTTCCTGATTTGTATTTCTTTCTACATGGTAAAGCAATGCTGAAGGCGTTCAAAATATGCAATAATCTGTTTTGAACAGTTAATGTTGAGATGCATCTGCTACTCATGATGCATAATGGCTCTAATCTGAGCTGGTGTTAAATTGTTTTTGATTTTTGAGTTTGGAAACTCTGAATGAACTTCTCCTCTGCAGCAGAGGTAAGTTTTGGACTTGCCTTCCTGGAAAGGTCTTCATGAGAGCCAGTTTCATCACGGTGCTTGATGGGTTTTGCAAACGTACTCGACAATACTGTTCTTGCAAGAACTATTCCAGAACAGCTTACCTTCATGTCTTAAAATAATAACTGACTGGTGTTGTTGTTACATAATTACCTAATTCCATGTGTTTTATTTCATAGTTTTGAAATCCCCAGTATTATTGCAGAATGTAGAAAATAAATCACTAAACAAAAACAATGACATTTGCAAGTGATCCTAAACTTTTGAGCGGTAGTGTACTGTATTTGCAATCACATATTTTAAATACCCACTAAATGCTTTACCATTTGCCCACCCCATCTAGTGTAACTTTGTGTTACCAGAAAATCTTAATCCTAATGTCACTTTTGAGGCCCATCCACCCCAAGGTTAGAGTTTGTTGTGCATTCTGAAATTCTTTTCTGCTCACCGCAGTTGTTATTTGATTTTTAATGTTTTGTTTTTCACATTATTCTGTGTAAATATCTAATACCAGGAGATCAGCAGTTTTTGAAATACTCAAACCAGCTCATCTGGCACCAGTTGTGCCACAGTCCCTTACTGAGATCACATTTTCCCCACTCTGATTTGATGTGAATATTAACTGACGTTCTTGACCTGCATCTGCATAATTGTATGCACTGTTGCCAACTGGAAGGATAATTGCTTAAACAAGCAAGGATGAACCTGCTCCTATGAAAGTGAACCTTCTAACTAATAGCAATGATGGAAAAGAGTAGCTGATGATGCAGTGTTGCATTATCTTAAAAGCAACCAAAGGAATGAAAGAATAGTCAGATGCCACGGAAAATAAAACAAATACTACAGTACGTGTGAGGTGATAAATGTTTGCCTGGACATTTTTCTCATTCTGACATCATCGTAATCAACTGGCCTTATCTTGTTAAAATGATTTCTAGGAAATGGGTCTGTAAAAAGAAATAAACATTAATGTATTAACAAAAACAAAAGCAAATAAATGTTATGTACTAGAACATGTGCACTCGTGACGCCCACACTAATAAAGCTCAGTCTGAACAAGGCAACCATTACAGAGAAACAAAACAGCCACATAAAAAAATAACAAAAGAATGAACGAAAGTGGGAGATTTGAACAATCTATCTATAGAGCTCTGCTTGTTGAAAGTCCAGTGAGTAGGGGCACAGGCATCCACCAGGGCCACGTCATTGCTATAAAGAATTGAGAAAGGTCTGTTTTTTCCCCTCATTGCTTTCATACATTTTTAACACTTTTTCCACCGTCAGAAAAATAAATCCTTAGTGCACCTTCAAATTTTGATTATGACACCCTGTGGCTACATCCTGATCTACAAAGCAAATCCTAAATGACTGCTTGCCATATAGTTACCTTAGGGATCCCTGGGTCTGTTTATATGGAGTTATGTATATTTCCCCTCATGTGTGTTTCATACATTTCCTTTTTCCGCCCACGTCACCAAAACATGCAGAGAGGTGGGTTAGCTACAGTAAATTATCCTAAAATATGAATGAGTGGAAATGTATGTGTGTATGGTTTTCTTATGTTGGACTGGTGTTCCACCAGTAAATCTGATTCTACATATCAATGTTGGAGCAAATATTAGCATGAAATGTGAGACTAGTCCCAGATTGTATTTCCCATATTTTGTCCCACTTGTGATTTGTCAGAGGAAACGGCACCATGAAAAAATATCTGAAATCAGGTGAAAACGCCTATAAAGGGACACTTTTACACTACAAAAGCTAGAGATGTTCCGATACCATTTTTCCCCTCCCGATAACGATTCCGATACTTGGGCTCAGGGTATCGGCCGATACCGAGTACTGATCCGATACCTGGGTGTGTATCTGTATATAC
>JAQMYJ010000002.1:15105239-15123703 GCA_030014305.1 Clarias laeviceps | reverse complement strand
TATTACTTATTTTTGAAAAAGAAACTGAACTTCAACATCTGAAAAAGAACTTCAAATGCAGCCACAATTCTAACACTATAAACTGAAAAAGGTATTTTAGTATTTTTACAGTATAACTGAAGAATTAATTTCCGATTTGCAGCGTTAAGCAAAGCTAGCGGGCATAACTGTCACGAACTAAACGGGGTGAAACAGAAGGCTTAGCAGTTAGCCCGTGTAGCATGGATGGTAAACCCAATCGCGGAAGTAGCGCGAGTCGGCAGGATAACCACGCGTAATATTCTTAGGACTCTCTCGGAGCGAGAGCAAGGATTTACACAAATAAACCCGCGTTCTAAACACACACTCGTCAGGAAGAAAAACCAAAAATAGGTGAGTACACACGAATACGATGCGGAGCGTCGGAACCAGCACGTGCAACTCAATGACTGAGCGATGTGATGCGCCATTTTGTCTCCTTATACTTCTACCGTACTACTTCTGGGTCCTAGCATTTCCGATACTAGTATCGGAATCGGAACAACCCTAACAAAAGCAGGAGAGGCCTCCGAGTGGCGCAGCGGTAAAGTGCTCGCCCTATCATCCGGAGATCGCGAGTTCGATCCCCGGGTGATGTTGTAACCTCTCGGAGGTCTAGAGAGAGCTGATTGGCCGAGCCCTCTCAGGGGAGGGATGAGAGGTATTTAGTGCTTGAAAAAAAAGCGGTCAGTGACGTCATGTGGTTTGGAGAAAACATGTGATAGTCTTTGGCTTATACTGAGGTATAGTAGCTTAATGTGGGAGCTCCTATTGACGGGGAGGAATTAGACATGACTAAAAATAGGGAGAAAATCAGGGAAAAAAAAAAAAAAAGCAGGAGAGAACAACAGGATGAATGATATTGCTGAGCAAGTTAATTCCTTCCAGGACAATATCGTGTGGAAAAATCACACTTTCTTGCATTTGCCTCATCTTTTTAAACTTTTGATATAGAATGTTCCCATTAAAGGTTATGCTTCTTTTGCTTTAATGTTGCTGAGAATAACCACTGACTAGGGTGCTGTTTTCCACAGTTACCACAGGAACCATTGAACAGCAATGTCAGCATGAAAAAAAAGCAATTTGGAGACAGCCACTAGAACAGCGTTTTATGGGCAGCCATAAACACAATATCTAACAAAGCTGTAATAAAAAAAACTGTGACAATTTAATTTTTGTAATACCAGACGAATTTATATTTAACAATGTGCTACACCAGACAAAATTCAACCTGAGGAACATTTTGTTTTAGGTGATCTACTGAAAGTGGGCATTATTCTCTGTCACGCATTCAACTTCACAAATTTAGAGTTAATCACTGGGAAAAAAAAGAAAGATAAATAATGCTAAAAGTATGGAGCATCACAGTGATGATGTGTGCAAGATGCAAAAGCAAATGATCTCACTGGAACTGGTCTTTGCTTTAGACAGCCTGGGAGAAAGACACTAACAAACACTATGGCAGACCCAAAAGGGTTAGGGAAGGGATAAAATATTATTTTCTCAGTTAAGCAAAGATAAAAAGGTAATATGTTGAAAGAATGTTAAATTCTTTCAACATATGAGAGACAGAAAACTAGAGTTTGTGCATTTAATGTGTTCTGCGCACTCACATCCTGTGTAAATGCAAATCATCCACCAGAATCCCCACTTATGTGAAATGATTTATTTGTCTCATCTCATCGTCTATACTGCTTCATCCTGTACTCTAGATCCTATCCCAGGGTACACCACGGACAGGGTGCCAATCCATTGCAGGACACACACACATACAGGTAGTCACACACTCATTCACACACTACAGGCAATTTGGGAACAGCAATTAGGCTAATCTGCATGTCTTTGGACTGTGGGTGTAAACCGGAGTACCCGGAAGAAACCCACCAAGCACAGGGAGAACATGCAAACTCCATGCACACAGACTCAGGCAGCAATCGAATCTGGAACCTGTAGGTGCAAGGCAACAGTGCTAACCCCTAAGCCCTAAATCAGTTAAATACTTGCATAGCAACTCCTTACCTTGGCAGGTGAAACATTTGATGTGGAAGTGGACATTCTGCACTCGCACAACCTCTCCTTTACACACCTCTCTGCAGCGAAAGCAGCGAATAGGTCCAGGATTGTGCTCGCTGCCATAACAGCTCTGCTGGTGAGATACTGTTGGGAAGAACAGAGATGTCACACTAAGAAACTTCTAGCAGTAGTTAAGGTTAAATAACTATAGATAATAATGATAAGACCCACATGTCTTTGGGACATTGGGTTGTAGGTTGTCTGAGCCAAAGGCGAATGCCAAATCTCTCTCTCTCTCTCTCCTCTCAAGTGTTTATTTTGAATAGGTTTGTATCTGGGAGCCGGTCGAATGAGATTTTTTTTAATAATGCTTTGATCCTACTTTAAAAAATATCTTTGTACCTATAACTGAAAACTTTGTTTACTGCACTGTAATTATTACTTAGGAAATCTGCTCTACTCCCTAGTATTGACTTTGTACATTGCCAGCTTGAACACACTATAATTTGGTGAGACCGCCTTTAGCTTTAACTGCAGATTGCAACGTGGTCACCAATTCATGGGTGAAAATGATTCCTCATGTTCCCACTCTTTCACAATGTGGGTCCTGGAATTGTTATCATCCCTAGCAAATCAAAGCCTGATTTTTCCTGATTAGCCTTACCAAAAAGTGTGTGTGTGTGGTTTATTTCTTTCCCCCAAATTAGTTGTAGCTTGTTCTCTGTTTCTCTGTTGGGCTACGCTCCCATTCAAAGTGACGCAGGTCAATAATGTGACCCTTTTAAAACAGTTACCCTTTTTTGGGCAGCCAGTATATTGAACTTGTTCAGTTTCCCATTCAAATTAATCAAGAACCATACTAATTTGCCATCTGTTATAACCTTCCCATGTTACGCAATGTAGTGCTTGTGCATTTAAAGCCACAATGGGAGAACCAAACCTCAGACTGAACACCTGATCCTACCTCAGTAAAGTGCTTCAATATGTGGAGGAAGCAAAGATAAAATGAGATGAGTCTCCTTAAAGGGAATGAACTCCTTGGAATATGATTCACTAACATTTACCGTCTGTGTTTAACTAAGAAACCAGGTTAGATTAACACTGATTCCAGGAGCTAACATAATAGGGTGGGAAGCAAGTCAAATTATAGATAATGAATAATAGTTGTTATTTATACAAAATATTTTACTTCGATTTAACTCATTGGTAGACTTTGGTAAGTGTTAGTCATGCATATGTGATGGTTTGATTTTAGTCGATTCTGATGTAGCCTATACTTCATTCATGTGTACAAATGAAAGGATTCGAGATGCATAAAACAAGAACATGGATTTTCATTTATAGGTTATTAAATTGCTGATTAATACACATAAACTATAATTTTAGAAGAACACTAAATACAAAACTGATAGTGCAGGTTTTCTATTTGCACTTCTCCTACATGCCTGTTAAATAACATTTAATGTGGACTAATTAATAGCCACTTAGTCCTTAAGACACTTCTAAAGGCCGGTTACTGCAACAAAACGTGTGTTATGCGCAACAAATCATTTGGCAAAATTCAGCCTATTGAAAAACACTACATTCCACTGACTCTGTAAAAAGCCATTGAACAATGACCCATTAATATGGTTATGCTCCCACAGAGACTCTTGCCCACACTAGTAATATTCCTCTGACAGACTCTGGACCTGGACTCCAGCCTACATTATTTTCTACATTCTGGATTTGGCCCAACAGTGACATTGGAACACAAATAATACACAAATGCAGCAC
This sequence comes from Clarias laeviceps, assembly GCA_030014305.1. Lineage (NCBI taxonomy): Eukaryota > Metazoa > Chordata > Actinopteri > Siluriformes > Clariidae > Clarias > Clarias laeviceps. The sequence continues at coordinate 15,119,896 of JAQMYJ010000002.1, read as the reverse complement.
ACTTTAAAGCGGCAGAAAAGCCACAAAGCTCCATTCTGTGTAACATTTTCTGTAAGAGATATGGGTACTAATTACACAATTTATATGTAAATTATTCAGACACTTCATTGGTCAAATGCAGTTGAGGGCACGCATGGCCAGTTCATTTCGCATTTGAGCTTAAAATGGTTCAAGGCAAATCCACTTAATAGTATCATTTGTGCAAACAAAAGACATTTATAAATTGGTGTAAAGGTGGCATCCTATAGTTTTATTTAATTGAATATTCTTAATAGTTTCATTTAATTTAAAGCCAGTTTTCTACTCTGCTGTCAATTCGAATGAGTTACTGCATATTTCCCACAAACAATGTACATGCATGAACAGTTTCAAAAGTACTTCTTACTTCCATTATATAAAGGTTAATATTAAAATATTTGAAAAATAAACTCATAATATTAAAAAATATATATTGTGAATGTTTCAATAATTAATTCATAAATTGACAAACTGGTCACATCACTTTGTGAGCTAAAATGGGGACATTAAGGAGTTGGTGAAGGTGAAATCGCAGCTTCAGAGATAATGATGGTTGTAATTAAAAAGTCTAGAGATAACAATGTATGAGTGCACAATACCTGTGCTTTATTTTCCCTTTTGTAGAATTAGTTGGATTGATTTATGTAAAGCTCAACCATATAAGCAGCAAAATAATTATTTTTCTCAAAAATATGACAAAACTTGTGTCTTAATCCTGCATTCTCCAGTACTGAATATTACTATTCCAATCCCTGTGGTGATTTCCTTACCCTGGACTGAATCACTGAGAAATCACAGCATAGAGTTCATTGCACAGGTGTCTGTATATCTACAACAGCAAATCAGAATTAACTTCAAACAGTGTATTATTGGCAGCTTTTGTTCCACATGTTATTCTGTGCCAATCAGAGTGAGCAGAAGACTGCTACATTAAGGATGCTTTTTGCACTAGGTTTGATTGTGTCATACAGTGCCAAGGTTCAATTGCTCTCCCCCACTGAGTTTTACATTAGTAGTATAGTTACAAAAAGTAGTAATGTTCTGTACCCGAGTACACTTGCCTATTTACACTCGTTGATGCAGTGCACTCTCTGGCAGTCAACCTTTTTGTTTTGCTGAATATTATTAATATTTCAGAGAAAATGTCAAAAGCGATCATCTCATCTGCCTTCCTACTTCATCAGCTGTGGCTGTGTAGATTGGAAAATGAGATCAGCAAGTTGCACACTCACAGAGATGTTGAAATAGATCGACAGCATTTAAAAAGTCATGTTCTAAACAGTGGTCCACTACTGTTTTTTTTTTTTGTTTGTTTGTTTTTGACCCATGCCCAAGTGTACCGTATCTTGCTTGAGACCACCTTTTTTAATCAGTCTTGAGCATGGTACACTGATCCATGCCCAGGCACAGTACAAATTACACAAATGTACAGAGGCATGGTCTATAAGAGAGCATGCACTATAACAAAAACACCTGTATGTTTGTGCTTTTAGAACTGGTAATACTGTACACCTATTTAGTGAGTTCCATACAAAGTACTGTATGTTTTAAAACTTACATTTACTATTATCTTACTTGCCAAAAATAAAAAGGGTTGCTGCTTTTTTGGCATGGCGCAGAAGTGAGTAAGTGCAGAAGTAAATGTATTAAGCATTAACTGAAACAAAAATAAAAGCACAGGATGTATGGCAGAAAACAGGAAAATCATAAACATATACAGAAAGCAGCAGGAAATAACTATACAGTGATAAAATCAGATGCTTCGACCTGTTTCACAACTAGGAAAACATCATGCTTAAATAAAGAAAATAATCGGTACTCAACCCAGAACACCATAAGTCAATAATTAAGTGGAATAGTGGAATATAAACCAGCAAGAATGAGAATCCCTCCACCCCAACCAAATAAAAGACTACCATGACGTCAACCGCAACAGAGCCACAGAAATAACAGAAAGGTTATCTGATGATAATCTGATTGCCTACACAATTACCCGAAGGTTTGTCACACAGATAAACTCAAAGTTATTTCCCATCCCTGTTAGTGTGCAAATAATATTTAAATGACTATTAAAATGCTAAGAATGAAATGAGTATCAACATGAACAAGGATGTACGTCAATACACTACTGTATTAAGTATAGTGAATGAACAGGGAAAATCAACAAGGATGAAGTTGATGTTCTCCATGCTGAAGAATATTATTGACTGACACAAGGCAAGTGATCTCAACAAAGAGAGAGAGAGAAAAACATAATGTTTTAAAAGTTGAGAAAACACCAAATGTCATTAAAAACAAATAAATTTCATTAAAATCCTAATTTGAGTAAAAATTGTAAATGTCTATGATAAATGTACAACAGACTATAATCTGCATTTATATTTTTATAACTCATATCCTCAGTATTTGTTCTAGAAAATATAAAACCTGAAACCCCTTCAGATCAGCTTGTTTATTGAAGGGCAATATTTAGCACAAGAAGACTCACTACCAGTTCAAGGTGTAAGGTGATAACCGCTGGGCTTAAAGGACTGTGGCTATTTCTGCACTGAGCTGAGAAGACTCCAAGAGGATTACAGTCACAGAGGATTATACGAGAGTGGAAGAGACACCGAGCCATACAGTAGATGAGAATGCACTGTAGATAGGACATAGCAGAGTGGCTGTAACTGTGTCATCTCACTCATCTTCTATACCGCTTTATCCTGTATTTATGGTCGCGGGGGCCTGGAGCCTGGAGGCAGGGTACACACTGGACAGGGTGCCAGTCCATCGCAGGGCACACACATACACACTCTCACACACACATTGGCTGTAACTGTGTGTGCTGTATAATATTAATGCATGACTTCTCAAAATTGATAAACAAATGATGGATTAAACAAAACTTTTTTTTTCTTGAGATACTATTCACAGTGTTCAGCTGTGTTTGGATTTTATTAAATTGACACAGGGAATTCTTGCCACTCATCTTTCACTAGCAGTTTTAACATATTAAAGGGAATCATCTATCAAAGTATACAAATATTGGTTCCTCAGAGAATTCTATGGCAGAAGTGAAACTCACCCATTCTCGCAATGATCACTTAAACCATCTAACTCAAGGTCTGACAGAATCGATTATGATCTGTTAGCTCAAGGACTAGCCATCAGGTGTATTACCAGTTCGGTATTGACCGTTACGACAATTTTATTGTGACTGATAAGCATAAAGGCATCTATGGTTGAGATATGCACACACAACAAACCTGTCGCTTGTGCCCAGTCATATTACTTTTCCTTCCAGGGATTGTAACACAGCATAATACAGTTTCTAATTCACAATTGTCCTAGTCAAGTTCCTGTGTCCATAGAAGCAGAAGGAGTAGTAAGAGTAGTCGAGGTAGAAATTGCTGTGATTTTTATATCATCCACAGTGGAATGGTGAACACTTGTTATATTTTAAACTTCCACTACTTCAAACTACCCTAATGGCCAGCATAGAAAACTTTTCTAAAATGGAGGGTGATTTTTCAGTTTTCTAGCTCGGAAGCAAAACTGCGAAACTCAGGTTGCCTAGGAAACAAAGAAGCGTCGTATGACATGAGTAGCAGCTGTAGGATGGACAAACATCATCAACATTTCCCGACACATGTTTCCGTTAATTGGATTTTCACACAGGGGTTATAATCAAGACAGATTTAACTATTATGTTGTTACCCCTAGCTGATAATACATGGTGTAGGGCTGCTACTCAGCTAGGGCTACATTCACATTGTTCAATTCAGATTGTCATGACTGTTTATCATAGTTAATAGTAATTACCAGTGACTTTTATTTAACTCTAATGTGGACACAACTGTCCTATGATACGGCACATCCATATACTCACGCTAATATGCTTGCAATTTTGTTTTTAGAGGATGGATGCCAGTTAGTTTGATGTATTTGTTGCAGTCCAGAAAGCCAGATGCCTAGCTGTTTTAGTAAATATTGCTAGCACTAATATGAAATCCCTGTGATGCTGGAGCTGTCTGAGGTCAGCAAGCTCCCCATGCATGTACAGAGGCGAAAAAGTCATATGAATTCCGTTCAATCTGACCGTTCTCGTTCAAGCTGCATGGCCACATGTCAGTTATATATCCTAGATCTAGAACCTTCTACAAAAAATCCAATCCAAAAAACATCAGATTTGTGAATTCAGACAGCCCTAAAATAATCAGATCTGTGTCACATCAGGGTTAAAAGCAGAATTGAGATACTTCAGACTGGTAATGTGAACATAACCTAAATCACCACAACCTGCTGTCTGCATAGCTACATAACCAATCAAATAAATACTATAGGCCAGAGTGTCATCCTAACTAGGTACAATCATTACATCTTGGGATCAAAGCACTGAAATCAAAGCACTGGACATGATGACAGCAAAAACTGTATTATATTGTATTATATCCCCAATGCTTATGAAATGGCGCCGATTGATTTGCCTTTTTTTCCTCAGCTTCAAAATGGCTTAATTTTCTCTCATAGGCAGCTCTCTGGTCTTTAAGTATGTTTATTTTTTACCAACAAATGTTGTAAAGAAATAGTCTTGCTGTTCCAATACTTTTGAACATGGCTTTAAATGTAAATAATTAAGCATTTTAAATGCAATGGAGACATAAGACATTATCAGAAAGACTTATAATCAACTAAGAGATTATCAAGACTATTCAGTGTCATTTTCTTTGGTCAATGAATGAAGCAAGACATATGATAAATGAATCTATTTCTACCACCCACAATATGTTAATTTTTGTGTTGCATGTTCTTATTGCAATAAGGGAGATCAAATTTTCCACTCATATTAGGATGCAGTACAGGGCAATCTGTATCACACCAAAAAGTCGGTTGAAAGAATGCTATATGATACTCTTTAAATATCCCTGCGTCTTGTGAGTAATAACCCTGTGGCATCAGGCCTGTGCATTATAAATGTAGGATTAAGCAAGTGCTCTAGTTGTTTGATCCTATATAAAATAACAATAAACCTGCATCTACAGGATGTGTTTTTTTTTTTCAGACACATGGCTTCCTCATATAAACAATATTGTAGAAACAATAGAAAATATGAATCTTCTGCATATACAGCAGGATCAACTTCCATTTAAAAAAAAAAAAAAACACTAAAACAAATATACTAAGCAAATGTTTATTATAATGGTTAATGAACCATCTGCTTCAAAAACACTATCCCGATAATTGTCCTAGTCAGAGTAAAAATATCTCTCTTTTCCTATTTTCTTTCCACATGTTATATGTCTCATCTAGCCTACTTTTCCTTCCAAGGGTTCCCAACTTAATAACACCCACTGTCCTGCCATATACGGTAATCAGTGCAAGATGAAAAAGGGACATCATGTGATAACAAATATCATCCAGAGCCCTGGAGGTCTTTTTAGAGCCCAGTATACCTCTCCAGAGTCGACAGTCTGTGTGCATAGAGTTCGCATGTTCTCCCTGTGCTTGGCGGGTTTCCTCTGGGTACTCCAGTTTCCTCACACAGTCCAAGGACATGCAGAGTAGGCTAAATGGCTTTTCCAAATTGCCTGGTATGTGTATATGCCTGCAATGGAAACAAAATCCCCAGGGATCGGCTCTAGGCCTCCTATAACCTTGTACGGGATAAATGATATATAGTATAAGTGAAAGTAAGAGTAATTATGAAACATATGTTGAGTAGGTCAAAAGTTTCATGGACAACACACTTATATACAGTATGCTAATTGGAAATTCCATTCCAGATATAGTCTCCCTTCGCTATTACAACAACTCTTCTGGTAAAGCTCTCCATTACATTTTGAAGCATGACTACAGGGATTATTCCCCTTCAGGCATAAAGATATTAGTGAAGTTAGGCACTGATGTCTGGCGATGAGGTCTGAAATACACCTGGTGTTCTCGTTTATCATAAATGGTGATCCCTGTGGTTGAGTTCAGGGCTTTGAGTTCAACCTTTTCACAACATGTCTTTATGGACCTTGCTCTGCACACAGGGGAATTGTCTTGCTTGTACAGGTTTGTTGTAATACCTTGGTGAGGCCACAAGGACAGGAATATTAGACAGTTTTGACCTTGCGGAGATTTTTGTCTAATTACAAAAATTCTTTCACAAAACATTACGAACTAGCAGAAAGGTGTCCTTGGTTACTAAGATTAAGGTTAGATTTTGGTTCAGGTTTAGCATTCGTTACCTGCATTGTGTCATTGAACGGACTTCACAAGTATAATAAATGAGATAATGGCAGGAAAATGTATCAAAATGAAATATTGCACTCCAGTTGTAATAAATTTGCGATAAACGGATGTATTCCTCGGCCTTGTGTTATAGTTTGTTTTATCTCCTTTTACACCAGTAATATTTATTGAAAACAGGATAACAAAAAATATGTCAATATGCCTATGTTCCATCCCCTTTTCCAAATCTGTACTGCAAATGCTGCAGTCATCTATATTGAAAATGGTCTCCTAGAGCTCATACTTTTTAACATGGTAGCAGGAGAAGGTGACGCTTCTAATACAGGATAGAAAATGCTACATATGCATTGAAATCTTTGGTGAGGCAGTAGATGGATGGATGGATGGATGGATGAATGGATAAATAGATAGATAGGTAGATAGATAGATAGATAGATAGATAGATAGATAGATAGACAGATAGATAGATAGATACCTTATTGATCCCAAATAAATTTTTAAAGTATTTCAACTTTCCTATAAAATGTGGAAAAAAGAATTAAACAGTTGCTGACAAGGCAAAGACATTTAACATTTGTGTTCACTATGATTTGCTCCATCATTATGTTTCTGTTTGACAGTTTGTGTTTTAGTTTGGATTTTTCGATTAATTAAGTTCTCTTAAGTTCTTGGCTTATATCTGATAACTTTATGTTAATAAAAAAAAAGTATTTTTTTAGGTTCTGCCTCAGCAGATGCCTCGTGTTGGATGAACGTAACGTAACATCGAAAAAAAACACAAACCAAATATAACATTGCAAATAAAACCTCAAAACAAATAAAAATTTAATAACCTTTATTTGGAGCATTTATGCCGTTAAACATCAATTCATATGACGTTCGAACACATCCAATGCCCCTTAAGGTTCTAACAGGGTTTAGAATTCCACTCAGAGATCACCCCGACACAACAGCTTCCCACACACAGCAAGTGTATCTCATGTCACGCATACCTCTGTTTAATTTTCTTTCAGAAATATTACTTTGAAGATCATTTTAGTTTTCAAATGTTAATTGCTTTTTTTTAACCCTTTGGCTGCTTTCCAATTTAATATTTTGGTAAATTGCTGTTTTCCAGTATTTTTTCATGTTGCTTGTTATTTTGTTTTTTATTAGCACCGGCAGCTTGTTCTCTAGTTTTCCAGTAGTAAGCGCATATTATTCTTATCGAGTCCTGCTCAGGAAATCGGTTTGTTATTAATGTTGTCTTGAAGTCGCATTTGAAACATTGTAGTTGAGCATTCATTCCCATCTTCATTCCTGTCTTAATGTAGTCAATGCTTTTCCCACATCATTTCCAAAAAGTAATTCTAACTTTAAAAAAAAAAAATTTAAATGTTGTTGCAAAGTAGGTTGGTCAACATTGTCAAATTAGTGTCACCACAATGTTGTGAGTTGACGTTCAAAAAAATCCTGTTGGGTTAGTATAATCTTGGTTAAGTGTGATTAATCATTAGTGAACAGCTGTGATTGTTTTGCAAATGACACTATGATGTGTTGGAGACTTCACACAGAAAATATGAAAACCCCACCCTGTTCCTCAGAAGGAAGTGACTGAACACTGTCAGATTCCATTTATGTTTAGCTCCACTTCATGGCTATCTATACATATAATAGAACTGTAAAGATGCCGTGTTTGTGCATTGAAGATATTTGCAAAAAAATTATTTGAGGGGATGAGTAATAGAACACATCAAGATTGTTTTTGGAATTTTTGTCCGTCTGTTTGTTTGTGCACACATCACATAAAACTACTAAATGTATTTTAATGCGGATTTCACAGGTGTATTCGGCTGAGCTTAAGGTATCACATAGGCTTTGTTTCATCAAAATCAGCCCTATACATTTTTTAATGGAAAATGCCATTACAGTATATCACTAAAAAAAATCATCTCAAAATTCAACAGATAGTGCTGAACATTTTGTAATATGCTATTATGTGTGTGGACTTGAAATCTACTTAATAAACAACATTCCACACCTTCATTCCACACACTTCACTGTAACACTTTTTAAAAAACGCATTTTAAAATTCAACAAATGCGTGGTACATTTTTTTAAAAAAGCGCTTGGGAGTGTGCAATTAAATTCCATGTCAACAAGGTCATAGGCACATCTTTTAGTAATTAAAAGCTCTGTTAATGGGGTTTGTAATTCGTTTATAATTCAGTATTATGTCCACAGCATTACAAAGATTTCTACTTAATAATAGAAGAAAGAAAGAAAGAAAGAGCAGAGTGAAACTATGGCTGCACTATTAATGGAGTTTATCTTCAATTACAATTCTGTTTTCCAACATTTATTTACTTCCAAAATAAAATAATCCAGATTAAATAATTATTGTTACACATAACATTGCACAATGATGTTCTGGTTTTGTGTTATAAATCCAGAGCAGCTATTTGCAGTGCTGCACTTTTGCTTCTCACCAAAAGCCCAAACTCACTCAAACTCCAAGATTTTTTTTCAGATATTTTCTTTTATTTGTTTTCTATTTAATTTTATTTAAAATCCACACAAGTCTATTAATGCATGATGTTTCAAAGTCAATAAGTGATCTTAATTATAATATAATAATGTTAAATAATTATATCAATATTGAAAAGTAATCCTGATTATGATATATTTTGCCATAATAAAACAGCCCTAAGTAAAACACATGTCAAGCAAATATGTGAATTCAAGGGAATTTACAGACTTAAGTTTTGTTAACACAAGGAGTTAACTCATGATCAGGTCTCAGGAAAAAATGGGACCAGTTTTCCAACTTCAGCAGTTGAATGCAAATACCGCATCGGTTAGGTCATCCTGTGCCAACTCTTCCTGTAAATCTGTGTTGCTACAGAGGAAAGTGGGCGTATGATATGAATTTGTATGTTTATTATATTTATGATTATTATTGGTTATTGTTATATTTTTATAAATAATTATAAAAATGTTTTTAAATAATCTTTTACATACTGTGTTTAAAAAGCTGTGATAATCAGGAACTTGAAATATTCATAAAGAGATGGAGTATAAAACAAAGATTTGTAATCAATAAAAAAAATGTTCATCATAAACATAAAATGTAATCAAAGTATTTGGCTGGATGTTTAATTTTATTTCTTCACTACTATGTTCTGTGTTATGTTCTGCAACATATATTTTTTAATAGATTTTTCTTCGTTCAACCAAAGGATTGACATATTTCCCATCTGTTCTAAACTGAGAACAGTGGCTTTTAATCCAGCTGGAGGCTGGTGACAGTCTTCACAACTTTAACTGAGAAGGACAATCCCTTAAACTAAGTAAATTTTGAAGGTTCTTTCAGATCGTCTGCTGCTTAACCAGAAACAATGTTCTTCTGTAAGTGTGATAGGCCAGATCATGCCCTAATCAGCTGAGGATGGAATTCAGGATCTCATTATACTGTAGATATGTGATGTCAAAGCAAACCAAGCCTTCTGCTCATCCCAGTTGTAAAGAGTGATGGTTTGAGTTTACTAGACTTCATGACAGCTCATCATTTTCCTCTGGTCTCTCTCATTAACAAGCCGCTTCTAGGCACAGAACTGTGATTCACTCATTGTTTTCGTTTTTCGCACTACTCAGTGTAAACACTAAGACTGCTGTATGTGAAACTCCTAGGAGATCATCAGTTTCTGAAATACCCAACTCACAACCATGCCACATGCCACAGTTAAAGTGACAAAGATGACTTTCCCCATTCTAATGTCTGATGTGGACATTAACACGCATTAAGTTCTTGTACCTGCATGATTTAATGTGTTGCACTGCTGACACTTGATTGGCTGATTGGATAACTACATGAAAGTCAATGTGTGCTGGTTTTCCTTTTCAAATCGACTGCCTAAGCATTTATAATACTGTACATGACAGCTGATTTTGGTCAAATTTCTATGCCCTCAATCCTGGTTCTTATCACATTTAATGGGCAAAATCGCATTCAGCATAATAAAAGATATTAAGCAAAGCATATCAAAGCCATAACTCATATACCTAATATATATAAACTAACTACTGCCTGCTTAAAATGTACTGATTCAACAGAACCAGATGACATAGGATGATGTTTAGCACGACAGTAAGTATTGGCTCTGTTACAAGCTGAGAATGAAACCCTGGAGGAAAGTCATATATAGTGAACAGCTATATGACGTGCTTTTTTTTTTTTGGATCCCCGGTGCAAATTTATTTTTAATTGCATCTCATTATATAGATTATATAGACTACTCTTTTTTTTTTTTTTTTTTAGACAAAAGTTAATCATCATTCGAAATCATCATACTGCAGAATGAACGCAAAGTGTCTACTTACCGCTCATTATGCTCAGAGAATTAACATTCAATAATCAAAGGCAGTGTTTCAGCAAATATTGTTGTCGAAGTTCAACAACAGCACCCGAAATGAGATTAACCCCGATTAAAGGTTTAAAAAATCCAGCATTGTCTTTGTAAACTGACATCAAATCCAGGAGAAATGGAAAGACCGGGCTGTCCTCGCGCTGACTGAAGCGATTTCAGGACGACACTTCTCCCTGTGACAGCCTTCAGTTTGAAGTTAAGAGAACAAAAGGGCTACAATTAAGATACAATGTCGCCTAGTCACATTCCGCGCTACTGATGTGTTCACGCGCTGTAGTAGAGTCCTCGTACAGCGTGCATTAATGGGAGATGCTGCTGGGAGTGATCGCCCTCATCTCGGGCGAAGTGACGTCACACAGCTCACTGGCGCTGTAGAGCGCGAGCGCGCATCGTATTTCCTCTTCAGCGCGTGCAGAATGTACAAACTGCCTATGGTGCAGGAAGAGTGCAGCAGACCAATCTAACGGAGGGTTGGGTATTTTCTCACCACTCCCAAGCATCGTTTAGATATATAGCGCCCCCTCCTGCGTTGTACAAGTAAATACCTCAATGCCTTTTGATGCATTCATCAAAAAAATCAAGCAATTTTGAGTTATGGAAGATAAAACATTCTTGAGCTAATCATTTAGTCACAAGAGTGACTGAGACGATGCAAACCAAAATTTGTCCAAAATATGTAAAAGCCTAATTGTAGAAGCCAACTGCAAAGCCTAACATTAACATTCATTAACTGGATAATATACTGATTTATCAAATTATATTTCAGTACTCACACCTCCAGTGTGGCCTCGCATCTCCAGGGTCGCGGGTTTGATTTCCACCTCCACACAGGTTTGTGTGCATAAAGTTTGTTTGTTCTCCTCATGCTTGGTGGGTTTCCTCCAGGTACTCTGGTTTCCTCCCACAGTTTCCAGTCCGTACAGTGTATGTGTGCCCTGTACAGGATTGTCATCCTGTTCTTAATGTACTGTACCCCGCCTCGTGCCATTGTGCTCTCCTATGATAGGCTTGAAGCTCCCCGTGACCCTGTACATAGGATAAAAGGTATAGAAGATGAATTAATTAATATTTCAATATTCACAAAGATTACATATTAATCATGGAGAGAGTTAAAGTTGCCTATCTGCCTTTTTGGTTAAGCTTCACCTTCGAAGGAAAACAAAAATTTTATTTTAACTTTTCCAGCTGCATGCCCCTCATTTTTAATGCTGAATAACATAACATTTTGATATTATCCAAACTTTAATACTTTTTAGCAGGCATGCCCGTGGAGTCAGATTTGTGTAAAAATTATTTAACAAAATTAAAGAACTGAATAAAAATAAAATGCTGAAATTGAATAAATATAACAACAAAGCAAAAGTTAACATCAATGCAATTTAGTAACAGGTTTGATGGGGTGGCACCCCAAACACACAGACACGAAGCAAGGTCTTACAGAAAAAGGGCCATTTTATTTAGGATAATGGGAAAGAAAAGGGTTTAAGGAGGGAGGATGGAAAAAAGGGGAGATATATACTGTATACAGTATATACTGTTTATACTACCACTCAAAAAAGATCACTTGCAAATTTCATTGTTTTAGTTGTTTAGTGATTTATTTTCTACATTCTACAACAATACTGGGGATTTCAAAATTTGAAACAACAAATATGGAATTAGGTAATTATGTAACAATAACAGTCAGTTGTTGTTTTAAGATACAGAAGTCAGCCTTTCTGGAATAGTTCTTGCAAGAACACTATTGTCAAGTGCATTAAGAAAACCCATCAAGCACCATGATGAAACTAGCTCTCATAAAGACTTTCCCAGGAGGGCAAGACTAAAACTTACCTCTGCAGCAGAGGAGACATTCATTTAGAGTTACCAGCCTCAAAAATCACCAATTAACAAACAGCACCTCAGATTAGAGCCGTTATAAAGCTTTACAGATCATGAGTACCACACATCTCAACATTAACTGATTACAGAAGATTATTGCATATTTTGGATGCCTTCAGCATTGCTTTACAATGTAGAAAGAATTAAAAATCAGACCTTGCTTTGTGCACTGGTGCGCAGTCATGTTGGAACAGCAAGGGGTCATCCCCAAACTGTTCCCACAAAGTTGGGAGCATGAAATTGTCTAAAATGTCTTGGTATTAAGCTTTCCTTTGACTGAAACTAAGGTGCCAAGCCCAACTCCTAAAAAACAACTTCCCATCATAATCCTCCCTCCAATAAACTTTACACTTGGCATAACAAAGTCAGACAAGTACTGTTCTCCTGGCAACTGCCAAACCCAGACTCATCTGTTAAATTGCCAGACTGAGAAGCATGATTTGTCACTCCAAACAACACGTGTCCATTGCTCTAGTGTCCAGTGGCAGTGTGCTTTACATCACCGTATCCAATGTTGTGCATTGCAATTGATGATATAATGTTTGAATGCTCAGCCATGGAAACCCATTCCATTAAGCTCTCTACGCACTGTCCTTGAGCTAATCTGATGACCACAAATTTGGAGGTCTGTAAAGTTGGCAACCTACATTATGTGGACTATGCATCTCAGCATCAGCTGACCCAGCTCTGTGATTTTACGTGGCCTACTATGTGGCTGAGTTGCTGTCGGTCCAATCACTTTCTGTCTGGTTCCTCTCAAGGTTTCTTCCTACTACCATCTCAGGGAGTTTTTCCTTGCCACTGTTGTCCTCGGCTTGCTCACCAGGGACTATCTGATCATTTTGATTCATACACATTTACATTCCATACATACTTAAATAATTCTTTTGATTGTGTAAAGCTGCTTTGCGACAATGACAATTGTTAAGAGCACTATACAAGTAAAATTGAATTGAATTGAACTTTCACTTTGTTATAATACCACTAACAGTTGACTGTGGAATATTTAATAGCAAGGAAATTTTGCATGGTAGGATGCACAGGTGGCATCCTACCATGGTACCATGCTGGAATTCACTGTCCATTAGCCCATTCATCAAAATTGCAACACAGTGTGATGTATCTTAACCTTCTCTATTCACCTTATTCCTGCTGCTCATGATGCCTTGTATGAACTATGGGTGACACCTCTGGTTACTTCTGGTTGTTGTTATCCAATCGACACAGGCAAAGTTGGTGGTATTACTAAAAGAATTAATTGTTTGACTTAATACAAGTTTGTCCAGCAATAGTTTGTCTCCTTCATTTAAGCTGTTATATTTGCCATTTAAAATGAACATACATGTTATTGGTATATACTGTACATGTAGTATGCACACACAACTTGTTATGAACATTATTTCATCAGTATATGAAATACTAATACAAAAATACTTCTTTACTCTCTTTGTACTGCAAATAAAACCTTAAGCAAAAGACACTAAATATCTATTTATGTATTTTAATACCGAAAATAAAAAGCCTCGTTCTGTACCTCCGGAAACATCACTTTAAATCAGTAGAGCACTGCTTCCCAAAGTAATTCTTGAATTGATCCACCATCAATCCAGCATAGCCTGATTGTTAGTACAGCCAAGAAAAGTGCAAGTTCTCTTAGAACTCTGTTAGAACATGTTTTACTACTCAGTTATACTGTAACATGCATAAGAACCTAAACATAAAAAGGTCAACATCAGTGATTTAGTGAAAGCACTTTTAACCACGCTACATTCAACACTTGCTATTACAGACACTTCTGCTCGATAACAGTTATCTCATAATGATTTCTCCAGCATTGTTTGCAGTTGACGTCACCCTTATCCTCTTTCCACTTCCGGAGATCTGTTTTCTGTTTTTAAATATATTCTTTCTGCACATGCTTGTTGAGATTGTGAGAAGGAAACCTATTAGTCTTGCTTCAGACTTTCATCCACTCATTCTTTGGTAAAGAGGAAAGAGCACAGACTGGTTTGACATTTTACCAATAGTAAAGCATAGTATTTTATGTGTTATTATACCCACATGGAAAGAACCTATATGAGGATATATGCGCATATATGAAACCTATATGCAGTATATATGCATATATATGAT
>JAQMYJ010000002.1:15090904-15101996 GCA_030014305.1 Clarias laeviceps | reverse complement strand
GAAGACCAAAGAGGAGATTTATGGATGCAGTGAGAGAGGACATGAAGTTAGTTGGGGTGAGAGAAGAGGAAGCAGAGAATAGGGTTAGATGGAGGCAGATGATTCGCTGTGGCGACCCCTGAAAGGGAACAGCCGAAAGACAAAGAAGAAGAAAAAGGTGCAGGTGTTTGTTTATATTGAGCAAGTAGATTATTGTTATGATTATAATTCACTTATTTTAAGTAGATTATTAAATCCGGCACATAACTGTTCATAACTTCTCTTCTACTCAACATCTCTTCTACTCAATAGCACATAAAACTGCGGTCTCAGGTTGGGTATTTTACATGCCCTCACTTCAAACTTTTGTGGGTATGTCTACTTTAATGTCCCATGTTTTATCTCATAGTGGTGTTTCACATTACTGCTTTTTATTAATGCCATGGTTTTGGGAGCATAAGGAATTCATAAGGAAATCTGTGTCTTCCGCATACTCTGTCTATTCATGGTAAACTATTACATTAATTGACTTTATTGAGCCATGCCCACCTCCTAGGAAAAAGTGCAATATTTATTCAATAATTGGTAGATGCTGTGATGTAATCTGGAATGTAACTACTCTACTGTACTTCTACTCAACATATGGTGCAGGTTTAAAGTCTTTATATAAATTTTCCTTCTGGGGAGACAGTTCGGCTACTGTGACAGTTTTCAACAGGAAGCCACTATTCTGCTGCCTCTTTATATATATTGTATAAAGTCTCAGTGACTGTTCCGCAATGTGTCCACGTTCTCCTTGAAAACAAAGGATGTCAGTAAGAAAGGAAACAGGACAATGGAGGGATATGAGGGCCAATGCTTCCCGCGCACACTGCATGGTTCACTGCCTGATTATGCACTTTCATATTTTGACAGGCCCAATAGGCTAGTGACTAAGAAGAGGTCATATTTAAAAGATCGCCAGTAGAAATCACAGCTATGACTAATAGTAAAAGCATTTTAGCATGACTACAGGACTACAGTTTTATTTATATCATAGCAATAAGTGGATGGTACAATGTGTTTTTTTCCCTTTTGGAAAGGCCTGGTGGGCTGAGAGTTTCAGTAGGGCACATGGTTTGCCATCCTGTTGAAATCTGACAGAACACTAAACAACAGGAAACTATTCTTTTTCCCTGAGGCAAACTCCTCCGATGGCCTGCTATTGAACTTCATTTATATTAACATCCTTTTGCAGTTTTGCAGCTTGCCATGTCTACAGGAATATGTGATTTTTTAACCAAGCAGTCAAGAGCAGTCAACAGCAGAGAAATACATACATTTCAACAATTCAACTTGACATTCATCATAATTTTGTGCTAGGAAAGAAGGAGGATGTGAGTGGTGGGATAGTGAGATAAAGGACCTTAAAAACATTAAGGGTGATGTTGCTATACAAGCAAAATTAGAAAACACATATTGTAACTGCTTTGATTTCAAAGAAAAATCTGATTTTATTTTTGATTTTGATTTGATTTCACAATAGGATTGGCCAAATGCAACTATAGGAGAAATTGGTAATGATGTCAAAGGATATCTAGTTTAAAAGTAAAAAAAAAAAAAAAAAAACTATGGCCAAAAACTATGACCAAACCAAAGAAGTGGCATTAATAGCATTTTACAATGAAGTTGAATACATCACAGGACACATTGTTCCTTGGTGCTTGCGGATTGGTTTAGGAGAAGGATCTAATCAGACTTATATTAGATACTGATCACTCTGAAAACAGAGTATGAACAGCCTAACAAAATAATAAATAAATAAATAAATAAATAAAGATATTTGTTTCAATATTGATTCAATATTCAAACTCTTTGTCGGCAGTATGAGTCTAGCCTAGGTTCTTAGTCTAGCCATTAGGTTCCATTAGGTACCTACAGTATAGGTTCCTCAGCATTTGGCACTGTCAATGCCATGACCTAGGTTCATTTCCACGGTCAGGGAACCAATCCCAGCCTCTGGGGGGTTGCACAATCCAGTGCATTCTTGGTGCAATTGGGGGAAGGGGAGGGTTGTGTCAAGAAGTGCATCCAGAGATCAACCTGTGTTACATCAATGTATTTGCAGACAGTGTAATACATGTTGGTATACCATAAGAAGCGTAAGGAAGAAAAATATTACAATCCCCTCCAAATATTTGAACTGAAAACAGGGTTTTAGATCAAAGGTTGAATGGGAGATGATGGAGCAGAATTTTCATGGCATAATATTGTATGCACATATTAACATATACAGTGCATACAGTGTGTGTGTGTGTGTGTGTGTGTGTGTGTGTGTGTGTGTGTGTGTGTGTGCGTGTTAATTTTAGCCTTACAGTTGTTATATCTAATTTGCAACAGGGCAAGAGAATCTCTCAGGCCATTTGGCAGTCACACTTAATGATTTGGCACATATCACTTGCTAGCAATAACATAACAGCATCAAGCCACGTACATTACCAAACTTTAACAGTCTTCTTTTCTGTTTTTTTTTTTGGTTTGTTTTTTTTGCAGTATTGTACCATAGATGATTAAAGTTGTTCTTGTTTTGGGTGTAATGCTGCTGAATTGAGTTAAGGTCTGGTAATTGACCTGGCGATTTGAAAAACTTCCAACCATTTACCTTAATGCGTACTAGCCATGCGTTTTGGGTCATTGTCTTGCTGCATGGTTAAGTTGCTAACAGTTAGGCTTCTGAATGAATTCTTCTGCAACCATCATCAATAAAGAATAGTGAGCTGGTTCCCCAAGCAGCCATGCATCCATGTACTGCATCTTTGTATTTATTTATTTTTTTCAAATTCCAATCTGGCTTTCTGACTTTTGCTGCTGATGAATGTTTTGCAACTGTGGTATGGCCTCGATATGTGGATTTGCTCCAAGTCTTCTTCTAATAGTGCATATCTTTACCCATGCCCTCCAGAGGCTGTTGGTGATGACACTCAATATTGTTTTGGGATTTTTCTTGTAAGTCTCACAATGCTTCTGTCATGAACTGCTGTTATTTTCCATGGCTGTTGTGTTTGATGTCTGGTTTTTAGTACATCAGTGGTTTCATTCTTTTTCACCGCATTCCAATACATTGTGTTGTTTATGCCCAATAATTGATTAATTTTACCTGTTTTCTCAGCTTCAAAAAGACAGCTCTCCGGTCTTCATGTTGGTTTATGCTTTTTAACCACACATGCGCCTGTCAGTCTCTGTTATGGTCAAATATGTTGTATCACTTTTGATCACAAAAAAAGTGAGTTAAGAAACTCTGGTTTACATCTAGATGTAAATATCTAGAAATAAAAGTGGAAATTCTGTCTCAAGACCTTATCTTTTAAGGTCTTCAGTGTATGGAAAAAAAAAACAATAGAATTGGGCTTGCTATTCCAGCAATTTCTGAGTGACCTGTATACACACAAGTATGGTATAGTGCAAAGGTCTAAGGCGAAATTGATATGTACTTAGATAACGGGAATGTAGTAATGTAATGCAGTTGTATTTGGGCATCTCTATACATTGTAGTATAATTCCAGATCTAGAAGTAGTTGCATAATCCCATCCTCCCACCATCCCAACCAAACGAGCCCCCACATGTATGTGTGTGTGTTTGTGTGTGAATTTTAACCTCACAGTTGTTATATCTAATTCGCAACAGGGCAAGAGAATGCATGATCTCTCAGGCCTTGTGGCAGTCACATGATCTGGTCCCCTCTGCTAAAAGGGAGTTTCTAATGGCTTACCAAGAAAACTCAGAATGCATAACCTGTTCCATGGTTTACTTTTAACCAACAGGGAACTGGAAGAAAGCACAACCTATTATCTGCTCTTCTGAGATATGGAGCCATAAAGCACAGGGATTTTGTAGTCAGAGGTCAGTTTTTAAAACTTGTTTAAATACCAGACAAAAACTCACAGTTTTGATGATTTGAAACGGGGCTCATGTTCCATGATTAAAACGAATGCAAAAGGACTTAAAAGCAGGTTTGGAATGCTAATGGAAAAAGGCGTGGATCTGGACAGATAAGGAGCGTTCAGAATGTGAGTAAGAAAAAGAAGTATGACTGTAATGCCAAAGGTTATTATGCACATAGAACAAGTCAAACCAGATGGATTGCTTAACTACTGTACTAGTTGTAGAAAACCTGTGCTATTCCTTCTCACTTTCTCTATCTACGGGCATTGCATTGTTAAATGGTAAGGTGTAATTAAGAAATGAGGAAAGGAAATTTTAACCCTTGGGTAAAACTCACTGTGAATTTTACATAAATATTGTTATGTGCTATTTTTTCCCTCCATTTTGGTACCTGAAAACCCGATAGTTATAAGCAACACACAAACACACGCTGCTCAGAGAGCTTAGTGGGATATTGACAGAGGCAGAAGGAGAGCAAAACAGAGATAGAGAGAGAGGGAGTGATATTTAGAGGAGGAGTTTACATACTTCCTTTTTGTAGTGTCTCCTCTCTCCATATGCATGCGACAAGGACACAAACACACTGTTCTACAGAGGCTGTTCAGAGAACCTTAAGAGTTTAAGTTTAAGAATTGTGTATGTGTGTGTGTATGTGTGTGTTGTGGAGAGTCCTTGCTCCCTGTGCTGAAAACGTATTGGCGCTCTCATGAAGGACGATCACACTGGCAGGAACCAGCAGGACAGAGGTACAGAGTGACAACTGTTGGTTTATCAAATAGCAAGATAAGTTTTAGGGCTGGTGTGAGTGAGTGTTCTTTTCTATCTACATTCTTGTGCTTAGACTTGTGGTTGAACTTCATGGCAGTGTTGAGTATGTTTAGTATTTCATTTCAGTTTTCTCTTCCATGTCAGTTCTTCTTGGTTTTTTTTCTAACATTCTGTTTTTTACACTATCTGATCTGCCTTTTTTCTGTTAATGATGACTTTTTTTTAAATTTATTTTAATTTGTTAGCTCTCTCAACTTGCTTGCCTGTCTATTTGGTCAGCATGGGAGATATTCTAAACTTAGTGCCCATGCCTCATACTCAAGTTACTGGCTTTCCCTCTCTATTCGTGGACAGTGACACACATCCCCACTTTAACAAATGCACATATGATTTATAACCGGCATTTTATAAAGCATAATGACACTAAAATGACAACTAACAACTTATCACCTTAGATGTGTATTATTAGATCATGACAGCAAAATACTATTACACACCATGTGTTACATGCAACTTTTGACATATACAAAGACATGACTGCCAGAAGATTACACCTACAGTAGTTAGTCTCATAAAGCACTAATTTGATAAAGAGGCACTGTTCTCTGCTTTAGTGAAGATTGTTTATTTAGAAGTTCATTTCGGCAAAAGGGCTGAGTCGTTATAGGAAGCCTCAGAATGCTCGGTTTATTGGTTTGTGTAAATAACACTTAGCAGCATTGTGCAATTACTCTTTCTATGCACATATAATGAAACCTCGATTTACACTGGTGTACTAAAGCCACTGGGTGATGCTGAAGAGCTAGCTTGTTCCTTTCATCACTTCTCCTGGAAGTTTACAAAGGAAAATAATGTGGCTCTTTTGGCATCAAGACTGCTGAGCCCATAGCACGGGCCGACATCCTGGCATGGACAATGTGGAGCTGTCAGCCTAAATGCTGCTTAGCCAGACGGGAAAAAATACAGAGAATCAGAAAGGAGAAGAAACACAATCAGAAAATCTGTCAAACATGCAGGGGTATATTTAAAATTTGCATTCTTTGCCAATGGTCTTTGTTGTTTGTGTATGTAGAACATCCAGGGCCAGAACACGTACTTTACAGAAGACCCACCCCCAACCCATCCCCCCTCCCCCCCACACACCCCAATCCCCGGCATAAAGAGCTACTGACCAACCCACGCCAGCATACCAGTAGCAACGCGCTCTTTGTATATTACATTTGCAGACCAGCCAGAGAGAGAGAGAGAGAGAGAGAGAGGGAGAGTAGTGGGGGAAGGAATCAGATACAGAAAACAAGTTAGAGTGTATCAAATGCTCAAGATGAAGATGGATGTAAAGAACATAAGATTAAGGGCAACAAAAAAAGAAAATAAATGGAAAAGGAGTCTTTCTGTTAGATATTTCACTGGCTAATTCCAGCACATTTTAAATGGATCTTTGCTTTAATGGGAGCCATTTATCAGTGGAGTAAGCGAGTTTGTTGTCCACATCATGGCATGCTGCTGCTGTCCACCTCTGTGTCTGAGAAACTGCTTCTTGCTTTCAGGTTGGTCCCATAAATTTTTGCAATGAAATGGAACTTACACTGTATACAGGCAGATGTCAGTTCAGTTCCAAGAAATATGGGTAATAGACCAACCCATAAAGGTAATGCACGTTCCATTGTGACCTTTGCTTAGGGTGAATGTGCTCCTCTGTTTATATTGCTTTCCTACCCTGTGTTAAAATCTAATATTGTGTTGAAAACCTTCTAACATTTATGTTTTGCCTTTTACACATGCATTAACTTAATGCATTAATAGTTGGCATAATTACATGTGATTGCATAGATCATACCTGAAAAGTTATTTCACATGATTCCAAATCACTAAAATCAATACTGAGATTTAAATTCAATACTGTACAAATGTGCAGTGCAGGTTAAAATTGCACTGATTCTGATGAAAACTAATGGTGCCTAAATCGATTGATTAGAGAGTGCAAGCATTTTCTCGGTATATAATATCAAATGTGTGTATCCACCCTATGAAATTTTTTTGTTTGTTTGGTCCCTTCAGTTTTTACACAATTAATCTGCATTAACCTCTGACAAATGCCTTCACTGCCCTTTTCATAGATGTAACAACTCCTGAACTCAATACAGTATGGGAAGAGTACCCATATGCACTAAAAGGAGCCAATGAGCTCTTTCCAGGAAATGATGCCATGGCCACTGGTAAGAAAAACAAGACGAGGTTTTATGTAAAACAATTTGTTTTCATGAAATGAACATTGTTAAATTAATTTATTACTTGCTTCTCAATATAACATCATACTCATTATGTTTACAGGCTGAAATTTTCTTATATAATGTACTATATACTACTCTAAAGATAAAACTACTATCTGTTGCACATTTTATAATACTGGGTCATAGTTTAATTAAAAATTAATTACATTTTATTTCTTTTATATAGCACTTTTTTTTTTTTTAGCAATGGACCTTGTCACAAACCAGCTTTACAGGAATAATAATCTCTGATAAGATTAGTACAAAACAAATTTGTCCAAGTGTGTGAAGACACATTGCTGTTGAATAAATTGGCACTAATATTTTAATCAACCTAGCAAAAATGTTGACAGGAATTACCAAGTCACTCTCAAGCTCTTTTGTAGTTACATTCAGTTCAGTGCAAAGGCATGACAAGTATTTCTTTTCTTTCTTCTGCTGTGCCTTTGTTTGGCATAGGACATGAGGAAGTGGAAACAGAGGCTGAGGTGGAGGATGATGGGATCACTGGTGAGAATTACTGGAAGAGGAAGGAAGTTCTCCGCACTGTCTCCTTGGCTGTAGGTGATCACTTCTCTTCAGGTACTTGCATTCTTGATTTCTATTGCCATATAGAGCAGAGTGGAAAACGCATCATAATGGACAGTAATGGCAGGCCTGATTCGGCAAAATGTTAGAGCTAATGCTCTTTCAGACAACCCTAATGCCTGCACTCAGCATAATCATATCCTGTCAGAAGTAGGCCAGTGTAGTAGAATGTTTCATGCACAAAGAAGTCTCCACTGTCAGTTCTATACATAAATAGTAAATGAAGTCTTCATTGTGCTTTACGTGTTTGCACCATTTATGTTAATAAACAGTAGATAAATAATAAACTTCTAAAATTCTGCTTCCTTTGTGGTCCAGATGTGCTACTCCTGTTCAGTGGGAGAAGGCGCTCCAATTTGGAGCCAGACAGTGTGCTGCAGGAGGCATTGCGCACTAGACTGAGGGTCGTAGAGAGCAACAGCCAAGATGTCATTCAGCTTTTTAAAGTAAGCTTTTTAAGTATCTGTGCAAACTAAAATCACATTATGAGTAGCTGTGTATATTTTATTACAGCGCTCAATCATTTCAAATTACTCTTGGTCATCTGTTTTTAGGAACTCTCTGCACGCTTGGTTTCAGTGCATGCTGAAAAAGACCATTTTGTCATTACCTTCAAGACAGTGGAGGAAATCTGGAAGTTTTCTACATACCTGGCTTTAGGTGAGCCAGCACATGCACATGAACAATATTCACCATAATTGTGTAGAAACATTGATCTACCACAATATACAATCTTGGTGTTGGTGTCTCAGGATATGTGGCAAGATGTTTGGAGAACTTCCTGTGTGACCAGTCTTTCTGGTTGGACCCTCTTTTACTCAGTGATGTAGAGATTTGTGTGACAGTAGATGAGGAACATCTAGCTACCCTCTATCTGGGCCTTCTACTTCAGGAAGGTAAGAAATAAATCGATACTTCACTGTTGTATTGTATTGTATGTTAAGATTTACCTTTCTAATTTATGGTTTGTAATTTAGAACCTTTCTAACTTAGACTTAAGTTCTTCTTAGCCAATCAATGTTTTGTCGTTTTGGTAGTCACAACATGTTTCTCTGCTGTGTGTAAGTGTGACCAAGCACAGTTCTGTTGTGTCTTCTAAAACCATTTTGGCCACACTGTTTATTCATTTGATCCATTTGATGGCATACTAAAATAACTTTCCAATGTGTTAATATAATTACAGTAGGAACACAGAGACTGTTAATCCAGGCTTAAAAATACTTGGTCAGTAAAGATTGTCAACATTTATTCAGTTATACAAGGTGGTATCAAAAAGTTTCGAGACTAGTTTTGTAATACACCAACAAATGACAGCACAAGGCTGCATGCACAGACCTTCATAAGTCGGTGTGCCAAAAGACATCGTCTTGTGACAATCGAGAGCTGTGCAACTGGTGCTATTCTGACCACATACTACATCTGCTATTTCCTCATAAAAAGCAAGTTAGAACAAAGAGCAAACAAAAAAAGTCTGAGTGAAACTGGGCAAGTGTTTTGTGTGGCACGAGCACTTAAAGAGTGGAAGAACATACTGGAAGATGACAAGAGATCAGGAAGACCTCAATCCCCGAAAATGTCGAAAATATTCGGCAACTTGTGCATGATGATCATCGGAGAACAATCCACAACATTGCTGCCATTGTTGGTGTGTCATACGGAACAGTACAGGAAATCCTCATGTGTGATTAGCCGTGCTGCTGCCAAGTTCGTCCTGCCCACAGGTTGCTGACCCAGGAGCAAAAAGAACATCACGGTGAAGTCTGCCAAGAACTACGTCATCATGCTGTGGATGACCCGTCTTTCATGTATGAATCCTTCAAGGATTATTTCCGGTGACAAAACTTGGGTGTATGTGTATGACCCTGAGACGAAACAATAGTTTTCATAGTGAAAGATCGCATCATCTCCACAACCGAAAAAGGTGAGGCAGATCCGCAGCTAGACCATGTGCATGTTCATCGTCTTTTTCAACATTTGCAGCATTGTGCATCGAGAATACGTCTCCAGGGGCCAGATCCTCAATAGCAAATTCCACTGCCAGGTTTTAATGTGTCTGAAGGAGGACGTACAGCAAGCAACCTGATCTGTGGCGCGCAAATCTCAAAACTTTTTGATATCCCCTCGTACCTGTGAATGAAGCACTTGTTTTAAAACAAGCAAAGACCATATCATACTACTTTCATGAATATATGAAAGAAAAATATATGTATCAGTAAGAGCCAGTATAAATTAGCAAGGCTGACAGTGTGAATGAAGTGTGAATGAAATCGTGGAGTTGTGTTGTTATGGTTTATAATTTAGAACCTTTTTAATTTAGACTTACGTTTTTCTTAGCCAAGCAATGCAAAACTAAAATGGTTCTAAACAGAGTTGTGTTGTGCTTGTTTGTAGGTTCATTCTTTGCTAAAGCTCTGGATAACAGTGAGCTTTGTATAGAGGAAGAAGACAAATTGGTCTACAAGAAGAATGATCTTGTTATGATGAAGGATGTTGGACAGCATTCCATGTGGGAGGGAATACTGCTGTCCACAGGTCACCATGGCCTTGTGCCTATTCATGCAATGCAGCCTCTGCCATACCCTTTCTACCAGTGAGTGACATTGACAATATTGTAATTACTTAGATATGATATGGTTCCATTAAATCAGTGATGAACTATTAACCTCTAGAGGCAACAGATTTTTTTTTGACTATTATTAACAATAATACTGTTTTTTAATTAGCTCTATGTTGATTAAACAGAATAATTGCACTGTGTTAAAGGTGGTTTCTTAGGAAGTACAATGGCAATGCAGGAGGGCTTTCATCCACAAAAGGACATAGTGACCAACCTGTAGGTGAGTGTGTGTGAGATCAAGTATAACAATTAATTCATATAGTGATTTGTTCTATAAACATACAACATTCTTAATTCTCTCTTCAGTAACAGGAACTTGCGTAGCAGTAGTGGACCATTACCCAGAGGCTAAAGATGAACTGCACTTCAGTCGAGGAGATCTAATAGAAGTCGAAGGCTTGCTTATTAGCTCACTGAACATGTTTATTGGGAGACACATTTCTAGTGGACAGAAAGGATTTGTCCACATGGCCCACGTGAGACGTGAAAATGTCAAACCACTGTAAGTAAGAAATATATAAAATTAAAACATATATAAAACTGTATTAGGAACTCCCATACCTTCATCCACTTATGTATCTATCTATATAATTAGCCAATCATGCAGTGGCAGCAAAAGAATGCATAAATCATGTTGATACAGGTCAAGAGCATCAGGTAACGTTCACACCAAACATCAGAATGGGGAAATAGTTTGATTTCTTTGACTTGAACTGTGGCATGGTTGTTGGTGCCTGATGGACTAGTTTGAGAGATACAGAAACTGCTGATCTCCAGGGATTTTCACACAACATTGCACAGATTGGAATTTTATATATATATACTCAGCAAAAAAAGAAACGTCCCTTTTTCAGGACTGTGTATTTCAACGATAATGTTGTAAAAATCCAAATAACTTTACAGATCTTCATTGTAAAGGGTTTAAACAATGTTTTCCATGCATGTTCA
>JAQMYJ010000002.1:15079586-15090804 GCA_030014305.1 Clarias laeviceps | reverse complement strand
GTTTTGCGCTGACTGGTGATGCCTGCCCAGACTGTTGCACCTCCTCCACCAAAGCAAACCCTGGGGACCATGTTGACTTCACCGTATCGCTCACCTCACCTTCTCCAGCAACACTGATGACAATCATTTCTGTGCAAGGTGACCCGACATTCATCAGTGAACAGGACGGTAGACCACTGCTACGAGGCCATGGCCAGGTGGCGCTGCTCATCCGTTAAGTGACGTTGTGTGTTCATAGCTGTTTGAATGATGAACTTGGAATGACTTACTGACAATACAAGCTTTTTATACTCACAGAATGTTGAAATTGATGCTACATTGAAAAAGGTTGTCTTTTGGGATCTTTTGGGGTTTATATATATATATATATAAACCATAAACAAACAAAAATGTGTGAGCAGTGGGTTTGCAGGCTATAACACATTGTTGAGGAGACTGATCAGAGAGTACTGGACATCTTTAGTATCTCATGCACTCTTTACAGCCATGGTGAGCGGAAAAGCATCTAAGAATACCCACAATATTTAATTGTCTGGTTTCTGTGAGTCTGTGTCCTTGATGGCTTCAAATTTCTGTTCTTGGTTGACTGGAATGGAGCCTGAGGTGATCTTTGGCTGTTGTATTTATTTATTGTTTGATTTCTACAAACAGCTATTTGTGAAAAATTCCAGGAAATCAGCAGCTTTGAAACACTTAAAACAGCCCCTCTGGTATTATCAGCTATGCTGTGGTTAAAGTCATAGAGATTACACTTTTTCCCATTTAGATGTGACTTTACTTAAAGGTCTTGACATACACAGTTTCTGCATGATATTTTGGAGCAGTGCGCTACTGAAACATGATTGACCTAAATGTGCAGATGTTCCTAATAAAGTGAGTGGTGGACGTACATTCATGTAACATTATTTTTCATATGAGCTTCAAAACACAAAAATAATCTTACCAACTTGAATAAAATTATCATTATATTCTCCGCTGACCTTACCTAATTCTGTTTCTGTGTTGCTGGCTATTGAAAGGGGGGTGTATAGTTATGAAAAGAGGTGATGAAGCAGTCAGAAAGGGAGTCATGTGGTTGATAATGTTGCCTTTGTTGGGTCCTCATCGCAGTGGACAATTGGTCTTTCTGAGTGAGGAGGAGAGAGTTGCCCTCTTGCAGTTTAACCCCTGTGTTGAACAGTGCCACACTGGTCTATTGGACAAACTCTTCTCCACTGACATCAGCACTGTATACAGATTAGGTAGGAAACACAGATACCATTTATACTGGACATGCTTGACATTGTTTAGGTCAACATGGCTGTGGTCAACAATGCAAATTTGATTAAATGTATGACATTTAATTAATTTACAGACAGACTGGATGACTCAGATTTTACCTATATCAGAAACCAACCAAAGCAAGGTAATCTGTTTATCTTGATTAATAAAAACATATTAAATGTGCATCAAGCTATTTTCAGTAATTTTCAAATATAAACTATGTTTGGATTATCCCTCAGAGCAGAAAACCCTAGCAGATACGCGGAAGAGCATTATACTGGAACACAGTGGTACACCACCCTATCAATCCTCGCCTCGACCTTCTTTCTATGCTTCTCAGAGTTGTCTTGACAGGGACAATGAGGCCTTTTCCTTCAGCCTGGAGGACACTTTCCGTGAGATGGATGAGTATGAGGATGACCCCCCCTTTATGGATGAAGGCATCTGGGAAACTGAAGAAGCAGAGTTTGCTGACCCCATCCTAAACCTCCTCAACTTGGACCACTTCCAGGATTCTTTTCATGCACTTTATGACCTCTCCTACTCCTTCTTAAATACAGTCTTTGGTGGTCTTCCGGTGGATGAGGTGCTTTTGAATCTGGAGAGCTTGCGAGAAGCAGCAAAGAAAGGCAGGATGGTGTGGGCTCATCGACGAGCCTGCTTCCTTTTGGGTAGGTTGTGTGCCAAAAAGCTGAAGTACTCACAGGCTCGTGTTTATTTTGAGGAGGCGCTAAATATCCCTGTAGAGGGCTTTAATGACACGCCTCTGTTGATTGCTCTGTATACCAATCTAACAGCTGTGTACCTGAAGCAGAAGATGACAGACAAGCTGCCTTATACATTACATAAAGCGAGTGCTCTCATACTGTGCCTTCCTTTGCATAACTTCTGCTCTCTTGACGAGTTTGAACTGCTCAAGCCCATTCTATGCAAAGCTATTGTTGACGATGATAAGCATCTTGAGGCACGGACTTGTTATTTAATCACCTGTTTATTTTTGCAGAACAGAAAGATTGAGGAGGCCTTACCTTTTGTAGAAAGACTTCAGTTCCTCAATCTCATACTCTCTGCAGAAAAGGGAAGGCCTATAGGGCCAGTGGACCTTAACTGGATATTATGTAGGCTGTACCACAAGAAATATCTACCTCACCTTTCATTAGCCTCTCTCAGTCTCAATTCAGCTCAGGATCATTCTTTGGATAATGGCTTTCAAAAGATTGAACTTTTCCTGAAGAACTCAGTTAGACTGAATCCTCGTTGGAAGGATGGTAGTGCCCTGCTCCCAGTCCAGGTGGTAGTTTATCTTCAGCAGGCATTATCTATAGCCAACTGTGGAGAACACCTAAAGATTCAGAGAGACCTTTGCCTGAGTTTGGCCAGTGTCTACCAGCAGTATGGAACTTTGGAAAGAGCAGTTCTCTATGCCCAACAAGCAGTGCAGGCTGGGAGTCATATTAATGAGGAAGAGGGCTTTGAGGCATCAGTGCTGCTGGCTTGGCTCTTAGTGCTCACAGAAGAACCAGATAGAGCCCAATCTACTTTGCAACCTCTCCTTAACTCATTCAGTAGAACAGACAGTCCAACACAATGTGGAGTCGTCCACAATCTTCTTGCGCTATGTCTTCACAAACAGGAGAGGGTCATAGAAACAGCAAAGAACTTTTACTGTGCTCTCAAGATTTCACAGGAAAATGGCAACAAGCATAATGAAGCTCTGGCTCTGTCTAACTTGGGGTGTCTCGCCTTATCAGTGGGAGCTCCATGCCTGGCAGAGAGATTTTTGCTCAGGTCTCTACACCTTTTCCAGTTTCTCTCTGACAAGCCCACAGATGAAGAACATGTTCAGACGTTGCTGTGGCTAGGTAGAAGCTACAAAGATAGGGGAGAAAGCCAAAAAGTTAGAGTGTGCTATGAGATGGGTCTTCTGATTGCCATCAGTGCCAAGAACCTGCACAGTGAGTAAAGCTAGCTTTTTGGTCATTAAAAGCTTCTGATTATAATTTTTATATAAAAAATTAAAATCAAATAATCAAATGAAACTAATAGTTTCATATTTATATTACAGGTCAGATGGTTGTAGCAAAGGTGCTCAGTCGTCTATATGCTGACTTAATGTTGTATGGGCAGTGTATAATTTACTACGAGCACTGTGTTGGGCTCTCAAGGGAACTGAAGGATAAACGTCTGGAGGGAGAGTACCTGGAGATTCTAAGTAATCTCTACCTGTCACTTAACACTGAAAAGTAAGACACACATAATTCTACATTAATACATTTGGTGCACCTTTTGGTGCATTTTGACCATTAATAATATAAACCATTCTTCACTCTCACTGCTAAAATAGATGTTAGGGGGCATTCGGACATTCTTGAACGTTTTTGCTAAATTGTCCTGAATTGAAATTATTGACACTTCACATCTTAAATTCCTTCAAGAGTTGACTGTGCATTAGCTGTGCAATTTTAAGATGTACGTATCAATCACCAGGTGCACCTCTGCTATGAACTTTGCTAAATGCTGAAATGCAACAATTTACTTAGCAACTGTTACAAAATACCTATAGTCATGAACTGTTATCATCTATCACCTGTTAACAGCATGCAATCCGTTAAAACCTGTAGCTTCTGCAGATATTTTATGTGCCTTTGGGTGCTCCAACCTGTGACTATATAAACTAGTGATTTGAGGGAGATTGTACTAAACATGAATATATTTAATGTAGTATCTTTTAGAACATAACTACTCTTTTACAAGTTGCACCTATGAATCTTGGCTTTGTTGTCTTGGAGTATATCCATGCCATCAGGGAAGAAACAATTCATTAAAATTCGTTAAAAAAGTCACCTGACTAACTGAATGTACTGCATGACCAGGTCATCATAGTAGATCACCTGGTCATGCAGTACATTCAGGTAGTCAAGTGACCGTTTTAATGAGCAACCCAGTAGTGAATGCTCAGAGCTTTCCACATCAACAAAAAATAGGAATTCTGCTTATTTTTAGACTCTACAATCCATCATGAGAAACTGTAAACCACCCACAAACCGCTGCAGTCCAACTTCAAATAATATATTAACCACAAACAGCTTTTTTGTTTTTTACACCAATTCAAGAAAGAACTTGAGAATGTGAGAACCCTTACTGAGAACACCTTTTCACTGATGAAAATGATTTCAGGTCCTCACGAAAGTCCCTGGACTACAGCAAGCAAAGCCTAAGGATTTCCATAGACTTAGGAAAGAAACAGGAGGAATCAGAGACATGGCTACAGGTGGGCCGGATCTACTACTTGATACATGAGGATGAATTGGCAGACATGTATCTTCAGGTGAGAGAAAGGAAATGGTGTGGAATAAGTAGCATATTAAACAGTGGTTCTCCTACTGTAATTCACTTCTAGTGTATACTGTATACTGTTGTAATAATTTTTGTAAGACGTTTGCTGATATTTGTATTTTGTATTTCGCATAGTATTTTTCTATTATAGTATATTATTTGTAATTTTATTTTACAGTGACTAAAATAAAATCTCATGTGAAATCTGTATAAATTATCTCCTGCAGGCAGCTGTAAAGACTGCTCTAAAGATAAATGATCCATGCTTTGCCATGAACATTTATGAAGAAGCTGGAGATGTCTTCTTTAAAGGATACAGAAACCGACTGGATGCCGTTTCATTTTATAGAGTATGCACTCTTCCTAATGTATTAATAATATTCAAGCATCGTACAATATTTTAATTTGCAGGTCATGGGAGTTGGCTGTGTTGTGAATCATGTAAACTGTGTGTGTGCAGGATGGGGGTCTGCCATTTGCAAGATGTCTTAAAGATGTGCATTCAGAGTTCAGGCTTTTGTGTAAGCTTTCTGAATTGCTACTAAAGGAAGGCCAGCCCCAGGAGGCCCTGGAGTATGCTACACATGCAGTGCAAATCAGCACATCGACAGGTAACAGAGCTCTATTCTTACACCTTATCATCTCGTGTTGTGGCAGTGTCTGATAGGTCATTTGGCATTCTGCAATAATATATTTTTGTGGGTTTCACTCAATATGTTTAATCAGGCCTATGAAGAAAAAGCATCAAATGGAAGCTAACAGGATTTGTCACTGTGCCTTTATTTGCCAAACCTTACACCATACTGCCCCCTGCTGCCAATAAACTGATATGTCCTGGAAAATTACATACAAAAAAATTGGAAAAAAGAAATTCTATTGTAATAATAATAATTAAAAAAAACTCTACAAAATTGTTTCTTTCCAAATTAAATGTAATTTTACTTGCTGAAAGGAGGACTTTGGACCACTCAGCAATAGTCCAGTTATTTTTCTCTTTGCCCAGATTAGACAATTCTGACACTGTCTCAGGTTCAGGAGTGGTTTGATGGTAGGAATGCAACAGAAGTAGCCCATTTCATTAATATGTCTGTGCATGGTGGCTCTTCATGTGACTTCATCATTACTGTACTTCACTCCTTGTGAAAAACTTCCGAGCTCTCAAAAATTCGCTTTGCTTGACAATCTGTAAGGGCGTGTCATAAATGTTGCTTGTGAACCTTTTCCTACCACACTTTTCCCTTCCAGACAATTTACCATGATTATACCTCAGTAAGCCACGGAAGGTTATCACCGAAAGGACTGTCTTTTTACAGAGTGCAGTCAGTGATCTTTTGGACTGTCAAGACAGTGGTCTTCCATATGTGTGAACTGAACTAGACTGAAAAATACATCATATTTTATAGTATATGGATATTCTAATATTTTGAGATACTGGATTTTTTTCTTTCAAGAGCTGTAAGCTATAATCATTAAAATAAAATAAAAATATGCAGAACATTACATTCTTCACATAAATTTTTCAAGATTAACTGTATCTATCTATCGATCGATCTATCTACGTATATACTGTACTAGTCTATGTATCTATACATATATAATATATAGTTCTGTTGTTCACTCCTTTAGGTGAATGCCTGAATGAGAGAGTTTCCTACCATCGTCTAGCTTCAATCTACTATACTCTGGAGCAGTACGAGATGGCCGAGAATTACTATTTGAAGTCTCTGTCCCTGTGTCCCACTTCATTGGAGCATGCAGAAGAAGCTCGCTACTATGTTAAAGTATACTGCAGACTAGCTGATCTAACCCTGCACAGGATAAAGGTTCTTACCCAGCCATATTTTTATGGCTACCCAGCCTTTATGAATTTTTTAACTATTCTTCTAAGGGGTCTTAATAATCCTGAATTATAACTGTATCCAGTTAAGCCATGATAAACCGTTGTAAACTATGTTGATGCTTCTACTGATTTTATTCAAATGATTTATGGGATGATATAAATGTACCATGCATTTCCAAATGAGAACTACTCTTTTTGCTTACTCTATAGGATGCTTTTGATGCCATGGGATATTTTCACTTAGCTCTGGCAGCAGC
Organism: Clarias laeviceps; assembly: GCA_030014305.1. Taxonomy (NCBI): domain Eukaryota; kingdom Metazoa; phylum Chordata; class Actinopteri; order Siluriformes; family Clariidae; genus Clarias; species Clarias laeviceps. Next base: position 15,084,108 of record JAQMYJ010000002.1, on the reverse strand, counting down.
TCTGGAAGATAAAAGAAGCCTTCAGGCCAGGTACATAATTTACATGAAGCTAGCTGAGATCCATGCTAACTATTTACCTGATGTGGAGCTGAGCCAAAGGTATATGGACAGTGCAAGAACCCTAAAGAGGGAGCTGGCAGGACCCACAGACAATGAATATATGGACCATGCCGCTACAGAGCATGCTGATGCCAAATCTATCAGTCATTCCAGTGATGGGTCAGGGAGCTCAAACTGCTGCAGTAGAAGCAGTACTCTTGTAGGGTCTTATGTGGTGGACACTAGTCATACAATAAGTGCTCAGAGGGACGCTGGGACACAGGCTGTTCCTGCTGATTACATCTGCAGAGAGGACATGGACACCTCCAGGCCAGAAGGGAATAATGATGGGCCTGGACAGCATACAAATTCTGAAACAGGTCACACTGATCAAACACTCCATACCAGCCACACAGATTCTAGCTTGCTATGTACAGAATTTTGATCACCCCGCGTCAACCCTCAAGGCACTCTATGCGGAAATGAAATATGTAAATACATTAATTTATGTACCTAGTTCATGTAATTTCCTCTAAATATAGAGGAAATGTTGACTGTTAAAATACTTTTTTTCACACTTGTATTATAATATATGTAAATATTCCAGCAAGGAATGTATATTATTCTTATTACATTGAAACAAACAAAAGGAAAAAAAACTTTTCCTTCTTTTGTACTTCTTGAAGAACTTATTTAAGGATGACCTATTAAAGTCTAGTCAGTCCATTATTCTACTTCTTACCATTTTTCTTCATACAAATGTATTACATACATTCCTAGCCAAAAAGGTCACTATTTCAGAAACATTAATTTACAAGGCTGCAGCAAGCAAAGAAAGCATTCAAATGACTGGAATTAGGTTAAGAACTGTCCAATGAATGCAAGAAAAACCTGTGGTCGAGGAAAAAAATTAAAGTGAATGACTGTAATCAGTCCACTCATTTGTTTCATTTCCATTTACAAAATGGTATGAAGCAATGTTGGAAGTGTGAGCCCAGTGTTGCAGATTCACACTTCCTATCAGTAACAGTGATGTCAGGTTACACAGACATGCAACTTATATTTGAATTCCATTTGGGCTAATAGCTTTTGTCCCACTTAAGTTATTCATCAATTATAGGCCATCAGCCATCATGGTATGAATGTGAGGTATAATACAAATGAACAAACTAGATTATTTATAAATAAACATGCTCTCTATTCTAATGATATAGGAAACAAATATTAAAATTTGATGTATTGCAATACAAAAAACATGAAAATATGAAAATTGCTTGGTGTTTGCGATATGTATAATGTGGGTTCCTTTATGTGAGAACTGCCCCCGGGGCTTTTGTTCACATTTGGGATTGAGAACTGGTGTTCTCCTTAGTATTTGTTTTTATTGCTTACTGTTTCTTTACCTGTTGCTTGCTCTGTTTTTATTTAAGAGTTTTCCTAGTTACAGACATTCCACCTTGCTAAACTCATTTCAGCGGTTCCCTTGAGCACCACCAGTACTACCACCCTAAACCTTGACTCTTAGAATTCAGAGAATATTATCCTGAATCGTTACTTGAGTACTTCCATAACTGGAATGGCAGGTTGTTGTCCACGACACTAAAAGGTCTTGTTACCTTCTTTGTTAAACTTGAACTGTTAAATATCTTGGCAGGCTGTGATTGACCTCCATAATATTTTTGGATCTCTAAAAGTAATAAAAGTGTAAGGTCGATCCTTATGTTATCCTTTATTATGTTTTTCCTCTATAATACTTTGTCTAGTGATTCTAATTTGTAAACCTTCTTGATTGTATAGATAAAATGTAACATAAAAAACATGTGGCCAACAGGTCAGCTAGAAAAAACTGCAATTTTTTCACTTTTACAATAGACAGAGGTGCTCTTTACTGTACTTTAGGTTGTATTAAGTTTTTTTAAAATATTTTTTTTGCTTTTTATGACTCTGCCATAGACTGAAGAAAAGAGAGAGAGAGTGAGAGAGAGCTTAAATGTAAAGCCCTGCCTACTAATAAAAGTAATAGGTTCCCTTAGAACAGACAAATCTGTTTGGACATAACGTTATTACATGTATTTTCTTGACTGGTTTTGAATGTGCATTTTGACTTGTAACTGCTCTATCCTCAGTACTGTGTTCCATACTGACCTACTGCCATCGACAGTAATTACACAGCAACATGCAAAACTGGCTGGACAGAATTTTATGAAACTTTGCAAGTCCTTCTTATTTGCCAGAAGTTAAATATGTGCCATTAATGAAATCAAAATGTTAAGTAGGATTGACATTATGATCAGTTATGTGTTAGATTACATTACAGCATCCAGTGTTTTTTTTGGACGAATATAGTGCTTTTTCCTCTCGAGGTGGCCGTGGCAATACATGTCACTCAACAGAGCCAATCAACAGGATAGATTACCATGTACAGTATACACAAAGTGGATATGCAGAGGACACAGAAACAACAGTAATGCACCTACAAAGTGCATGTAGCATGGCTTAACCCAGAAAAAAGGCAAGTACACTATGAAAACTGAACCTTCAAAGATGAATGGACAGATGAATGGACATGTTTGTATGTTATGGTTTTTCTTTCTGCAGGAAGTTTAAAACCAGGTCCCATTTCAAAGGCTAGACTCGATGCTGCGTGAAAACGCTATGGGAACATCTTTTTCATGTTGCCGGTTGTGAAGCAAATTTTGGCTTATATAACCTCGGTCAGGTGACGTCATCTGATGAGACGCACGTGCAGGTTATAAATAGGAGTAAACCGGAAACATTCCTCAGATCTTTTGACTTCATGACAGCCTAGTTGTGTTTGCGTGTTTGTGTGTAAACCAGCAAAATAAAAATGTGTTTAACTCACAGATATGGCAGAGTTTTAAACGAGATGTCCCTCCGTGTGTGATAAATCCATATTGGAGGACGATCTCTACACTTACTGTTTCGATTAAAGTGCTTCGCGCGCGGCTCGCATTCCTTAAAGAGAAGCTTACGCGTGAATCTGGCAGGTGTGCGGGAGACTGATTCCCCTCCTTTCTCTCGCGCCTTCGCCGGATCGGGAAATTCCTCCGTCCGCTCTCAAGCGCGCCCTGGCGCTTCTTGTGAATGGGCAAGGATAGACATCCTCTCTCGCTTCCGCGGAAATGGAAATAGCCTCCAAGCATTTGACATTAGACGGCAGGTTCTGTCGGGTGGCCTCAACGACGCTCTCTCCCTTTTCTCCATGATGAGTTAACCCTTTCATGGAGTAAGCTGTATTCATCCCGTGTTTTCGTGTCATCAACTTATTTATTTATTTAAATATAGTTGATGTGGAAATGCGGGGTTATATGATGACGCCCAGATGGAAGAGACGCTTCCAGGCTATCTCTCTCCTGGGACATCATTTTCCCTGAAAAGCTAACACTTCCTTTCAAGCTGTGTAGACTTTCATCTTCCCTGGAGGGAAAAGCTTTTCAGACAACAGGTCAGGTTGGTGTTCCATTGCACACCATGGCGGTTTTGCTGGCCTACCAGGCTGACCTGCTGAGAGACTTGAGCACTGGCGGGGCTCTTCAAGATAGGGCGTTCTGGAATTACGCTGGGCCACAGATACAGGCTCGTGCTATCGGCCGTTTAAAGGCTGCGATGGTTTCCGCGGAGAGGCACTTGTGGCTGAATCTTAGGGGCATCAAGGATAAGGATCATGCATTCCTCCTTGATGCCCCCATCTCGCCTTCAGGCCTGTTTGGCGATGTCATTAACTCGGGCGCCACTAGGTTCGTGAGGCAAAGTTATATGAACAAGCCTTCGGGAAATTCTTTCCCCACCGTGCTCAAGAGTCGGCCACCCAGTCTCGACCGGATCTGACTCTTGCGAGGCGAGAAACACTCAAGAAGAGTGTTTTTGAGCCAGGCACCCCCTCGTAAAGATAGGGGTGCAGCGTGCCGCGCTTCGCAATCCGCCTCAAAGGGGTCGGACTGGCATACTGTCTTCTTCACAAAGAAGTCCAGAGGCTCATGTGCCCAGGACCATGGGGGTGGCCCCCCAATGGGGAGAGGCACGTAGAATTCCTTTCGAGAATGAAGTGTTCTCCCTGCCACCCCCAGGAGGTCGGTGTTCATGCTCCGCCACCACTGGTGTTTCGGGCAATACCGGTCTCCAATAAAGTGTTAGCTCTTCGTTTTTTTTCCCTGCCATGTTTCAGGATGCCGAACATCTAACATCCCCCCCGTTTAACCAAGCCGCCGAGACTTTTGCCCCTTTCGGAGAAACTGGCAGCGTGGAAGCTACTGTCAAGTATATCTCCTTGTGTACTAAGCACTGTAGAGAGAAGCTACAGGATTCAGTTCTCGCATCACCCTCCGCGTTGCAACGGCGTGGTCTCCACTTCTGTGAAACCGGAAAGGGCGCATCTGCTGACAGAAGTTGCTGGAAAAAGGGGCCATAGAACATGTTCCCCTACCAGACAGAGAGTCAGGCTACTACAGTCGGTATTTCTTGG
>JAQMYJ010000002.1:15057413-15069679 GCA_030014305.1 Clarias laeviceps | reverse complement strand
CTCAATTTTGCAAAGGCTGTGAATACTTATGTACATGTGCTTTCTCAATGTTTTTATTTTTAATAAATTTGCAAAAAAAAAAAAAAAAATTTAATCCATTTTAGGATAAGGCTGTGACATAACAAAATGTGGAAGAAGTGATGCGTTGTGAATACTTTCCGGATGCACTGTACATACATTGTTAATAGTATCATTGCATTATTTTCTTACTTTATGTTATTTAATAACTAGTCGTTTCACTTCTAAATACTTTTCATTTGCCCCTTGTACTTATCGGCAGCAGTGGTTGTGCTGGAAGTGGGAGCCATAATGCATTTCACAGTAATATTTTCTAAAGAAAATAAAATAAAAAGATAATGTTACAAAGATTGGGTTTTGCCATGTACCATGGATGTACCCCGATCAGCCATAACATCAACACCACTTTCAGGTGAAATGAACAACATTGATCAACAACTATACATGAGCACACTGGTGACAGATTCATGGAGGAGGCATGGAGCCAAGGCACCTCAATACCTGCGGGGGACCAAAGGCCAGACTGTCTGGTCCAACCCACAGAAAGGTGCAAATTTTTGAGACATGTTAATGCTAGACATGCTAGAAGGGCATCAGAACACCCAGTGCACCACAGCCCGCCATGCAAAGAGCCCAAGGCTGCAGAAGAAGCCCCCACCCCCCAGATACCTATCAAATCTAGCACCCATGGGGTGCTCTAGACACATAAGGCCACAGCACTCAATGGAATTTGCTGCCAACGTCATGGTGCCAGACATCACAGCATATCCCCAGCGACCCTGATGGGCCAGAGCCATCCCGGTGGTACAAGGGGAGCCTAAACCAAGGTGGCTTGAATGTTATGGCTGATTTGTGTGTGTGTGTGTGTGTATCTTTTTGGGCTGCACCAAGAAAATTACTGGAACTGGGTTAAGAACCCTTAAAAACATTATGAATGGAATGCACCTCTCATACAGAATCGCCTACTGTACAATCCTCTGGAGGCAGTGTTGTGATCTGAGGTGTCTTCAGATGGTCAGGACTGGGCTCAGCTGAAGTCAGCTGATGACCTGAATGTACGTACTGAATTATCATATCAATGGAATTTTTCTTCATTGCTATCACAGGTATATTCCAGGACTTAAATTGTGACAGAGTGGTTCTGGTTCCATGAGGAATCACTTTCATACATGTACTGGCCACCATGTTGTGTGGTGGTCATCAAAGCTAAAGGTGAGTAAATGAAATCTTAGAGTGTGTGGCTTTTTCTTCTTTTCTTTTTTTTTTTTGTATATACGTGGTGTGTGTATGTGTATATGTCTGTTGGATTATCAGGCTGAATACAAGGCAGCTCTGATGCCTTGCTGATTTAACCCTAGGGCAGGGGAATAGTTTTTAATATTTTGGTCTGAGATCCCTTGGGCCTAGCCCTACCAGACAGTGTGGTGCCTTGGAGAGATTTCTTTTCTCCCTGGAGGGTGGGTGGCTGATCTGTTTTGATTTTTATTAAAATGACCATAGGATACTGGATATTAGTGTCTAGATACATTATTTACTTATATATCATAAAAGTTTAATTTATGAATTTGGTAGCTGATTGTACCCCTAGCTATTCTAGAACTTTGTCATGGGGCATCAGTGACAACATGCCTTTCTCATCTATCTTTATGCAACAGTAAGAAGCAATAATGAGCCATTAGGGTGGAAGTCATAAGAGTATTAGGCTGAGAGCTATGGCTGCTTACTTAAACCAGTACTTTACTGAAACTGAGCAGAGGTTCGGTTACACATAAGCACACTTGCAAACAAACATGCACACTTGCCAGTTATTCATAGAGTGGGTGTTACATGATTATTGTCATATCACAACTAAGTCACTGAATATAAACAGCTAAGGCTTTTAAATCTTTAGCTCAAGCTTAAAGACATTTAAAGTTCCTTGTTTTCAAATCTTTGTTTGCTTCAAGAATTTTGGGGCTTCTGTCAGGCTGAAACCAGACTGATAAGTATGAAGGCCATACAATCCTAGCGTTTCTTTCTAATCTTCACTGTATGTATAATACAGAGCTCTTTTTCCTAAGCTCTTACAGTACCTAAACAGTTCACTTGTCACTATTATTTGCTTGAAATTGAACAAGCCTTAGCCTGAAGTGGTGAAGATTATATTTTATCACCGCTTCATTCATTCATTCATTCATTTTCAGAGGCCCACTTTATTGCTGCATGGATACACATACTGTACAACTCCACAGAGAGTACAGATTATCAGAAAAGTGCTTATCCTACAGTGGTAACATTGATGTCAGAATACAAGGGGACTGTTTCCCGAAATGGTAATGAGAGAGTGGTATCAATATAGCAATGTCTAAAATTGCACTGATGTAAAATTTACTGAAAGATAGTAACTGAAATTTTCAAAGACATTGTACAAATGACCAAAAGGCTAGTCTGTGTGCCCCCTAGGAAGAATTTATATTGCAAACATTTTGTTACTGTTTTCTTTTTTTTTCTTACAAATGCCTCAACTTTATTAAGCAGATTCATGAAAACAAGTTTAGCTGAAATACAGCTGTGGTTCATCAACCAAGCAGCTAATATTCACCTAAATGAAGATGGGTTCCCTGTTGAGTCTGGTTCCTCTCAAGGTTTCTTCCTATTGCCATCTCAACATAGCAGACCATCTGATCGGCACATAAGTTTGCACAGATTTTACGCCAGATGTCCTTACTGACACAACCCTCCCATTTTATCCGGGCTTGGGCCAACAACTGCTTCCAGTTGCAGGGGTATGGGCATTTGGGTGGGAATTGAACCCAGGTCTCCTGCATGACACTGAACCACCAATGACCAGATAGAGGGTGGTTGATATTGGCATATAATTGGACAGCTGACTACAAGATTTGAACTACAAGAGATAATCATTGGTTTGATAACTCCAACTTTAAAGGATTTATGTAAATAGCCAATGTTCTCACTCACTCTCACTCATCATCTATACCGCTTTGTCCTGTATTCAGGGTCGCAGGGGACCTGGAGCCTATCCCGGGAATATCCAGTCCGCACAACAACTTGGCACAGTTTTTACGCCGGATGCCCTTCCTGATGCAACCCTCCCATTTTATCCGGGCTTGGGACCGGCACTGCATCCTGTATACTATATACTATATACACTATACATATACATATACATATACACACAAAGATTGTACATCAGTAAATAAAGCAACATATGCAACAGATTACATTTATCATGAAAAACTGATTATTATCAAAAATGTTTGTAAAGTATGTTCCAAAGGAATTGTGGCAGTTTCTCCAAAAACTTACCAGACAGTGTGGTCATAAAAACTGCATATCTAAACCAAAACGGTGTATCTAAGTATACTGATGCATCTTTTAATGAGTTGTCAGAGATTTAAGCATAAAGTGTTGTTTAGTGCCTATTCGCTTTTTACTTTTGTTAAATGTAAAAAAATTATAAATTACTTATTTTAAAGGAATCTTTGCTTTACAGCCTTTCTTTATGTGTGCACGATAATGCACATATACACATTTGTGCATTTCACACAAACATATTCAATATGCACATAATTATTAATAAATGGCTGTGGCAATAAAATTATTTTCTAAGCTTTGATATATAAAGGGACAAAAAGGTTTTTCATAAACTTAGAAATAAACTAAGAAATAGTAGCAGTCAGCAGTTTCTATGTGGTGGACCGTAATGTCCTAAAAGTAGTATGAGGAGGAAGGATATCTGTGAAATTTAGTAATTTACTTTTAAAAAGTCATTGCTTTTACATACTGTTGTTACAGTATGTGGACTTTAAGGCTTATTTGTAGTCAACTGTACTGTAGTTCCACTGTACTGTATCTGGGATTACTTTAGTTGTTTTCTTTTAGGGTGTACGACGCAGCAGAGGAACAAACTGCAATAGGAGCTTTTCTTGAGTTAAGAAAGCTTTCCTGCAATTTGGATTACTACCTACTTAGTTTGCTGCAATTAACATCTTTCAAATGATCTGTTTTAAAGTGTGAGTATGATCAAATTAACCCATGTACTGTACTAGTAATTCGCCCTTTTATTATTATATCTCATTTAAATGGGGCAAAATAATTTATGCAGAGATATTCCATACAGAGATATTATGACTTTACGTATTCGGTCACTTGATCGAATTCTGTGGAGTGAGAATGTAAAACAATTTGATAAAAATGGAGGTTTGTAACAAAGCTTAGCATTGTATGTATAATGTGTTCAGATGTATCAAGGGTGTAGAATAAGAATGTTTATTTACTGAATGCAGGTCTATTGAGTTAAAATGCATCGTTGTGTGATTGGTAGTACAAAAAATTGAAACGAAAGAGGGAAACCAGTTAACCAGTTAATATATTTGCTGTCTCCATGTAAAGCAAATTAAAGCTATCCTGAAGCAAGTTCATTCTTTTACAAGAGGCGATGAGCATGCAGGTGCGTTTTAATTGAAATGCATTTAAATAAGCAATATCACAAGAGAGGGAGTGATGTTATACTAAATATGTACTGAATATCAGTGTTGATTTCCAGCACAACAGCATTGAGTGTGATATTGCTTTTACACAACAGTTTTACAAACACCATTTATTATCAATAGATTATGATTTGTTTGTTTATTTAAGCAGTGGTTTTGCCCCACCAACATGTGTTCTTCTGTGACTGGCAGAACTCGGCAACCAACAGTTAACAACTACAGTTAGCACCCCACAGTGTAATTAAAGGGGAGAAACTAGTTTAAAATTTTTACTGGTACTCCATAGCCAAAATGTATGTTTTACATACCAAGTAATGCCCTTGTTCAGGTGTTAACAATTATTAGAACACCTACTGTATGAAGTGGAGTGGTACATATAATTAAATATTCCAATGCTGTTATGCTCTATATCAGCACTCATGGAATGCCTCTTGTCCAACAACTACCTGTTGCATAATTAGTATATATTCCAAATGTTAGCATATTATACCATTAATAAGTATTTTACAATATGGTTTACAATATGTTCTGATTTTAAAATAGACAGAAATGTTCATCTCAGAGGGTCTTGTGCATTATTAAATAAATAATGAAGTATCCAGTAAATGTTTTCTACAGCAAATGACTACAAATTCCTGGCGAAATTCAGTATTGAGCCGTGTTGGCTTGTAAAGTTTAATTAACAAAAATGTTACTAGTTTAGATGCCTTTTTCTGCTTTATATGTGTGTTAAATTATTTTGATTCTGATACATTTTTTTTGTTTCTTTTAACAATAAAACATTTTAAACACGCAATTTCCCTCTGGGATTAATAAAGTTCTTTGAATCTTGAATCTTGAATTTGTTTCATTCCTTTTGGGGATTTTATAGTATTGTTTTTTATTATCTTATTTATGTTCCATTCAATTTAATGATATTACCATGCAGATGTTTTAGTCAATTAATCTGAATGAATACTTTTGTACATGAATTATTTCTGTATTTTTCTTCGCCATGAAAGATCTTACTGTTGTGGCTTGTTCCTCTCCTTATCTACATGTAACAATTTTACAATTATAAGATGCATATAAGATGGACTACACAACTAAAATAATGTTCATGGTGCAAGCCTATTCTTGCTCATGAGCAGCAATGATCTACTTGTTGACACAGAACAGACAATTCTCAGCATTTACTCCCCAAATGCATATTAAGAAGTTTGAGATGTACAAAGAAGAAAATACTCTCATTAAGAATGTACCACAAGCTTCATTTTGGTTTCTGTGCTGTAACAAGTACATATATTCCATTGTATATATTGTTATAATTATGATATTTTAGTACAATTATCTTTTGTTTATTCTTTTGTTTATTTTTACTCTTCCTGATATATACTGATCTCTGAGAGCTACCAAAAAAATTTTTTGTATGACTACAATGACAGTAAAGTGTATTTATCTTTATCTTTAGTATCAGTTGTCATGATCACAAATAGCCTACTGTAAGCTTTAACTTTAAAAAGGATTTATCAGTTTTGATAACAGAGAGTTACATATAATACATTATATAGTACATTAAGTATCATATAATACATTAAGTATCATTTATTATGGACTAGAAATGCCATAACACTTGTATATAATAACTATCACTGAACAAGAGTTTGGAACATCATTAGTATATTAAAACTGTGATAAATCTTGTGCAAAAGTAGCTAAAAAAAATCAAACTGCCGAAAACTTGCACATGCCAGTGAATCTCATTTGTGAATGTCAACTTCATTAAAAAAGGTATAATACAGTAGATTAATCAAGGGGAAAATATCTGAGGACTATATAAGTGATTGAATGTTTTCTATGATTTGCAGTAAAAAGAAATGACTGAATTAATAGACAATTATAAATGTTCCCTTGAATGTGTTTACCCTGTTAGTAATGAAAATTTAAACACATCCGCAAACAGCAGACCCAGAATCCCAACAAGTACTTTGTACAACCATATGACTTTTAAACCAATGCTAGAGCAGGGGGTGGTTTAGAACAAAAGGCTTGTATTCTTTATTGTTTAAAAGTTGTCTGAAGAACATTTTTACCAGAAAGGTGGAATCTGTTTATTCACTGCAACTATTGCACTATATTTATTATCACAGCAGTACAGTGCAGTCAACATAGCTATGGCAAGTCCATTGTAGCTTGTGAATTGTGTTCAATACAGTATTGAACAATACATAATACAAAAAAAAAAACATTAATTTAAAGCATTGTGACTCACAAAATTTTGGCACAATTATGCTTTCAAAATCACATACCAGTTAAATTTTCATATGTGAACCATTAACACCCAAACAAGCCACAGACCACAATATAATACACAAGATATTAGAAAATAGTAAAAATTCACAGTTTAATCGGTCTATCTATCTATCTATCTATCTATCTATCTATCTATCTTTCTATCTTATACATATATGAGAGATATGGATAGTACTTTCTAGGAATAATACATAAATCACAGTCAAAAAGATCCTGTTGTTTTGGTCCCGTAGATCATGTAATTACTGAGTACGAGGTTAAAGTCAGCTTTAATTTTAAAGCATCAATGTACAGATCATAAATGTAAGAGTTGAAGGTACCAATGCTAATTACATGGTTAAATATTTAGTTTCAATGCTATACTCTATTAACTTCAGTTTCATTGCAAGACAATTAACAAACTATTCAAGTGTTGTTCAAGACACTTTGCATTTGAAGTCTGTTGAGGCTGGGGGGTTGCAACTGAACAGCTGTACAATATACTATAAAGCTGATCCTAAGCAGCCATAGCCATGTCTATCATATTTTCATATACTGAAAACAATGTGGGGAAAGTGTAGACACATACAAATAAAGTGAACAAGTAATTAACATTTCATTAAATCATGCATTTATATTGTACATCAATCTCATAGTAATTGATTCATTTCATGTCCAGTAACGGACAGAGAAAAAGAACAGACATTGCATCAAGACTTGCATTGCTCAAGAAATTGGGATTCACCTGACTTTCAGAAGTTGGAATGAGAACAATGACATTTTCCTGTCTTCCACTGGTGGTAGCAATGCTTACATGTCTATGTGTAATGATAAAACACAAGCACAAAACACAAAAACATGATATAAAAATGTGGTATGAAGAATAATACATTGCAACATGCTGGTTGCTGGAAAATACAACTTGTGACATGTAAAACAATGACCTATTATACTGTTGTACTAATAGTATGATGTACTATTAATAGAAAGTGCATTACCCAAATGGTATGTGCAAATTAATGTGGATAAGAACCCCCTATGGAATTACAGTATTTTGTAGTAAAATAAAAAGATAAATTAAAGTAATATGCTACAAATAGAGTCAGGTGAAGAGACACCCAAGCAAGCATTAGTAAATGTCCTACTTAATAGCTTTCATTTTGTTTTGCTTTGCATGAAAGTTGATTGAAAAATAGACAAGATGCAAAATAACCAAGAACAGTGAAATTTGGTGGATCTTTTCATCCAGTTGATAACAATAATATGGCTGACCACCTAAAAACAAAATTATTTATTCAAATATAATAATTCAATAATAATTATTGTTAAATAATAACTATTAAATAATTAATTATTGCAAATAGTTTAAATGCTTAATCCTTATTTTTTTCACATTTGTTGACATTATATTTAGAACAAAACTCCTTTTCAATTTCAATTGTAGTGTTTTCATATATTTTCTTTTGGTGAATAGTAGATTAAAATTGAAGTGAGGTAGATAAGACAAAGTTTAAAAAAAATTATTTGCCCTTACAGTGATAGGAAATTACTAATGTAAATTTAATTACAAAAAAAAAATCCTATCTGCATTCCTTTTTTTCAGAGCCCCCTTCACCCGGATCACTTTCCTCTGAGCTATACTTGCTCCTTCCTTGGTGCTCACTGTGCCAGCTCTGTCCACTATATTTGTATCCACTGTATGGCTTCAGTGTGGGATAATGATTCCTTTTCATGCACAATATCTGCCTAAAGACATACCGGAATTCTGGGCTCCTACAGTAGATTAGGGGGTTGAAGGCTGAGTTTGCATACCCAATCCAGTTTAATACTCTGAATAGTATCTTAATGTTGTCCACTTCATGAACGCTCACCACCACATTGAGGACAAAGAAAGGAAGCCAACAAAGTGTAAAGATGCCCATGATAATCCCAAGGGTTTTCAGAGCCTTGTGTTCCGTCAGGCAGAACCTAGACTTTTTTACAGCCCTAGTTTCTCTGCCAACTCCTCTGTGACTAAATTCCTGCTGGCCTCTACATTGGTGGAAACGGCCTTCACTCTTGACAATTTTCTTCAGCTGTTTTCTAGCCTCTTGAAAGACACGACTATAGACAAACACCATGATCACAAGAGGGATGTAAAATGAGATAATTGAAGAGATAATAGCATAGCTTCGGTTGGTGTGAAACTCACAGCAAAGGGTATTGTTCATACAGTACATTGCCTCTTCAGTGTTGGAAGTCCACCACTTCAAATGGATGGGCAGATAGGAGATTAGGCCACCAATGAGCCACACAATTAGAACAACAATGCAAGCCTTGAATTTGGTCAAAATAGAATGGTAGCGGAATGGCGAGGTGATGGCAAAGTAGCGATCCAGGGCAATGACACAGAGAGTCTCAATGCTAGCTGTTACACAAAGCACATCAGTGGCTATCCAGAATTCACACCAGAACCTTCCAAAGTGCCATGTGTTGCAGATGATGTAGATGGCTCCAAAAGGTACCACCACAAGTCCCATTATCAGGTCAGCACAGGCTAGTGACATGATGAAGCAGTTAGTGACATTTTGGAGCCTCTGGAACCGGGCAATGGCTGTGATCACGAGCATGTTACCAATTACAATAGCAAGGACAAGTATGGACATGGCAAAGCCAAGCAACACAATTTGTAGCTCAGTATATATAGGGGAGATTGTCTTGTTGCTCAGTATGTCAGAATAGTTTAGAGAGCCAGGGGGCTGTTGGCTTCCCATAATCTACGAGAGAGAGAGAGAGAGAGAGAGAGAGAAGGGCAACACATTGAGAAAAAAGAAAATAAGTATAATAATCAAACCTAAAAAGAAAGTTAGTAATGGACAAACCTTTATAAACAGATGTCCAACTCCGTCTCCTTCCATCAGAAAAATTGCAATTTTTTTTAGAAATCTTTAGATTTCTCTCTCAAATTATATATATTTTTTGTTAACTCTCTTTTATCCATTCATATACTTTCTTTTCACTTGCTGGATCTTTTACAAAGTCAGTCCCTCTGGTGGGATGAGCTCTATTGAATGTGTCTGCTGGGCTATTTGCACAGCACCCTTATAAGGTTCTGTGATGACATCACAGCTGTGTTGAGCCAATAGGATTCCTTTCAGCATATCTTCATTTCTTGGAGAAACTTTTTTTCTTTGTTAAATTCATGTTTGACGTCATGGTTGCCAGATTCTTATAAATCTTACTTTGTATTTCAGACAATTTTCACATCAGGGCAGCACGGTAGCTTAGTGGTTAGCACTGTTGCCTTGCACCTCCAGGGTCAAGAGTTCAATTCTTGCCTCAGGGTGGTGTACATGGAGTTTACATGTTTTCGCTGTGCTTTTTTACTCTCTTTTTGTACCCTAAGTCTGATAGGATAGCCTCCGTGACCCTGCATATAGGATGAATAACGCCAAAATAAATGCAAAAATTACATGTTTTGCAATGTCTTTAAATACAGTAACTACGTAAAAATAAAGTTTTGTGTATTTTTGGTGACTGTTAGTAGTTACTCTTTCTCTTTGCAATACTTATTTTTAATTAAGTAATGATTAAATTATTAGAGAAGAGAAACAGCACCCCAATTTTTCAGCTTGTACTCACCCACTTCCTTTGTCTTTTTTACTGTGAGATTTATGACTGTGATTTATCACAGAAAAATGTATAATGTATAAACAGACAGTCTGGTTGACTTCTAGCATACTAATCGTGCTCCATCATAGTCCACTTTCTGTTTGAGGTTTATCAGGGTACAATGCACACACATACACTAACCCACTCAACTCACCTGTTAAAATGAAGTGGGAGGAAACCAGGTAACCAGGAGGAGGCCCACACAGACACAAGGTGGAATATTTAGCTTATATAATATGGATGCAAGGATCACAAGCCAGCATACATTTAACATTTTGTTTCTTAAAACTAATTTTATTCAATTTTATTCTGTTCAATTTTATTTGTATAACGCTTTTAACAATTGTCATTGTTGCAAAGCAGCTTTAAACAAACAAAATAATTATGGAAGCTTATGTGATTAAGCTTCACATACAGATAACTATAAGGATTCAAAATGTGTGCCAAATGCATTAAATTCATAACAGGCAACTGAAGGAGAAAAGAAAATCATCCACTAAACAATTGACATCTTCAAAACAAAACACTGTGTTGTGAAAGAGGATTTTTTAAAATTCCATCATGTACTATATCTCTTTAAAACAGTGGCTAATGCCTATCCAAAAACACACAAAACTGTTATTGTTCTGCTGCTTTTAGGGGATGGTTTGCACAAAACACTAAAGCTTTTAGGAACCACAGTGCTAGTTGACACCAAAGGGGCCATAGATGCTTGTGACAGCAGCTGTATCACTATTATCTGGGTTCATTTTTTTAATGTAAATTTTGCTCATCAACTTTTCTAATGCCTTCTTTTTTCTTTTCTTTTCTTTTCTCTTCTCTTCCATTTCCTTTTTTTCACCCTCTTGGGGATTTCAGACAGCTGTCCTCATTTTCATGTTGTTTCCTATATGGGGAGGCAGTGGTATAATATGTGTGTGCATGTGCATACATGTGTGTGGATCAGAGGGCAGCTGCCTACAGCCTATGATGCAACAAGTAGATCCAAGGTATAATGCTTACATAAAATTTATTGCATAACTAACCTCATTGGCCACTGGAAATCCTCAGGGCTCTCCAAATTAGCCACTCCTGCATTGCACAGATATACTGCAGACACCTGAGATATTACTATTTGAAAAACAACCAGCTGGCTCAAATATATATTTTAACTATATTTTAAATTCCTTTCCCAACACTTTTTGGGATTATATTATTTATCATGATATGGTAAATAGCGAGTCGTTAAATATCAGTATTACACAGTTTAAGCTGCTGGCTGTACATTTTTACCTGAAATATTCTTGAATAATATAAAGAATATTTGACAACACGTGAAACGATTTGCTGTAGGAATTGTCTGTTGTGGCAGAATACAATTGTCAGTTTGTCTGGAATGCTTCTCATGTTGCAACTTAGGCTAAGCTTACTTAAGGTTAGCTGTGTCTCCTCATATTATGTATATACATCTCAAGAATGACACGTGTTGCTATTTATTTCACCTATTTTCCCTTGTGAATTTTAAGAGAAACATTTCAGAAACATACTGTACACTGCTCAAACAAAAAAGTCACACACTCTAAGCATGCATTTACCATTATATCATTTTCACAAGCTAATACAACATCAACATTTATTTCCATCCAGAGTCACAAGATCTGGTATTGATGATGGGAGATCCAGACTAGAGACCTGCGCGGGACGGATTTTTCAGTCCCGCTCCCGCCCGCTCCCGCAAGATTCTGTCCCGTTCCCGCCCGCTCCCGCAAAAATATATATAATTTTCTCCCGCTCCCGCCCGCAGTATTCAAGTTTTGTCCCGCTCCCGCCCGCAAAATCCCGCAGGTAAACATATAA
>JAQMYJ010000002.1:15017587-15044823 GCA_030014305.1 Clarias laeviceps | reverse complement strand
TGTGTAAAGCTGCTTTGCGACAATGACAATTGTTAAAAGCGCTATACAAATAAAATTGAATTGAATTGAATTGAAAAAAAGCTGTGACATATGATCTCCGATATGATCTTTGTGATTTTGTCCTTCCCATTGTAGCTGATACAAGAGGGAGGAAAGATTAGGAGAATAGTGATTAAACAAAGCAACCAGTAGTACAAAGTTAAAAGAGTCTAATTTTCCACTACAAAATGAATAAGGACCTGCACGATGCAGAACTTTCAACTCATGCATTAAAGCATGCTGTCCCTTCATACTCCAAAAGATGGTGCTAATTTATCAGCATTGTCGGTGATGCAGCATCTGGCATGTCTCACCGAAGAAAGAGAGCGGTATGATGCACATAAGTAATGACAGAAAAATAGTTTAAGTTTTACAAAATAGATGAGAATATGAACAATACTAAATCTGCTGACTCGAATCATGGATTCAAATTTTACAATTCACAACCCAGCCCCATTGCACATTTTACAAAAAGGTGACTAGTTCACCTCTAGTTGATAGCAGTTGATATGCATATTTTTATATCTCTACATACACTATGATTATTATTATATGTGTAATATATATATATATGATACTATGTGCAACATAAAAAGAAGAAAGGGTGATGAGTTAGATGACTGGATTCTAGCAACGGAGTAGGAACAGAAGGCCTTGGAGCACCCACAGAGCATCTGCTTGATCTAAGCTTCAATGTGAAGCCTTCACATGCATATGAACTTGAATAACATCTAATTCTTAATCCATAGGGTATAATATGATGTGCACTGGTGCGCAGTGTTGGAACTGGTGTGGGGTTGTTTTTCAAGAGTTGGGCATGGCCCCTTAGTTCCAGTGAAAGGAAGTTTGAATGCTTCATCATACCAAGACATTTTGTACAATTTTATGCTCCCAACTTTGTGGGAACAGTTTGGAGATGGCCCTTTCTGTTCTAACATGACTGTGCACCAGTGCACAAAGTAAGGTCCATAAAGACATGGATGAGTGAGTTTGGTGTGGAAGAACTTGACTGGTCTGCACAGAGACCTGACCTTAACCCGAGTGAACACCTTTGGGATGATTTAGGGTGGAGCCAGGCCTTCTTGTCTAACGTCAGTGTCTGACCTCACAAATGCGCTTCTGGAAGAATAGTCACAAATTCCCCAAAACACACTCCTAAATCTTGTGAAAAGCCTAAGGATGGGACAACATCATAGATGTCACTCAAGTTCATATGCATTTAAAGTCAGGCAAGTGAATACTTTGTGGCAATATAGTGCATATATATAAAGAAAGTAACTTGTGAGTAACTTTTAAATAAATTTTAACTCGATAAACAAGCGAGGTCTTGAAATATTAATAGTACCTATATGCTTTGTCTGCCAAGCATCTTGTGATCACAACTGAGCCAATGGTTCTTCTCTCATGCGTGCTGCGGGATTGTGGGTAATCATCTCCAATGATCGGTCTTAGTGCACATGCGTCAGTCGTTCAGTCAATCCATGCGTGCGTGTACTGTTTACTATAACACTGTGACCACGTGTGTGTGCATGCGTAAAGCATCCTCTTATTTTATGTCCAAGTGTAGTGACTGTTCTTTGGTACTTGTACTGCAACAACGGCTCTATGAAGGAAAAGGTTAAAAAGGCTGTAGCAGTGCGAGCGATGAATCTGTTTAATGGCAATGCACTGTCACAATGTCACAATGATTTGTGTGTCATTTCGGCAGGAAGAAAGTCAAGAGAACATAAAAGAACAAGGAATAAAAAATAAAATAAACTTTAGTCAGTACTATAATAGACAAATACTACAGAGATTCATCTGGATTGGAGACACATCACTGACACATCTGGACTGGAGAAACAGAGTTAAGACACACATCAGGACTACACAGACACCAATCAGACATACACATCTACACTAAAGAGACACCACAGACTCTATGGATTTAAAATCTTGAAAATGTTTTCTATGTTTGAGTTTCAATAAATACGTTGTTGTAATGTTGTTTAATCTACTCATTTGAATTCATCAGCTTAATTGCATAACACAATTTTTTTTTTCTTAAAGAAGGGTTTCTTTGGTTCTGCTAATGTGTCCTGTCAACTGTGTTACTCTCGTCAAATTAAAGTAATATAAAGTTAATTTGTCTATCAACTGTGTTACGTGTGTTTTTTGTGTTTTCTTTTAATTGTTGGCTAAACTGTAACAAAAAAGATGAGGGGTATCTCTGGAGAGGGAAGTCTTACTTAAGCATGATGAATAACTAAATTCAGCATTATGTGGATTTATGATAGCATCCCACAGAATGTTCACTACAAGGTTTAAAGTTCATATTTTCAAATCAGCTCGACAGAAAATCTCAAAACCAATGGAGAATAGACTAGAAAACTTTCAATACCAAATGTGTAGTTCTTTATGCATGTTTTATACACAACATTTGTTCATAACACAGTTGACAAAATAATAAATTAAATGTTTATTTTCAATAAAATATTAAAAAATTCACTAGAGCTTAAGTTTGGCAATTGACAATTTTGCCACATTAAGAGGGTATATTACAGAAACATCTAGTTTATTTATCAAAAAACAATACTAATTCATTCACTTTTTGGTTGATATGAAATGTACCCGTAATTATAGAATATATTATATACAGTATATATATATATATATATATATATATATATATATACACACACACACACACAAACACACAGGTGCAATCTCAATAAATTAGAATATAATTGAAAAGTTTATTTATTTCAGTAATTCACTTAGTGAAACTTATATATTATATAGATTCATTATGAACAGACTCATATATTTCAAGATTTTATTCCTTATAATGTTGATGTCATTATGGCTTACGGCTAATGAAAACCCAAATTCTGTGTCTCAGAAAATTAGAATGTTCTGAAGAAGTTCAATATTGGAGACACATGATGTTACTTTCTATAACTCTGTAAAAGTAAATCACACTAATTTTCTGTCTACTGCATACAAAACATCATAGTCTAATCTTTTAAATGAGAGAAGCCACTTGCTAAATATGTGGGAACAGTGACCATTTGATCTGGGCATGCCATCCTGGGAAATCTGGAGTGACAGTTAAAGCTGAAATAAATCTCTAATCAATTGTTTAAAAATTGCCTCTGATGTAAACAAAGAACTGACCAGTACACTCATGTACACGTGACTTTTGTACCTTCTTTGTTGTTATAATAGCCTCACTGATTCTATCATGACTTTTCACTAGCTTTTTGACCATGGCTGTCAGAATTTGTGCATTCAGCCACAAGTGGTTAGTCATTGATATTGGACAAGGAGGTCTGGGGTACAATCAACATTCCATTTCATCCCAAAGGTGTTCAGTGGGTTTAGCATTAGGAGAATGTGCAGGACATTGAAGCATTTACACTCCAACCTTGGCAAACTGTTTTCACACCAGTCGCTTTATGCAAAACTGTCATACTGGAACACGTTTGAGCCCTAGTTGAAGAGAAATGTTATTGCTACAAGCATACAAAGACATTCTGGACTATTGAGTTGGAAGCGTGTCCTTATAGTTTGGTCCTTATACTTTTTGATAGTGTATCGGAAATTGGCAGATAATCTGAACTGCTAACACAAGACTGCATCGTAACATCACTGCAAAAGAAATTATCTAATTTATCTAATCTAATCTAATTTGTACATGTGGATCAAAAGGCAGTACTAAAGAATTTATTCACCTTTTATTTCTCTAAAAATAAAGATAAAGTCTATTGTTATCTGATTTGTCATCCTTTTTCATTTGGAAAATAAAATCCCATGACAAGTCTCCTGAACCAGTGACATACTGACAGATGTAAAACATCAGACATCCCCGCAGGCTACTTCATCCATGCCACTCTCAGCAAAATGCTAGATTAGATTTTCTAACAATTAACCAAACCCATCCCAAGTGGAAGCACCTTTTATGGAATATTTATTGCTATCTGGTCCCTATGATTCTGTTCTATAGAGGAATCTACACAAATGTTAAAGATATGGAAAAACATTTAGCATTCAAATGGCCATGGCCTGAATGTACCAGATCATAGCAATATTTGGACCACATGTGCAAGTTGTCCTTTATTATATATTGTTAAAGAGAGAGACAGTTAGCAAATAAATAAATCAGAAATAAATTTGTTAGGAAATAAATAAATCACAAAAACATATACTATATTGGAAAAATTCTGCGATTTGAACAGTATGTATTTTCCTCTTTTATTACACAACGCTGTATTGTTAATAACTTTTGTAATCAGTCTATTTTTATTATCTGTCACATACAGTATGAATAGTGTTATTTCAATATTTTGTGTTTGAATATAACTATGCCTTCTTACCATTTATGTGTCATATGCTATTTTGAACATTTACTTCCAACTATAGTCTGGAAACCTTTAATTAGATTTCGGCTGTGAGATAGTGACTGAGACTCCTGTGGTCAGATGGAAGTGAGACTACCTGTAAGGAAGCGTTTGTTTTTCATGACATACAGTGTCAGCAAAACTTCCTTATCTGAAGTAGAGGGAGAATTAGATGGGTAAATCTCATGTCTATGCATTGTTCGTTCTCACCAACATTAAAGTTTCACTCTTGTATTTGAATCTATTTATGTCTGTACCATTAACCATTACAGTTCTGTGAGAAAGAGATTGAGAATCAAACTCATAATTCCCTGGGGTTCATATGAAAGACAAGAAATTTTTTTGCATGAAAGACTTACATGCACTCATGTGCCTCATAACATACCTGAAGGGTCCTATAATATTTAATATTTCTTTTTTATTTTAGCTCAGAAATCCAGATGAGAGAATGTGATATAGTGGAGATACAGTAACTTAATGTAACAAATCATGTAAAGACAAAGAAAAAAATCTGTATTCTTTTTCAAAAATAAAATTTTTATTTAAAAAAAAAAAGGGGGGGGGGTTTACATAACTGTTTTTTTTTTCCAATTTTGTGCTCAAACAAAAAATTTGAGAATGTGAATAACAAGTTATCACAATTAGTGTATCATTTTCATTTGTTTTCCAACATAAAAACTAAAAATTAAACAATGTAAATTAACAAGGTGTAAATTAAACAATAATCTGCCTGACCATACCTAATCAACAATCAATTGTGATTTGATTACCTGATATTAATTATCAGGTGATCAAATCACAAAAATAGTTGGGCATAAATACAAAAGTCAGTCTAATGCCTTTTGTAATATGGAAGCTCACTGCTGCCAGGGAATAATTATAATAAATATATATATTTAAACTTTTTTACAGTATATAAACTTTTCATGTAAAAACATGAAATATATATTTCATGTTTTTACATGAAAAGTTTATTGTTATAACATGTGTTTTATTGTTTACCAATGCTTACATATAATAACAGCTCCACACACACACAGACTTAGAAAGAAAAACATTGGACGAGGTGATTATAAAACCTTTAATGCTTGAAAGTTTTATTCCACTCCATATTACCAAAGGAAAAGGTGTTTGCAGAATATTAAAAATTACAGCATATAAACAAATATATAATATAGGTTCTTCTTTGTATTTAGTGCAGCCAAAGAAGTCCTCCTGTACTGTATGTCCATCTCCGGGTTAACATCGCTATTTAACACTGCTACTAGTTGATGAGCTTGCCTTTCCTTTCTTCTTACTTACAGCTTTAAAGGATCATGTAAGCTTTGGAAGCCTTTTTAATAATTCCTTATTACAAATCGCTTTCTCTCATAATACTTTTCTTTTATGAACAATGCTACAAACTACTTCTTGTTTGATATTTGACCTAGCTAGCCGCAGGCTTCCTCTGTCACTTGCATTTGAATACAACACATGCCGAAACTATTCCTCTACATTCTAATAGTTCTTACTTGTGCCCACATGGGTCACTTGTAAATCAGAACAATCAGCAGCCACAAATACAAATATTAAGAAATACACAGAAAATTAGCTGAATTACAAAACATACTTGTTTTGTTTTAGCCAGGTAAATTAAATTTTAATGCCTTAAGACAGACTAGATTGGCAAACATGAACAAAGTCAATTTGGAAGTACATGTCTTTGGCAGTTCACCCAGCATGTCTTTGAACTGTAGGGGGAAACCAGATTGCCCAGAGGAAATCCACAAAGCATGGGGAGAACTTGCAAACTCCACACATGTAAACCGAGGGTGAGATTCAAGCCTCCAACCCTGGAGTTGCAAGGCAACAGTGCTAAACACTAAGCCACTGGAAAACTACATGAGGATGTGAAACTCTTAGAGGAAAAACAATAAGCTTTAGTTCAAACCAGTTACATCATAATAGTCAATCACTTGATCATTTTATTTTCTGGAATTTCCTTCAGTATCAATTTTACATATGTATAGTGTATATACAGTACATGTATATACGTGTATATAAAATTCAGATTTTATTGTCACATACACAGTCATACACAGTCATACACAGTACGGTATGCAGTGAAATGCTTATACCGCTCGTGACCTTAAAATCAAGATTATCAATAAGAAATAAATTATGGAATAGAATAAGATTAAAATATAGAAAAACTTAGCAGCAGAAAAAATAGAAGAATAAAATATAAAATATAGGATATAATTTTTTTTTTTTTACTTAGCTGTACAAAATATAGACAATAATGGCCAATAATGTGGAAACTGGTGTGGAAATTGATATAGAATTTAGAATTTAAATAGAAATGTCCAGGGAGTGTGCAAATATGCATGAATGATCATACTTAGATGTGCAATGTGAAAAAGTGTGCAAAATGAAATGAAATAGAAATGTCCAGATATGTCCAGGGTGAGTGCAAATGTGCATGAATGTTCAAATGTATAATGTCCTTAAATGGACCATAAATGTCTTGGGTGTGAGCAGTGTCCAATGTTCATAAAGTGCAGTGTGCAAAAAGAATGTTTTTAGTCCTGTGTGGTGCTCTGATTGAAAAACTGTATCGCCTGAGGGAAGAAGCTTCTCCTTATTCTCTCTGTGTTGGCCTTGATGCGCTTACCTGGCCGCAACAGAGAGAACAGTCCATTATTAGGGTGGCTGACGTCCTTCACAATCTTCCTGGCCTTGGTCCATCACCGCTTGCTGTAGATTGAGTGCAGATCAAGGAGCTCGGTGCGGATGGTGCCGTCGGCTGATCTCACCACCCTCTGTAGAGCTCGTCTGTCCTGCATGGTGCTGTTCCCAATCCAGGTCGTGATGTTTCCCATCAGGATGCTCTCTATGGTGCAGGAGTAAAACTTCCTAAGCACCCTGGAAGGCAGTCTGAAGTCTCTCAAGCGTCTGAGGTGGTAGAGACACTGCCAGGCCTTTTTCACCATGGTGTTGATGTGACAGGACGTGATGTGAACACACTCTCCACTGGGCTCTCATTGATCACGGGGGTCTGGTAGTTCCTCTACTGCTTTGTACTGAAGTCCACTGTCAAATCTTTGTCTTGCTGATGTTTATAAGGAGATTGTTCCTCTGGCACCAGTTCTCCAAATTTCCAATCTCCTCCAGGTAGGCCGTCTCATCGTTGTCAGAGATCAAAGTATATATATCCATCCATCCATCCATCTATCTACAGTAGATTCAATTTGTCTTGTCTAAATTCAATTTCCAGATATTACAAATGTAAAGCCAAAAAGGACTAAATAGGTAAGGTAACATTAATCTTTTTTCCAGCCGGATGTTGCTCATGGAAGCTCAAAGTGAAGTTATGTTTGTGTGGGAGCTTACAGATATGTTCCCTTTTTTCCTTCCATGCTGTTACTGCTAAGTTTATGAAAGTCATGCCACTATTAGTCCATGTGGCAGATTAGCCTTGCTTTTAGGAAGAGCTGCTGTTTAACTGTAGTTCCATGCTATTGTATTTATAAATACAATGAAAAGATAGTTATCTACCACAACATGTGAAGAAGCATGTAAACTTATAGGTCATGCTTTTTCTATCTGATTAAAATACTTAATAGAATGTCAAAGTTTGTTATTTTTTTCAGTTTTGGAAAGGTTTAAACACGAGAAAAAAAAACTTGAAAGTATTTTGTTTTTTTTATTGTCCATTTTTCCTTGCAATTGGTGGAACAACTTGTGGAATAACAATTAAGGTTAATAACAATAATTATTAATTTCATACATACCATGTTCATCTTTTTTTTTTTTTCAGTAACAGTTGTGACAATACCACAACATATGCTTCAAGGTGCCAACTCATTTACAACAATGCCAGCAATGATCAGAAACATTTGGATACTTTTCTTCACTCTCAAAGGAATTATGTAGGCCCTAGGTAAAATTTTACACTTGTTGACCAACCTTTTCCTATTTATTTTATGTAACTTATTTGTCTCTTCTGGCTAATTGTTGCTGATTGTTACTGTATCACTTTGTAGATGTAAATAGTGACTTTTCTACATGTACTAAAGTGAAGTTTGGTGGTCCACAGAGTTCTATTTTAGGCCCACTGTTATTTTCTCTCTATATGCTTCCTCAGGGTAAAATAAAACTTTAACATGGCACTAATTTCCACTGTTATGATGATGACACACAGTTACTGTATATATCTCAGCAAAGCTAGATGAGAGACCGTTTATAAAGTTGAGGTATGTGTAAGGGATATTAGACACTGGATGCTTATTTACTTCTTTCTTTTTTGACAAGACAGAAGTACTGGTACTAGGACCACATGCTGCTAGAAGTAGGCTTTCTGATCTCACAGCAACTCTGGATGGCCTTTTTCTTTCATCATGTGCAGGCGCCAGAATTATTCTCGATTGGGTAATAAGATAAGATAAGATAAGAAGAACTTTATTTATCCCTTGTGACAAAAGAATTTCCCTCGGGATAAATAAAGTTCTTCTTATCTTATCTTATCTTATCTTATTACCCAATCGAGAATAAGTTCCCTGTTGTGTCTGGTTCCTCTCAAGATTTCTTTGTGTTGTCATCTCATCACATCAGTTTTTCTTGCCACTATCATACCCATACCTCCCCCCCCCACACACACACACATACACACACTGGCCTGCCCTTCTGGGACAAACTGATCACTATAATCTATTCATATTGCTTACATTTTTCTCATCTATTTCTATATATATTTGTTTCATTCTGTAAAGCTGATCATTGCTGAAAGAGCTATATAAATAAAATTTGAATTAAACTGAATTTTAAACATACATTTTTGCTACTTACCTTCATTATACTAAGCTAAAATTTATGCTGGTTTTTGTAAAGTATAACACATGGGAATATTTCAATATCCCACCCCCACCCCCAGTGTTGTGCATAGATAGATAGCACTGTGGGAAAATATTACAATGTAAAATTTTCATTTCTGCCCATCTTAAATTACTGACACTATTTTTTTGTTATCTGGAAACTGCTGCCTCTACTAAGTAGTGATTGATTACTAAGTAGTGACTGATTATTTTCCCATCCTGAAATGACTGCTTGTGTTTTAAAATGGTATGATTCACCTGGAATTCACCTGGAATAGTGCTTCATGAACAGTGACTGCTTCAAGCATTACTTATGATGTAAGGTCTTTTTTCAGTTCACTTTTGGCTCAGATTTCATCCTTATAGTTTCTGTTAAATATTTTGGAAATGCCTCTTGACTCTCCCCACATATGGTTTGGCATTATGAAAAGTCTTCTTTCCATTTTGTATGAAAGTTGTATGTTTTTGGCTTCATGTGTTGGATTTCACATAAAGTCTTATAGTTACATAAGGAAAAAAAAGCAAAAATTACACTACATGACCTGACTACCGATCAAAGAAAATGTTCAAGTTAGCTAGTGAGGCAAATACAGTCCTCTTGGTGGTAGGAAAAGTAAGAGCAGCAGGATAGTGTTCATATTTCATGGTCAATTACTCAAGACTACTTACCAAAAGGAGCAGTAAGAAACAATGTTAAAAGTGTAGATTATTCAAATTTAAATTAATAAAGCATGAGAAATGGAACAGAACAATTGTCTCATTTTACAATGTAAATAAGAAATCCTGATAACTTCTACTAACTCACATTACTATTCACATTATAATTTCCAATTAGGAAAAACTCACCTACTTTCTATTCTACTTATTCTTGTCATGGTCAGTGGAGGCATGAAGGCTATCACAGGAGACTCAGATCACCAACCAGGATACACCCTGCATAAACTTACTTACTTTATTTAAAATTGAACAACAAATAAAACCTAACACAAGAGATGCTTAAACCCAAACGTGCATTACATGGCAGTATTAACTTACCAAATTTAGCTCTCATTTTATTTTAATTTTGTGATACCCAGAAAATTCACAATCTTTCATCATATTTTTTTGATGAATAGAACCTCTTTCTCAGTGTAAACATATGATAGTGTGAGAGCAGGGGGTGCCCGCAGAAGCATGGGAAGGCTTGCTATCTGCTGTTGAAGTGGAAGTGAGTCCAGTGATCTTGGCAAAAGCAAGCTTTCTGTTTGAATAACCTTGGAGTCTTATTAGTTCCCCTAAGCTGCCCGGTCTGGACTTTTCCTCTGTGGGGAAATTCTGCATTTCTGCCATATATTCATGTTTAAAGGTTGTATGTCTGTATTTAACAGGAAGGAAATTTTATTTCCTGGCTCTGTTCTTTTGGAGCATAGAGAAGAGGTAAGTACAGACAGGCTTATCTAAGACCAGTCTCTATCATTAATGTAACACAGGATGGGCAAAAATCCTCTATCAAACAAATGTTGTATTTCATTAGACAAATTACTGTAATTGTCTCACAAAAGGTGTATATGAAAATAATTATATAAATTTCTGTTGCATCCTGTGTATGTTACTGATTAATGAAAAGGTTTATTGTGTTATATACACAATAATGATTCAGCAAATCATCAATTTTCTTTAATAATACATATAAAAATAGGCTTTAAAAATAGGACTTTAGTTGTCATTTTCAATACAGAAGTATTTCAATATAGTTATAAGGGGGATTTTAAATATACATCATTAAACATTTGTACTGCTGAGGAGGCTCTGGCCCTTCAGGACATGACACCGCAGTGCCTCTGGGGTGTGCTGTGGTGTCTGGTGCCCTTTTCTTGTGGCCAGCATTGAATCTCAGTAATTTGTGCTGCATTGGCTTTTCTGTGGGATGATACAGACTGCCCTTTTGGTACCCATGGGTGTGGACGAGCACTGGGTACCCATAATCCTGTAACTAGTTTGCTAGTATAGTTGGTGATCAGTGTTATTTAGTTAACCTGGTAGTGGTGTTGATGTTATGGCTGATCATTTTATATTGTACATTGTATATCATAAGAGTTAAAATAATGACGCATCATGATTCTGTGTTGTGTCTCAATGTTTATCGGCTCATGTTTTGTTCAAGCAGATGAATTTTCTTGTGATTGGAGTCCTGGTTGTTCTCCAAGATGTTGCAGTAGGATCCAAAGTGGTAGAAAGTTATTGGACTCTTAAAGCAAATGGTTTGTACACACCCAAACTAACATATAAATAAAAACAGGATGTTTATATAAATAATAACACCTAATAAGATTACAGTACATATTTTAATTAATGTTTTAATTTGTTACCAAAGTGTTTAAATATGAATGACCGGAATATGAAATTCATCTTGTATTTCTTATCACATTCCTCTTTCTCCACTCTACTAGAATTGGTAGTGGATGAAGATATGTCCAAATATGGCAGCAAGGTGCTGGTTCCACTAGTGTGTGGCGAGGCTTTTGATGGACAGAATATCACATGGAAAAGAGAAAACAAAGAGGAGCTCCAACTTCATGGAAACAGAGTTTTTGTGGTATTGGAGGAGAGACAGGGAGGCACATACACCTGCTACAACACAGAGGGCAAATACCTGAACCACACTCTGGTACTGGTGCATTGGAGATACAGGAAGATAATTAAAGGCACTCCTCAAAAGGGTACAGTAGATAAATCGCAGAATCATCAAAATTACTGCAATGTACCAGTGTACTGTAATTACTGAATGTTTTGGTTAATTGGGATTTTTGGGAAAAATAAATGACTTGCTATTAACAATCATAATGAACTCTATGTCATTTTGCAGGAGAATTAAAAAAAATTTAGGCATTCCTAAAAATAAAAAATAAAAAACAGAGGATTAAAACAAGATTAAATTAAATTAACATTGTTATTTTTTCCCTTTGTTGGCAAGGTTATATACACTGTTCAACAAACAACTACAGTGGCTTCTTTCAGTGCTTCTGGACCTGGGATGAAACAAGAGCTGGAAAAGTTGAATTTATTAAAATAACACGGCAAGTTTTTTGGTCACTAATGCCATGCACACTCATTCTGATGCATTCTGGTCACAATTTAGCATTGACCTTAGTCACACTGTTTTCAATATCGTTATCTAGATAAGGTGGGCTCAGAGTAGAGGAATGTCTCCAAAAATGGGATACGGCCTCAATGACAAATATGGGTTCATACATTCATGGTGTGTCCTATTCATTTATTTTCCATTTTAGCTCTCACACTGTGGGAAACATTAGCTGCCGTCTGGACTCGAGTGAAAGCAGCATCACATGCAAAGATCATGCATACTGTCCCTATGCTGAGGAGATGGATCACATCAATTTGACCATTTATTTTCGAAGCAATCACATCATTGAAATTTACAATCTGCAGTTTCAAATCTCAGATATAGGTAATGATTCAAAATTTGCCTTGCGAATAAGTGTTCTGTAGAATGTCTATGCTATGTCTATGTCAAATGTCCTGTATATACTCTATAACACCTACAGTGTGTATGCAATACAATAAACTGTTTTTTTTTTTTTTGTTTTTTTACCAGTGCTTGATCATTACAGCAATAACATAACCACAAATCTTTCACAAATCATCTGTTAAAGGTTATTTTAAGCATTTTGGTCATTTTTTGGTCATTTTGGTCATAGTGTTTTGTCTGTAGTGAAACCAGACATGGTGCATATCAAAAAGAAGAACAATATTCTGGAGCTTCAGTATCCAGAGAGCTGGAGTACACCCTTCTCCTACTTTCCCCTTAGATTTCAAGTGAAAGAGATTCGCTGTCGGAGGACAAGAAATTGTGACTGCTCTAAACGCAGATCAAAGGTATGCCCACCTGTTCCCATACCACATCGAGTCAACTGAGTATCTATGTTAAACATATATTTGGGAAGCTTCATATAATAGGATTTGGTCAGCATTATATTTATTTTGTGCTCAGGTTGGCCTGACACAAAAGCAGCAGTGGCCACTAAAAAATGGGGTGACAGTGTGCGTAAGAGCACAGGATCTCCTCACTAACTCCCCTTGGGGAGAATGGAATCAGTACAAGTAAGTATTTTTTAAGCTTATGGAAGCTTTTTGGAATTATTTTTTTCTTACAATTTTCATTAATATGCAATGCATTGAGAGTTTTGTGTATTTTTTTCTCTGCAAACATTTTATTAGATACAGAAAAGTAACACAAGAGAAAAAATAAAAAAACATGTCCTTTTGTAAAAAGTATAAAGTAAGAAAAGTAAAATGAATGGTACACGCTTTAAAATTAAGAATATGAATGCAGAATTACAGTATATTAAACATTTAATGCATCCTCCTAATTCCACCCATATGTAAAACATATAACAATCAGCCATAACATCAACTCCACTGGAGAGCAACATTGACTGCCAACTCTACACCAGCAAACAGGATCATGTGCACCCAAAGCTCACTGAGGACCAAAGGCCAGCCCATCTGGTCTGATCCTACAGAAAAGCCATTGCAGATAAGTTGCTGAAAAAAAGGTTAATTCTGCCCATAATAGAAAGGCACCAGAACATGCAGTGCACTACAGCCTGCCACACAATATCCCCACCAGGCAAAGAGCCCATGGCTGACCCGGCCTTCAGGCTACCCAGTCCACAATCCGACTGAGCACCCAAACAATTCAGATCCACAGAGGCCCCAAACCGTAAGTCACAGCCCCCAAAGGATCTGCTGCTAACATCATGGTGCCAGGCACCCGCGCAAAGGCTCAGAGGTTCTGCTGAGCCATGCCTTAAGGGACGAAGGCAAGGGGAATCCAAATCTTAGGTGGTCTTTACTGTTAATGGTTTTAATGTTATGGGTGATAGATGTATAATGTGGTTAAAAAATTATTAATATACTGTGTGTATTGATTTGATTGATGTAAAATTATGCCTTTATTTATTTTTTCATTTATCTTCAGTAACCACTTTATCCTGGTCGGGGCTATGGTAGTTCCAGGCACTGGATATCCAGGCTATCATAAGGCACTGTG
Source organism: Clarias laeviceps (assembly GCA_030014305.1). Lineage (NCBI taxonomy): Eukaryota > Metazoa > Chordata > Actinopteri > Siluriformes > Clariidae > Clarias > Clarias laeviceps. Next base: position 15,030,499 of record JAQMYJ010000002.1, on the reverse strand, counting down.
GATATAAACATCTGCACACCCATACACACCTATGTTTTTAGAATTGGCAGTTCACTTAATAGAATGTTTTTGGGAGATGGGAGGAAACTCGCATTGATAGAATATGTGACACTTGCACATAACCTGAGCACAGGGTCATACCAATGATCCTGGAATTATAAGGTGGCAACACTATTCCATGAACTGTCCAGCTGCCCCTGATGTTACATACACTACATTGTTTAAATAAATTACTTTTCTTATAAGGATCATATTAAGTTATTTATTTGTTATAGATGTGTAGGCATCGAGTTTGCTATGTAAGACTCTAGTCTGATATATGTCTTTTATTGTACTGCAGACCACACAAGACAGCTCAAGACACACAAGGATACTGCCACAGATCAGGCTGTAACATGAAGAAATGGATGGGACATGCAAAAGAACTCTAAGCACTGACGAAATGAAATATATCTATTCATACAGTATATAGTTGAAATAGTAACTTGTATCATGTATATATCTATTATATCAGTTATTTAAGGTTATGATAAAAAGAAACCAGAAAGTCTCATTGTACTGAACATTTGCTAAGCCAATATACAGTATATTTAATTTAAGACTTTAGAGTCTGCCAGTCTTTAGAGTATAGCATTTAACTCATAGTTGTGAACTGAAACCAATATGGATATTAAGGAAGTCTATATGCAGAAGAAGTAGCAATAAATAAATAAATAAATAAATAAATTTATAGGACAGGCGCCACAAACTACTATGTATCTTGGCTAATTAGTGGTTTGATGGATGCAATCTTATTGTTGATACTGTGTTTTCTTGATAAGTAATTTTTTTGAGAATGACTTATGAGTCCACAACATAACTATGGAATATCTTTTTAAAAACTTTACCTCTTAACATAATGTAAAAAATAATGTTTGATGTTACATTTAAAGCTTTTTTTGTCCTTATTGTTATTGTTTTTTTTTTTCCTCAAACCATATGAAAGGAAAGCATTCTAAATTACAGGAAAGTAAATATCTTGATCTTAACAGCAAAAACAAAAAGAATCACAGGTTTGTCATGTGAGTGGTGAACTAGGGATGAACTTCATTTTCCCAGAACACAGCACAACCAGGGTCAAAAAGCGCAGATAACCCAGGTCCAAGTATCAAGGGGACAATGCAAAGGTCGGTGGTTAACCTTTAAAAAGGATTCAAGTACAGCAATTAACTTTTTTTCCTTACAAAAATGGGCTGAAATTGTGTAAAATCTGATGTGTAAACCTTAAAACTAATTATTGTGTAACAAGAATTGTAAACAACACTGTTAAACATGCCAGCTACACAGAACTCGAGCAATTCTTATTTTGTTTAAACTAAATAAAAAGATGATTTTAACATGAGCTTCCTTTACTGTTATGAAGAAAGTAATTACTTTAATTTTAAAGATGGCATTTTTGAAAACTAGTTCGAAAAATTAACTTCATGGCATGCAATAATTCCTTGTATTAATCTAACACCACATGAGCCAGTCTTAGCTAGCTGCTGGGCAAAAACATTGTGCACACTAACATTCTGTTATATGGTTTTTACCATTTGATTATGCCATACATTCACCATGGCATTCTTTCAACATTCTTATGTAACATCAAAATATTTTTGCCTGCCCAGAGCTGAATGATTATTTGGTAAAATCTTGCATCAGTGACAGGAGAGTTGAATCACTTGGTAAAGTCTTCTCCAGTACATCCCAAAAACATTCAATGAGTTTTAAATCAGGACTTTGTGGTGGACAATTCATTTGTGAAAATAACTCCTTAGGCTCATAAAACAACTCTTTCAAAATTTTAGCCCAATGTATTATCGTCTTGAAATATGCCCGTGCCATCAGGGACCACAGTAAAGTTAGTTTTTATATTATACTTATATTATTCCCACTTCTATTTCTCAAGAAATAACCAAATGTGTATTCCTTTACTCTAGAGTGGAAAAGAACTAGAATTTTTTTTTTTCCCCCTCCAATGAAATCTAAACATTCAGAGAGTTTTCTAAACCAGTGGGCCATATTGTCACTCAGAGTGCCATCTGGTGGTCTGAGGAGTAGTGTGGAAAATGGTTAGATTGATTTCTTTATTATAAAGCTCGTTATTTTGTATTTAAATGTGCTTAGGAATTCACATTAATAAAGGTCAATTAAAATTCATTGAAATTTCTCACTCCCCTGTGACAATAAAATCTCCAAAGGATGTGGTAAAGACATTTCCGATTTATGATGGCAGGCAGTGATGCTGAGCCCAAAGCACAATGTGTTCAATGTGGTCAAATCCTCTCAAATTAGGTGGTGAAAGCTATTAAAACTCTAGCGACACTTAAATAATGCTTTAGTTAAGGTTAAAAATATTTTTGCCAGCTGAAATATATTAATCACTGCAATAATCATCAAATCAAAAGGCTCTTAAGAATTTGCTTATTTAAATCCAAATGATGACATTTTTTGGGACGTTGTACAATGAAGTTGAAAGGGTAATTTCTCTCTTGTTCTCTTCCTCATACTGTAGATCTGATATTAATGTGTTAAATCTTCCATGGTGCTCCCTTCCTGTCTCCTCTTGCATCTGTTCTCAAGGTGCTAATACTCCCACGCTCACCTTCTCATTCTATCTTTACAGTATGTCTCTCACTCAGGCTGGCCTTTGGTCACTGCATGCATCGGTGAGCCTTGTGTACTCATGATCCTGTCACTATGTACAGTAATTGATAATCAGCGTTAATGTGTTATATATACAAATCAGCCATTACATTATCACCGCTGACAGGTGAACTGAGTCCAATCTACTTAGACCCCAACCCGCAACCAACAGCACAGAAAGGATCCAGTGTCAACAGACTGGAGCCAACCAGGGGCCCTGTTAAACCAGATTCCAAGGGGCCAGAGCTGCCCTGGTGGGCCATGTTGAATGGTGTAAAGTTTTTAAAGTTGCGTAGTAGAAGAGGCGAGTTGCTCGGTCTGTCCGCTGTGCTTCGGTAAGCTTTTCTGGCGCCAGGAGAGACTCAATCAAACACACACACACACACACACACACACACACACACATTGTCTGTCAGAAAGGTCTCTGTTTAGTAACAGCAAAAGATGGGGTTTATATATGTTTGACCAAACGCCTGTGCCATCAACATACAGTATGTTACTACAAAGAACCATTGTAAATGTCCTGGTGAGATCCAGAAGAATCAAAGGAGAGGAAGATAGAGGTGTCTGTCCAGAGACAGATCACAAGATGTTGGCTCGAGTTAGGGGGAGAGGGGGAAGGGGACAGAGGGAGATAGAGAGAGAGGGAGAGAGAGAGACATAAAGAGAGAATGGGAAGGTGAGAGTGGGAGCGTTCACACCTTTAAGAGCAGATGCAAGAAGAGACAGGAAGATAGCAGCAGGAAAGATTTAACACGTTAATATCAGATCTATGAGGAAGAGAGCAAGAGAGTAGAAATTCAAATTCAAATTCTATTTGTCACATACACAGTCATACACAGTACGATATGCAGAAATGCTTGTACGACCGCCAGTGACCTTAAAAAGCAACTCCTTTATATAAAATAATTCTAACAAATAATAATAATATAAAATAATTCTAACAAATGGTAAGGCTATTATTCCATTGGTTTAATGCATACGTTTGATACATTTTTCAGGTCATACCCCACAAGTAGGTCAAAGCAGACTGCAGTAAGACGGAAATATAACAGAAACCACAACAGTGGTAGAAACCTTTCAATCACACAGGGAAGCTAGTAAGTTTTCTACCACTGTCATGCTTTCTGTTATAGTTCCACCTGCAGGTACAGTAGAGTAATGAAGAGAAAATAAAAAAACAGTCAAATAGTCTGTGAACCTTGCCTAGTCTAGTTTTATGGTTGACTTTTAAAATGAACAAGTTAAAAAAGAAAAACACATGCATATGAAGTTATATGGGTAATAAAGTGGTATGTTAATTGCATAACATAGCACTGTAGCCTTGCACCTCTGAAACCTGCATTTCAGAGTTGGTTAAAGACCCTGTGGCTTGTATGCCTCTCCAGGTCTCTATCTAACCTTAAGATGACCAGGTGTTGTCCAAAGCTGAAAAATGGACTCACCTGAGAAGATGGCCTTACACCAGTTCTATAAAGTCCGATTTCAATGGTCTTTTGCAAACATCAGCCTGACTCCCCTTTGCTTCTAATTGATGAAAGGCTGTTTCTTGCTTTGCATGATGTGAGCCCCACATCTAGGAGCCTGTTTAGAACCACACTCGCAGGTGGCATGGTGGCTTAGTGGTGGCCGGTGGCCCTTCCAGGGTCCGGGTTCAATTCAATTCTTTATGTTTGCAGTTTGCATGTTCTCCCTTATGCTTGGTGTGTTTCCTTCAGGTACTGCAGTTTCCTACCACAGTCCAAAGACATGAAGATTAAAGTAGGTGTTCCCAAATTGTAGTGTGTAAATGTGCATGTACATGCTGACAAGAGGTCACACCAGGGACGTAAAATGGGAATAAATCCACATGTCCTATGTAGGTCTAACTGGCCTCCCCTAGTTGGACTACAGAGGTTCCTAGATGGATGGATCTATCTATCTTAGCCGAAATCAGCCTTTTTACGATTAAATTATGCAAGAGATTTAACCTTTATCAATTATTACTCACACTGGCAAACGCTATCGTCCCATATTTTCCATTAGTTTTCCCTTTCTAATCTAATCTCATTCTCTCTCTCTGCTTTACTTCCTTCCTTCCCTGCTGTAATCCTCTTCGCGGTGATGCGCATGCTCAGTAGTGCCCCCAATGCCTCTGCTCTTACCTCTAATGGCTGCAGGATGAAGCGAGCAGAGGCGAGCTCTTCGTGTCTCTTCTCGTTATGGATGTCGATTTCCTGAGTCCGCTACGCGCTGTCTTGTCTTTCAAGCATGGCTGACATTCGACCGGAGAAACGTCGCGAATGCTAGACTAGCGGACTCTCGGTGGTTATTGGTTCCGTAAGTCTACTGTTTATGTGTGTGTGTGTGTTTTTTTTTGGATACGAAGAACGCTTGGTTCAGCAGGAACTAGCATTGCTCCCATGTTTGCCTTTTGTTATACGACTGGGTTACTAGAGTTCACGTGAGCATCTCCATAGAAGACGCATTACAACGTTATCAGATTAGTCTGAACATTATTAGACTATTATAATTCGTTTTTGCTTGTGCTAAATATGACTTGTGGCGTACTGATAATAGTGTAGCATCACTCACATTTAGGTCTAAATGATGAACGTCACCACTTAAAGCACACTCATTTGTGTTTCTTTGCGCTGAGCATGAAATGCATTGAATCCGTGTCACCCAGATTTTATTTATTTATTTATATTGCCTTAAAAAAATATCCAACATGAACAGCCTGTTTTATTTGCAATACCGCAACAGGCGTACTCTGCTTCAGATTCCCATCGGTCGCACTTCTTGAATTTTTAATGAGAGCGAGGTTACTGGAGTTCATTGGCATTTTCTGACTCTGGAACTCGAGGCAGCAGGTAAAGAGCAATAATACTCCCTACTAATATAAAAACTTTACAAAGTGGCATTAACACTAGCTGTGTTGATTTATCGTTTCCAGTTATCACGTCATCCGGGTAGGAGACACACAGATCATCCATAACATTATGACCATCCGCCTAATCTTGAGTACGTCCCCCCTTTGCCACCATAATAGTAATGACCTGTGTGTTCTGACACCTTTCTATTGGAACCAGCATTGCCCTTTTTCTCAGTTTGAGCTATAGAAGCTCTTCCATTAGATTGCACTACACGGGCCAGCCTTCACTCCCCATGTGCATCACTGAGTCTTGGCCACCCATGACCCTGTTGCTGGTTTACCGGTTTTTCTTCTTTGCATCATTTTTTTTGTATGTCCTGACCACTGCAGCTTGGGTATGGAGGACTAGACATGACTTAATTATAAATAAATAAATAAATAAATGTGTAAATAAATAAATAAATATAGAAATAAATAAATACAATAAGCCCTGGAAAATTGCTAAATATATTCCTATTTTTGTTTATTAACATATTTCGAGATTTATTTATTTCTGCATTTCCACATTTCTTCATTTCTTTCTTTCTTTCTGCATTTCCACATTTCTACATTTATTTATTTCTGCATTATAATTATGTCATGTTTAGTCCTCCATACTTGGGAACATCCCACAAGAGCTGCAGTTTTGTAGTTACTCTGACCAAATTGTCTAGCCATTACAATCTGGCCCTTCTCAAAGTAGCTACATTTTCTTGTTACAGTGGTGAGTGCAACTGGGTGGGATATACTAAGCAGTAAGTGAACCTTTTCTCCTGAAGTTGATGTGTTGGAAGCAGGAAAAATTGGCAAGCATAAGGATTTGAGTGAAACTGCAGCTCTCGTGGGATGTTATTCAAGTAAGGAAAACTGGTTAACTAGTGACAGGGTCATGGGTGGCTGAGGCTCACTAATGCACATGGGGACAAAGGCTGGCCTGTGTAGTCTGATCTAATAGATCAAATTGATGAGCAGGTTAATGCTGTTTGGAATAGAAAAGTGTCAAAACACTGCATCACTGTTATGGTGGAAAAAGGGGGGACCTTTTTAATGTTAGGCATGTGGTCATAATGTTTTGGCTCATCGGTATATTAATTTACAGTTTCTGGTTTAAATACTCATCATACAGTACTTAGTAATTACCACATCATTGTCTACAGTTATGGTGCATTGTGTTCACTACACTTCTATTATACTGAGCAGCTACCAACACCATGCAAAATAAGGAAGGGAAGTGGTCACACACTAGGGGACACACTGTCCAGCTGATGGGAAGGTTTAAATGTCATTCTAAAATGGCAAATCTAGGTCTCAGAACTAATTTTCACCACTAGTAGCACTGATCCAACTTATTAAAAATTTTGAGAGCATGAGCCAAAAAAATAAATAAAAAAAGGTACACCACTTAAATCATACGCAACGCAAAACACATTCGTATATTTCCATCTTAACATATTACTAATAATTTTTTTTAATTGTTATCGTGTGATTTATTTTAGGGCTGCACAATCTGATAAAAAAAAATTACAGCACAACAACCATAGCAAAGAAAGTAAACAAGGAACTCTTATATGTCTCTCATTCATCTCCATTTTGAGCATATCCCTCTGAGGGCCACTAGGGCTAGGCACCTATAAATGCCAACACTTAGTTGAGCCTTCTAATTCTTTTACCCTCACTTTCCCACATGTTTACTGCATTACAATGGTAGGCTTTGTTCATGGACTGATACTCTCCCTGCCAGATTGGTGTCACATCTGTTTTGTGGAAGCAGTGAGAAAGATGATTGCTGATGAACGAAAATCTTTTTAACTCAATAGAGAAGTGTTCTAGCAGGAAATTCATCTTCTTAGCACCATTGTTTATTAAATGGTCAACTGGTCAAAATTAAACATCTTTAATGACCTTTAATGAGAGAAAATCAGTTCAGTTATGCATTATGATTCTTTTGGGTGCCGATTCATGCTGCCATATTAACTCAGATCTCTCTCTCTCTCTCTCTCTCTATTTTTTATTTTTATTTTTTACATTTATAATAGAAATGCACTGGTTGATCAGCCAGTGACAGGAACTGGTTGGTTTACATGACGGATCAGCCTTGGCCATAACCTACTCCTGAACAGCATGCATGTCTTTGTCTTTGGAATTATAAAGAAACTGCGATTATTATTATTATTTTTTTTTAATTTATTTATCTTTTAAACCACCTGAAATGCCTCCAAAGTCTATGCGGGCACATGTGGCTTATAATGCACATGTTTCGAGACTAATTTGGTCTTCTAATGTTTTGAGTATAAGCGTGTGTAGTGAGTGGGGTTTGAGACTAAATTGCTTATGGAGTTTGTAGTAAACAACTGAGTTTCTAAGACCCCCTACCCTGGATGAGTCCATATAGTCCTCTTTCTGATGTTTAGTATTTTAAAGTGCACTTAAAAGTTAAGGAAAAGAATATTGTTGAGAAGGCATTTTAAGACAACCCATGGTAACTTTGACATCACTTTCCCCACTTGGCGCTGAGACTCGCTGCCAGAAACATGTCGGACCCTTCAGCCACAAAGAGAGTAGAGGTCCTTGCCTCAGACGTCTTTGAGACTCTTTTGAATAAACTAAGAAAGGTGAAATTTCTGAAGCTATGGATGAATCAACTGACAACAGCAATGTACGTAGCACACCAGTGCTGCCATGTTAGATTATTTGATGGTGAATTCTTTCAACAGGATCTACTTGGACTAATTTTGTTTTAGGGACACATGATCAGAGGGATACTAGGGGTGCACCCGAAATTTCGGCCATGTCGCCTATCGCAGCACAGGTTAAGTTTTACTCACGCTGGAGCTGTTATAACGCATCTGCCCATAAAAGACAAAGCATGTCAGCTCTATTTAAAATTTTAGGTGAGGACACCAAAATTGCAACATTTCCGCATTGCCCGATCGGCAGTGATGTTGGAACAAGCACAGCCGCGCAACAACTAGAGACTTATCTAGCTGAACTACACATTGCCAGAAGCGACAATCCCCCTGACTACTGGCGCTTGAACAAAGACTGCTTTCCATTGCATGCACGGGTTGCATACAGGTATTTATCTGCCCCAAGCACCAGCACAGACAGTAAGAGACTATTCAGTGCAACATCTCATGTTCTTAATGAGAAGAGGAACCGTCTCTCCAGCCAAAAAGCTAAGCAACTTTTGTTCTTAAAGAAGAAAAAAATTAAAATAAAATATATATATATATATATACACATACACACACTTTTTTTTTTATTTTTATTTTTTTATTTTTTTTTATCAACTGGTAATGGTTGGTGCGCTTTCAATGCAGGCACAGAACCTGTCTGCTAGGATGGTGGTTGTGTCCACAGCTAAGAACCCTCCATAACCTTATTTACCAAAGCCTCTTGTGCGTGTGCCAGACTAAAGCCTCAGTCACACAACTGCTTCAAGGTGGGAATTGTGCTTCTGTGTTCTGTACGAAAGAAACAGAGGCAGAATCGGGGTCATTGTTGACACGCATTTAATCCAGAAGCGGAGGTAGTGACAAAGATGACACAAGATCTGTCTGAGAAGTGAGAACCCTATCACAGAATGAGGATCTAATGTGCTGTTTGTGGCATGCTGTCAGGAGATTTAAACAAAAGTATACAGTTAGCAGCGTACGCACTGATATCTTTTACAGAGAAGATTAGACGTACCCAGTGCAGTAGGTGCTAAAGCTGTCGTGTATCAAGAATGATAAAGGATGAGCTGAGACTGACAATGATGAGCATTCCCCCTACAAGAATTGGTTTAGAGCCAGTCATAGAGCATAACGGTTGGTCTTTAAGGTAGTTTGGTAAGTGATATGAAGGTGCACTGATAACATCCTAACCCCAGTTCACCTGCCCTTGTTTTGAAATGTAGTGGTATGCTTGGTAATTCTGACGCATGTGGTATGCTCAAAGCTGGCATGCTGGGTGAAAGCAGACACAGAGACTCCTGATCACTGACTTTAAGGGTTCTGCATGAATTACAAAAACGAGAGGGAAAGTGGAACATTTAAGGGGGTGTTGCTATTGCCTTTACAGCATGATTTCTGTTTGAAAGGGTTTAATTGGGGAGTTAAAAGAGACCATGTTCTGGCGATGGAAAGAGTATCAGATAGGGTGATGAGTCTGAAGCTGGAAATTGAAAGTGTGATATTCAGTGTTGAGTTATGCCCCACAGGTAGGATGTGATTTAAAAGAGAAGGAGAAATTCTGGAATGAGTTAGATCAAGTGCTTTAGAGGATCCCTAGAGGTGAGAGAGTGGTGATGAGGAAAATAAACGAGAACGAAGCGTAGAAGAGGTGACTGTTGTGGAGTAAGAAGTATCAAGGAGAGATTGTGAATATATTGGTAGAAGGATGCTGAGGTTGGAACTGCCAGGCAGGAGGTCTCGAGATTTATGGATTTAGTGTAAGAGGACATGAAGTTAGTTGATGTGAAAGACGAGGATGCAGAGAATACTGTTCGATTGAGGCAGCTGAAAGACAAGAATAAGAAGATGGACCCCGTATGGCACTTATCAACTTTATTTGTTGGACCTCCAGCTTACAGCACCACCTTTTGATACCCGCCTCTTTTTTTGATACACCAGTTCAGTAATTACATTAGGTGACTGAGCAGAAGAAAGGTACTGAGACCATTTTGTAAACTAAGGGAGGAGATCTTGATGTTTCTTTATAAATCAAAGCAGGAAAAAGCTTACTGCTTTTTCTAGTGGAAAATATTGAGTTTTCCGCTGCCATTCGTTTTTGAGTGACATTTTCCATCTTTTGAACTAGCTCAATATGGAGCTACAGGGGAGAAATGAAACAGTCAGTCAGCTTGTGGAGAGGCCTCATGCATTTTTCTACTGATTTATGTTGAGGCAAATTTCCCTACTTTTCCACACTGCACACATCAGGCCTACAAATCCCTGAGGTGATGATTGAATTTATAAATGCATTGTAACCCAACTTTGCCACAAGGTTTGTTAACTTTCTAAAAATATAGTGGTTTTAGAAACTGACCTTTAATTATTATTATTTTTTTTTACAACTTTCATTATTTATGCATCTTCAATTAAGGTTTAAAACACTACCCCAGTTAAACAAATTAAGCACACACACAGCTATGTTCTGGATTTTTGCGTGTTGAGGTCATTATCTTGCATAGAGGTTTATTCGCTATAGAGAACACACTTTTAGATAGGCTCTGATGTTAGATAAAATCACAGAATGGAAGTGGGGGTGTCCTTTTCCCCCTGACAAAATCTGCTATATATCAGTATGTCATGTGTCATGCAGAGGGGAATCTCATCAGCCGAATGCATAAAGGTGTATCTGTGCTTTAATGAGTGTAATGACTGACAGGGAGCCTGCTCTGATTCTCATTTTCATTATTACAAAATTCAGGAACAACAGATCTGAGGACACATTGCCCTCCATCATTTATTGCTTCTTGCTGCTCCTGATGGCATGGTTTGCAATTTTTTTTTTTATAACATGGTATGTAGGTTTATTAAGTGTTATGAATCTTCTGTATAATCTGACCCTTCATCTTATGACTGTAGGGGGCTATTCTCTGTGATGACCTGAGGACATGTGCTGTTTGTGTTTAGTGGGACAGCCAGCTGTGCAATGGCGGTGAAGGAGCGGCTAGAGTCTGTGCTGAATGTGGGCCTGCGGGTTCCCAGCATCATGCTGCTGGAGGTGCTATACCGCTGGGACGTGAGCTCATTCTTCCAGAAGATCCAGAGGAGCAGTATGAATAACAATCCCCTCTTCCAGTACAAGTACCTAGCCCTCTACCTGCACTATGTAGGTGAGTCCAAGTATCATGTATTTATATAACAGTTTAATAAAAATAATAATAGACACTTAAGATAACATAGACAATCAATTAAATGCACCTAAAATGGTTTAAATTACCTTTACCTGGTATAGAAATATAAGCTAAACCATGAGACTGTCACGTATAGCTATGTAGAAGTTCTTGATACCAGGTACTCCAGATTTCCTTTTCCTAATAAAGTTTTATGATATGCTTCCATTTCTCTCTCCATTTTTAGTGTGTATAAATAAAGATAAAATGAAGCACTTTCCAGCCTTAACCTGAAATATCTAAGAATCTAAACATTTGTAACTCTTATACTACCCCTTATACTAATAGCTTTATGAGCTATTAATAATTAATTTCATACTGCTGTAATATACAGCTAAATTATATATTATATTACTTATACTGTACTATATTTTTATTTAAATACATTCTAGAAATATAGACATATTGCCTGTGTTTCATTATTTGTGGTTTGTGATTTTGTTAATTTTTTTCAGCGTTTGTTAATTATTAGTACTTTGCGATTCACTACCTCGGATTGCGAGTAACCTGGTTTGCCAGCGTTTGGTTTTACACGCATACACTTGTTTTGAAGCAGAGAGTCACATGACACAACTGAGCCAACGTTTCTTTTCTCTCTTGCGTTTGTGTGCAAAGCATCTTTTTTTTGTTTATTTGTATATACAGTATGTGTGCTTGGGCAGGGGTGAGTGTGTGTGCTCGCGCGGTGCGGTGTGTGTGTGTGTGCTAGCTTGCGTGGGGCAGTATGTGTTTGCTCGCTCACATTGTCCGGTGTGGTTGTGCGATCGTGTGCCCTGTGTGTGTGAGCGCTCGCGTGTGGTGTTTGTGCGCGCGCGCTCGCATGTGGTGTTTGTGCGCGCGCACTCGCGTGCCTGTACAAAAATAATATGGCAGGATGACTTGGGTTTGCAAAATTTGTATTGGAACAAATTAGAAAAGTTTTGGAACAATATCTTTTTGACAGATGAGACAGCAAAAAAAAGTGATTGGTCATCATGCACAGACAGCACCGTTGTTTAGGGAGACATTACAAACACCTTCAAGGATGGTGGCGATGGGATGATGATGATTACATTTATTTTCTAACTGCAGAACCTGTAAAACCTTTAATAATTGAGCCAAAATAGGGTCCTACAACAGTTTGGTGCTCAAAAGTGTTTGACCATCTGGATGGCTAACAAAAATATGTTAGATATGTTAGAACGGCCAAGTCAAATTTCAGCCCTCAATCTTGTTTAGATGTTGTAATGAAATCTTAGAGGAGCTGTGCTTAAATGAATGCTGTCAATCATTAGTGAATTTTTTTCCAGAGCAGTGTGGCAACTAACACCGATGATCTCCTGCATGTTTACTTCATTACTAAGAGAAGGTTCTATATGTGACTATAATGTAGTTATTTTTTTCTGCATGGTTTCTAGATTCAAGATTCAAGATTCAAAGAACTTTATTAATCCCAGAGGGAAATTGCTCTTGGTTATACAGTTGCTCAGTT
>JAQMYJ010000002.1:14989567-15004169 GCA_030014305.1 Clarias laeviceps | reverse complement strand
GTCATGTGACACACCAAACTTATTGGGAATTTCACAAGAAAAACAATGGTGTGCTTGGTTTTAACGTAACTTTATTCGTTCATGAGTTATTTACAAGTTTCTGACCACTTATAAAATGTGTTCAATGTGCTGTTCTATGCTGTGAAGATACGAGATGTGCAGCACCTGAAACTACGGACACATAACGCCTGTGCTAGCATTTCTCCTGCGGTGTTGCTATCAGTGTGTGAAGAGTGGGAGAAGAGGGTTGCATTGACAATCCAACACAATCGGCAGCACATTGAACACATTTTATTTTTTTTTTGCACAGCTTTCTCAACAGAGTACGTAGACGGCAATGTTTTCCGTAACATGAAATGCGGTTGCAACTGAGGAGTTAAGTCTGGGTGTTAGACTGCATTAGGACTACTTACCTTGGATGCTTGATGCTTTTAAAAAAAAATTAATTTATTTAAAAATTCTAGATCCATTAATTCCAAATCCATTAAGTGATGTGCAAACATTTTGCTCCAAGGTCTGCCCTTCGCAACTTGCTGCCTTTTATTATAATTTTTTTTCCCACATGCATTTGGCAGACGCTCCTATGCAGAGCGACTTATGAAAGTTTCCATCCTTACACTCGGGTTACTAACTACAAGTGCCATCAGTCCAACATTGTTGGGAAGGTTTTTTAAACGTCATGGAGTATGTACTTACAGTATATAAACATGTACAATTGAGATTAGAACATTTACTAATCCAATTAACATATTATTTTAAATTAACCACTTTGGGTACAGTTCTGAGGTACAGTTAGTGGGTATTCCCTGCTATTACTTCTAATAAATACATTTATCAATCTCCAGAGTACTTATTGAGAGCATCAGTTTTATGAGATTACATCAGCATCTATATTTTAAGGTTTAATGCACCAGCTTTTCATGTCCACTATATTTGTTAATTCCTTGCCTGTCTCAGTCAGTCTAACATTAAATTTACCGTTTTTGCAGGAGCTTGTGGAAGCACTTCCGTGCTGTCAGTCTGTGCTTGTTTTTACTCGTGTTTCCAGCGTACATGTCCTACATGATCTGCCAGTTTTTTCACATGGATTTTTGGCTCCTGATCATCATCTCCTCCAGCATCCTTACATCACTGCAGGTAGATTGTAAATGCACTCTTACAGAATCACATTAGTGGATATTTGATGTTTGTGCAGCAGCAACCTGAAACCTAGCAGCTAAATTATTATTATCATTATTATTATTATTTTTTGCTTCTGCTACTAAGTGGGGAAATGCAATGTTTTTGGGTTTGTCAATCTGTCTGAGATTTTGTTAGTGTGATTGTCAACGACAAGTGCCTAAATGTTTGTAGGCATTATATGGACTTATCATTATAACCAGCAGCTAAATTGTTTATATGTGCGCCTTGCACCTCCAGGGTCCGGGTCCGGGTCCAATTCCCGGCCAGGTTCGATTCCCGTCTCTGTGTGCATGGAGTTTGCATGTTCTCCCCGTGCTTGGTGGGTTTCTTCCAGGTACTCCGGTTTCCTCCCACAGTGCAAAGATATGCAGGTTAGGCTAATTGGCATTCCCAAATTGCCCGTAGTGTGTGAATGAGTGTGTGTGTGGGGGGTGACTGTTATCATACATAGGAAGATGTGACCCTCAAGCTGATTCAACATGCCTCAATAATATTATCATTGACTAAAAAAGAGACACATTTGAATAATAATAATTAGTAGTAGTAGTAGTAAACAGTATAATTACTGTGTGCCCTGCGATGGATTGGCATTCTGTCCAGGATGTACCCTGCCTTGTGCCCTAAGCCTCCTTGGATAGGCTCTCCTGTTCAGCAAACCCATGTTTGCTGTGTGTCCATTTACCTGTCTTGTCAGCACCGTATCTTAAGACTGATTGGTTGAATGTTTAAAGGATTTATAGGGAATTATCCTTGTAACCAGCAGAAGTGTCAGTGTCGGCAAGGTCAAATTATTGACTGGAAGAGTTAATAATATTTTACTTTATGATTGAAGTCGGCCATATTTTGAGGATATTCTGGCCTACAAATTATCCATCTGTGCTTAGTTTGAGCTTTTTCTTTTTTGTTGTTGATTGCTGTTCATACTTGTATAATTAATTAGCCACTGTAAGCCTAAGCTTGTGCACGAATGGGCTCTAAAGAATTTTTTTTTTATATTAAAACACTGTATGATCCTGCTCTACATGTGTCAGGTTAATTGGTAGAAGTGATACATTTTAAATGCAAATTTTCCTTTACTACACTTTTCTTGGAGTTCTATTCTAATTGTCTATTCAGCGAAATCATCTTTTTGTTTCCCAAGGTGTTGGGCACATTGCTGATCTATGTTCTCTTCATGGTGGAGGAGTTGCGCAAGGTTCCAATGGAGAACATGGACGATGTGATCTACTTTGTGAATGGCACCTACCGGATGCTGGAGTTTGTAGTCGCCCTTTGTGTAGTGGCATACGGTATTTGTGAGACTGTGTTTGGTGAATGGACTGTCATGGGCTCAACTATTGTGCTTGTACACTCCTATTACAATGTGTGGCTGCGGGCACAGCTGGGTTGGCAGAGTTTTTTACTCCGTCGGGATGCCGTCAATAAGATCAAGAGCCTGCCTACAGCCTCCGAGCAGCAGCTGCAGCAACACAATGACATCTGCTCCATATGCTATCAGGTAAGAATGTGTATGAAATAATATATTTCTTAGTTCAGATTTTAAATATTCTGGTATTAGCGAAAATATGTTTTGGGTTCCAGATATTATAGTAAAGAATAATTAAATGTATAGAAACACAATACTGTAGCACTTGTTTAGTGAAGGAATAAACAAGGCAATTTTTCTCTCCTCCTGAATATTAGACATTAAATGTCTTGTCAGCCTCATAGTGTTTTCCATCTGGCAGTGCAGTATAGTACAGTTCAGAATGTGATGCCATAAATTTGTTGGCAATTAATTGCTATAACTAAATGTTGCCAAAATATATATTAGGTGATGGGGACAGGCTCATATAAAGTGGTGGCCAAACATATGCCATTAGTTGTGCTACAGAATCAGCCGGTTTAGTTAATGGATGGAATACATATGTAGCAGGACTTTTAATTTCTGAAACCTGGGTGTCCACCTCTACACACAAATATATTAAGAACTTCTGTGTCAAATTTATGTACATGATTTTCAGGAAGTGATTAAGCAGGCATGAATGCAGCAAGTGATACCAGGGTAGTGCAGATGTCTTTTTGACTCAGACTGCAGGAAAATATGATTAGTTTCACTCTGACTGTCTACACTGTTATATTAAAATGATCAGATTTGGCTCTGTTTAGACTGGCAGCCCAAATCTGACACATTGTTGATCTATCTGCATTGGTTGCTGTGGCAACAATGTCGGAGGCTCGACTAGAGCCTGTTATTTCCTAATATATAGCCATTTCTGTACATTCCCTCTAGCTTTGCCTGTAGTGATGCATACCCCCCCCCCCCCCCCCCCAAAGTGCTATCGGACATTTTATTTTGTTCTCTGTCCAGCGACTATTCTCCATTTCCGTAGCCAGCTGCGCTTCCTGGATACCCAGTTAATTTAGCTGCTTGGAAATTTCAAGGGCTCAGTTTTTACATGCTTTTGGGATTATAGCACCAAAAGCAGAAAATATTCTCTGCGACCCCGTAAAGCATAGAAAATGAACATTGTACAAAAATTATGACTCTTATTTCCATTTCCCCTCTCAGATCCATGTACTCCACGTGATTGAGTGGACTTGCTCTTCCACATCAGGTTGCCAGTAACACTGTGGACAGTTTAAAATCCAATTCAAGCGGGTAGAGCTTCCAGACTGAGACACATCTTTAGGAATCTGATCTGAATCTAATTTTAAATCACCTCTGAATGTGGTTCCAAAAATCAGATTTGATGATTTTTTTTTTTTTTTTTTTTTTTTTAACTGATTCATTGGATTTGGGCTGGGTAGTCTGAACTATGACAAGCCTAGAGGATCCAGCAGGTTTTGTAGAATAAAAGATAGCAAATTTTGTTAGTTATATAGCAATTTAATTGCATAGGATAGCAGGTTATTCATATTATCTTGATTGTCATTATTTTTAAAAAAAATGCCATTAAAACATTTAATTTTCAACTTTTGTCTTAATAATTTTGACCACCACTGTAGATGACGCTATAAAGCTAGAAATGCCTATTTCCTAAACCTAACTTGTTTCGATAACGTCACTGAACCGTATGGAAGTGATATAGAGTGTGCATCAGAACTGGGATTATGCAGAATACTGTTATAACTTAATTCACTGCTGTGTGATTGGCAAAGCAGGTGGTCATCCTTCACTTATCCCTCGTTAAGGAGAATATTAAGAATTTTTTTTATGTGCAGAATTGGTCAAACTAAGATGTCTAAAAATAGTTTTGTCTTGTTTTGGCTTGTTTAATTTTTTATTTAACCAAACTACAGAATCTGTAAAAATGTAACTAAGATATGGGACCCAAGTAAAATCTGATATCTCCATGTTGGGTCAAATCCCAAATGGTTTTCCATAGTACATAGGTTATATCACCATGGCATTGTAGATTGTGTAAATATTGCATTAGTTGTACAATAGAATGCCAGTACAGTGAAACCTCGGATTGCGAGTAACGCAGTTTGCAAGTGTTCCGCAAGACGAGCAAAGATTTTGTAATAAATTTTGACTTGGAAAACGAACAAGTCTTGGTGTACGAGTACTGAGTATTATGTATCACGCATGCGCTTCTTGTTTTGACGCAGAGCGTCACGTGATCACAACTGAGCCAACGGTTTTTCTCTCACTTGCGCTGTGGAATTGTGGGTAATCGTCTCCCCTGCTGGGTCTTAGTGCGCGTCTCTTACTGGTATAATCAACATCCGTGCACGCTTGTACTGTTTACTATAACACTGTGACCACGTGTGTGCGTAAAACATATTTTATTTTGTGTCTGTATGCATGTGTGTACAGCGCGTGTGTAAAGCAAAAGCAAGTCTCATTAGAGACGTTACAAATCCAATTTCTCTCTCTGCTCAAGGCTTAGCCTGCTCTTTGCCTGCTGTGTGTGTGTCACACACATACACACAGACCCGTCCTAATTTCACTTTCACAGACGCACACACACATACTCTTTCTCTCTGCTTTACACAGAAACACTGCTCTGTCACAATTCTTTTCAAAGGTAAAGTGCAGGTTAATTTGTTTTATTTTTACATTACAGCAGTGATTCCGTTAGTGTGTCGCTCGATCGAGTGTCATTCGAGAGATTTCTTGTTTATTTTTCCGATAAACCAGCGTTTTCGTTGTGCGTGTGTGTGAAAAGAGCGGAGGAAGATTAACAAAAGACAGTGTGCATCTCTGTGTTTATTTTATTTTAGTGCTGTCTGATGAGATTTGAGCTGTCAGTTACAAACAAAGTAATTTTTCACTAAGATTCATGTATTAGATTACTTGATTTTTAGCTGGCTCTGCAATGTCATTAGCATCACTTCATCATAAGGCTTTGCAGGCTCACTTTGTCCTGCACTCAATAATCCAGTCTGAGGTAAACATATGACAGAAGACAAACATAGTATACATAAACAATAGTCGTCATTATATCTTTGAATCAAATAAAAAATAGAATTCAAAAGTTGAGTAGTTTTAAATTAATGTCATCACTAAATATCATGTTACAATTCACAGTAAGCTGCTACTTTTACAGAAGACCATAGTACCAAAAAGTATCATATCATGGTACATATTAACAGTGTTCTACTGTATAGGGCAGATAAAGCCTTCACACCACTGTTAAAATGTAAAATAAATAAATAAAAATATGTTTAAAAAAAAAAGACTTGTATCATGTTTTCCCCCCCACCTTTAATCTGACATCCAAGCAACCAGCTAGATTAAAATGAAAGACAAGTGATAAATTTTAAGGGTAAAATCATCCATGTTCTTTAACATAATATTAGTAAGGGGTGTGCAAAATTGTGCAAGTAGGTTATTTTAATTTTTTTCTTAATTTTTTTTCTTTGTTCCCCCTACAACATTTCTGTTTGTTTTACACTTCAATTGTGTTTGTGTCTGAATTATATTAAAGGTAGAAAAGCACTGATTTATCCTGGTTTCATTTGTACATTACTAACACCTACATTTTAGCTTCAAGTGTGCAGATGTTCTATCCACTGAAAATGTAGCTTTGCCTATTGCTCTGCACTGTCTGTCGAGCTTTACCCTGCTAAGCTCAGTAGTTGCTGAAGAAATAATAATCCATCACTGCTATGTTTCTCTTTTTCCTTTAGGACATGACTTCAGCTGTCATCACACCGTGTAATCACTTCTTTCATGCTGGTTGTTTAAAGAAGTGGTTGTATGTGCAGGAGGCCTGTCCTCTGTGCCACAACCAGCTAAAGAGCTCAGCACAGCGGGAGGTGGGTACAGATGAGTACCCACAACTTGATGCCACCATCCAGGAGGCCCAGCCTGAAGCACCTGGGTCTTCTTCGGCTGAGGTGGAAAGCGGTCAGGAAGGGGAAATAGAGGCGAACACTCCTGCTGAGCCTCCGCTTCCTCTGTCCTGTTCCACAGGTTAATGGCTGCTTGTGCCAGGCTCTTAGAATAGAAATGAGCCACACCCTTCTGATGTCATATTCGTACTCCGTAAATGCTGGCCAAAGGAGGAGGAGTATTTCTAAATATGGGATTCGGTGGGTAGCAGCGCTACTGGTGAGGTAGCTTTAGGACCTGTGTACCCAACCGACATCCTTTCAATCAGATGCTCCATGTTATGTCATTTGTACTTATCTGTAAACCTGTTGCTGCTTTTATAACTCCCATTTCTGTTACCTGCAGTGGCAATACTAAACATTAGCTTGTTAACCTGCAACGCTTCCATGTCAATCCAAGGACTAGAGGACAAGACTACAACGAGGTTCTAGACCTTACCCAAACTGAATGTGACCAGTTGTCCCTTAGACATAGAAAGTGCATTGGTGCACTATATTTATATGCACCCAGTACATATTCACTAGCACGCTTTTAGTATTCACATATAGTGATATGTTTGTTTTTTGTTTATATATATATATATATATATATATATATATGTATGTATGTGTGTATATGTATAAACCATTGCATTTGCACTAATGTAACAGAAAAGCAATGCTCCAAAGTTGTCTTGTCAGGTACCAAATATTTTGGTGTATATGCGCATTGAAACAAGTTCTATATATGAAATATAGTTAGTACATAGTGTAAATGTCTTTGTAAAACTGTTTTGATTTGCTACAGTGTTAAGCAGCACCAGGTGTGTGAAGTGGCTGAGGCTTGTATGAACACTACATGACCTTGTGTGGTCAAAGTGGGAAAAGCTAAAGGCCATGGATGTGAACTGGTGACAGAAGATGACCAAACTCCCTTTCATCAGTATTATTTGGCATTTATTGCATTTGTGAGCATGAATACATTTAACAATGTATGAGCAAACTAAGCAATGCCATTTTTTTGTTTATTTGTTTTCAACTTAAGTAGTTTTTACAAAAGGACACCAGGCTTGGAGGAAAAGGATTTTTTACATTTATTATAGGGGGAGGGGGATTTTTTTAAAGAATGTTTCAGACATATTTTGCCACTTTTACTGAGATTGAAGAGCCTGATCCTTGCATCATTCTGATTTTTTTCTCTGTGTTGCTGTTTTACTACATGAATATGTGAAACGATGTCCTGAGTGAGCCAACTGTTTGGATTGCAACTGAGCTCAGTAAAATATGCCTGAGGTTTGACAATGAATGTGAGAATAAATCTAAATCTACCATATGAAACTTTTTTCTTGGTAGTCCATCATTATGCATCTATTAGATGTTTTTAAACTGCAGCAAAACTTGTGGATATTATAAGCAGAGTGTGATGAATTGAGCAGATGGACACACCTGCAGACACAAGGGGGCATTGTAAAATAAAATAATAATAATTGCTCAACACTACTTAATAATTATAATAAAAATAAAATAAAAAAAGAGTTAATAGTGCCAACTTTACTAAATGAGCGCTTTCACTTTCTTTTTTCTTTGTCTCTGTGCAGACCTTATTGCCAGTTTTATTATTTTTTAGCTTTATTTTGCATGTTATTGTTTAGCCATAGACACATGAATGGTGGAAATACTATTGTCAACTGTCAATAGTTTTATCTTATTAATCCCACATTGGTTCTTCTATACAAATTACTAACGTCTACCATACATGTGCTTTACCCCCCCCAAAAATAATTCTGGAAAAGAATTGCAATTTGTCCACCAGCACTAACCAGTATCTGACCAGTATTATTATTATTATTTTTTTTAAGTCATCACACAAATGCCATTTAACTACCTAAATCCAGCATCCCAAACACAATGGAGTAAAAACGTCTAAGAGTTGGATGTTTAGATTTAGATCTTCCTGGTTAAACATGATTAAACACAGGTGCGCTATAAAGGACATAAGAGGATGAGATGGTTTTCCAAAAGCAGCATGCCATCTCAAAACATAGCAACATCTAGATTGTTTTTCATGACTTTCAACTATTAGAGGTTTCTCCACTGTTCAAATGCTTTACCTATATTGACTCAGCCCTTTGCCCTTGTCTGTTCACATAAGCTCTCTTTCAGTTTGGAGTCCAGCATGTTATATTGCCTGGCCAAAAGAAAAAAAAAAGTCACCACCTGGATTTAACCAAGCAAATAGTTAAGTGTGTTCTGCAGGCTAATTACTATGATTAATATGGTTCAGCTGGCAAATTATTGTCCTGCATCAAGAAAAAAAAATAAGGATCTTCCTGAAACTACTAAAATTAGGTTAAGAAGTGTAAAACATGTTATTAAAACCTGAAAGCATAGTGATGAATATAAGGAAGAAATGTGGTCTGAAAAACATCCTGAATAAATGATGGGAGATCACGTAAAGTTAAATCATTAGTAAACAACCTTAGAATTCACAGCTATGTATAATAGTGAAAGTAACGCGCACACCTTGCGAAGAGAACTCAAGGGATTGGTAATAAAAAACTGTATAGTTGCCTTAATAAAACTACTTGTCAGTGAGGCTTATTGAAAAAGACGCTTAAGGTTACTAGCATAAAGAATGGACTGTGGAGCACTGGAAAATATCTTGTGGTCTGATGAGTCCAGATTTTCACTGTTCCAGAGTGAGCATCTAGAAGAGAGGCAGATGAAATGATGCACCCAGCATGATCAGTGCTTACTGTACAAGCCTGTTGGGGCAGCCTTATGATCTGGGATTGTTTTAGTTGGTCAGGTCAAAGTTTAGCAATGCTATTGGCCAAACAATGAGATTAGCTGACTACCTGAATATACTGAATGACCAGTTTTTTTCAGCAGCCATGTTCATATCTACATAGGAATAGCATACACAAACTCTATAAGTCAGAATTTAGGCCTCATCCCAGCACAGAGATAGCACTTGTTAAAGTAGTAAATGGCCTCCTATTGATCTCTGATCAGGGTTGCATCTCTTTGCTTGTGTTACTTGACCTTAGTGCAGCTTTTTACACCATTTGATCGTAGAATTCTCTTCATAGCTTAGAAAATGTTGTAGGAATTAAGGGAACAGCCTTCTCCTGGCTCAGATCCTATTTGATTGAACATTATCAGTTTTTAGATTAAAATGGTGACTATTCTGCATGTTCTCAAGTGAAGTTTGGTGTTCCACAGGGTTTGGTATAAGGCCCTTTGCTATTTTCTCTTTACATTATTTTTCTGGGCAACATAATTCATAAGCATGGTATTAGTTTTTACTGTTATGCTGATGGCACACAATTATATGTCTCTGCAATGCCAGATGAGAAAAGCCGGCTTAATAAAGTTGAGCAATGTGTGAATTGCTACATGTCTACTTATCCTGACACGACAGAAGTTCTGGTAGTAGGACCACATGCAGCTAGAAGTAAGCTTTATGATCACACGGTAACTCTGCAACCTTGGTGTGAATATAGATTCTGGTCTTTCATTTGAAGCTCATGTAGATAATATCATGAGAATAGCATTCTTTTAAGGATGCCAAGATAAGGAATATATTGTCACTAAACAATGCAGAAAAATTTGTTCCTGCTTTTATCACCTCAATGTTGAATTATTATGCCTTATTGTCTGTAGTGTCTGGATGCACTAAATGCATTAACAAGCTTCAGTTAGTCTACAATGCAGCAGCAAGAGTCCTCACTAGAACCAGAAGATATGATCAAATCACACCTATCTTATCCACACTGCATTGGCTTCCCATAAAATTTTACAAAATACTTTTAAAGTACTCCTTTTGACCTATAAAGCATTAAATGGTCTCATGCCACAGTACCTGAGTGAACTGTTAGTATCTTACGATCCTCCAAGCCTACTTCAATAAAAGGGTGCAGGCTACTAGTCAGTACTGCATATTATGAAAACTACAGTAGGGGGCAGACTTCTTTCTAAAAAAAAAAAAAAAAAAAAGGAATGGAATAGTCTTCTAATTAATGTTTAAGTCTAGGCTAAAAACCTATTTATTTAGACAAGCATTTTTTGTGAATATATTTTCCTTAGGTAAAGGAGCAGATCAGGGGGACTTATTGAGAGGATTATGGTAAGTTTAGATGCTGTCTTTCCCTACTCTCAGTGATCACACAGGTTAGTTGATGGTGGAGTAACTGGTTGCTTTACATTGCAGGGAACCCTCATGTCTGCATTTCTTACTGGCTCTCCCTTTTAGTTATACAGGTACCTAACAGGTACAGTTATGTGACTATATCTAACTGTTATCTCTTTTTCTCTTCTCTTTTCTTCTCTCTCCTCCTCTCCCTGTGTCTCTCTCTTTCGAGCCACACATGCCACTCCTAAGCTGCCAGTGATCCAGACCCCCTCTGCCCTCTGGACCTGTCTGACTGGGATGCATGTGGTGACTGGGTATGGTTCCACTTGACCATGAAAACAGTCCTGCCCTTACAGACAGCTGTTCTTTGAGGACTTTTTCGATTTTCGTTTTTTCCTATTGCCATCTCAGGAAGTTTTTCCTTCCCATCGTCACCCTTAGCTTGCTCATTAGGGACCATCTATTAATTTTGATTCATACACATTTTCTTACATTTCATACACATTTCCATAATTTTATTTTGATTCTGTAAAACTGCTTTGTGACAATGACCATTGTTAAACATGTTATACAAATAAAATTTAAGTGAATTGAAGATATGCTTTACCCACCCAAGATGATAAAATAGCTCATGGCAGCATGCATTCATGCATCAATGCGGCTGCGTCACAAAGATATACCCAAAGGGGGCCAAGAAGAAAGGCATAAAATATATGTAAATATGGATAATTATAGCAATTACTTTATAATTAGAATTAATGATATAACTAACTTTATAACTTTATAATATAGTCAATTATTTAAGCTGTTTGTGTAGAGAGCAATCCATTTTCTGAGTACATTAGATCTTGATCTGGTGTCACAGAATCATCTGGCAGAAAGGTAGAAGTCTTCAAATGTCTCACTCTGCTCCTTGAGTGCAATGAGATCTCGATTAACCATTTCATGATTGCAACAATCTCAATCTTGCCCCAGCCTTATCTTTTAACAAACACATCTCTGAAATGCATGCCAAAGTGGAAATATATCTGCTACTCTGAATAGATGTGTAGCACACACAGTCCATAAACAGATCAATGGACCACACAATACCCCTTTTGCCAAGTATTGACATGACACGTTCAAGACTTACGTGAAGGAGAGTAACTGTCATGACCTTTTTAATCCTGCCCAAGCTTCATAAATGTCAACAAAGCACCAGGCTTTTACAGGCATAGCAAAGTACCCTAGACAACATGGGACAGTGTTCACCAAAATTAGCATAACAAGAAGCCCTAAGACATAACTTTATTATTTTTAAAATTAATTGACACTAAAGTCTATGGAGAAAGTCTAACAGAGTTGAGTTGAGTTGTCCTACTGCCATTATTTGCCAAACAACAAAAAACACGTCAGCTGTTCCTCATCTCTGAAATGTACCATAAAAAAAAGAAACTTGAGCCGCAGCAGTGTGAGAAATTCAAAGGGAAAATCTTCACTGATGGAAATAGTAAAATCCAGTCACATCTCCCTACTGCTCACACACCATTACCATGGACAGGTGAAACACAGAGACACAGGCAGTTTTGATGCTTACTATATTGTGATGGTGATGTGATTCGTCATCCATTTCATTTATTCTGTATTGACTTAAGTTTTGAAGATACAGTACATGTGTTTTGTTTGTTTCTGGGAGGAAATGTAATTTCTTAAAACAGCCTGGATCCACCCTGTGTTTTGTTTGTTTGTTTGTTTCTCCAACTGTTTAATGTTCATTTGTGTATATATTATCTATATAGCACAATATACCCGTGTGAGCCTTGAATCCTGTGTCTGAGTTTCATTTCTGTTGTATCCAGGGCACCCAAATACACATTCCTCATAACATTACACTTAACCCCGATCCTTAACTCATGGTGTCTGGTCTAATCCTAGACTGAGTCGTAATAGTTGTAATTGAATGCTTGTTTCACTTTGAGCTATGGCTGTTTTTGACCTGACTATGTTTATGCTGTGTCCTACCTTGTAAGAATTTGATAAATGTAGGAAAGATGACCTAGTTTTAACAGCAGACTTTTTTAATATCACGGATCCTCAGCTAGCTACTAAAAATGGTGGTTAAGGCCACATTGTATGAGGTACTAATGGCTGAGCAGGTTTTACCTGAGCAGGGGGCACTTCCAGGTGTTGCCACTCAGCCCGTTGAGGGTTCCAGCACTGCAGATGCCGTTGCAGTGTTTTTAATGCACTGGCATCACCACTTACTCCAAATCAGAGTTCACCAGTAAACTAGTCTCCTTTGGATGTTAATCAACATGTTGGTATAATTAATGTTTAGAGAGGATGAAGTTGATTTGTACTATGCTGTGTTTGAGAGAATTGCTAACGTGTTGAACTGTACTTAAAGTTTGTGGACAAATTTACCGCAATGTAAATCGTAAAAGAAAGGAGAAAAGCATGTTCCACTTTTACTCTGAAACAAAGTTTGGATTATGACGCGGTTAAAACTACTGTTCTCTGAGCATATGAGCACATGCCTGAAGCCTACATGCAAAGTTTTAGAAACTTACTCAAATCATTCAGCCAAACTTAGCGTAAAAGATTTAATTTAGCTGGAAGAATTTAAGTCTTGTCTTCCCGATCAGTTAGTTGTGTATTTTAATAATTTGCATCATTCAGTCATGTATAATTAGGCTCTGGTACAATAAATAATCCTGTTAAGATTTCAAGAGGCACTGGTGTTGTTCAATCGTTTGTTTTAGAAAGTGTGATACTATTTTCTGGAGGCTCTCAATCAGGTAGCAACGTACAGATCCAAGGCATTAAAATGGCTGTAAATCATGAACTACTACACAACATGTAGTTGGTTCATCATAGGTGTCTGATATTTCTGCCTTTACAACATCAGATGATTTCCTCCACTATATGCTCATGTTTTTTGGGCTACAAAATGAACCCTCTTTCTTTCAAAGGCTCATTATCAGTGTATTTGGGCAGAATCAAATTGTGTTGCATTCCTTGACGATGTGGTAGTAAATTCAAATACATGGAACACCAGCTAAAATTCCTGGAGCTGGTATTCACACATTTTTTTTTTTAAAGTTTCCTTGGTTTAATATCGGGATAAATGTGAATTGTTGGGCAAGGTATGGTAAAACCATTCGATGCTAAAGTTTAATTTATTAGCACATTTCCAGTTTACAAGACATGACAAAACCTTCTCCATTTCTTAAAGCATGATCAGAAATCATTTTGTATATTTCTTTCACCACTTACTTACCTGTTGTGTTCAGGTGGTTTCCAGAGTGTGCCTTAAACTCAGTGAAACTACTACTATCAATCTATCCAGTCCTTTCTGCACCTGATCTGAGTAAGCATATTAAGTTGGACATAGATTCCAGCGGTACCAGAGCTGGAACTATGTTAACCCAAGAGGATATCCAGTAATAGATCACTCTCTGTGTTACTTCTCAAAAAAAGATCTTGGTGCACCAACTCAACTATAGCGCTATAACCATTGTGAAGCAGGTACTTTTTATTGCTAATGGCCCTGCAGCATTTTGAAGTGTACCTCAGTGACAGTCCTACTGCAGTTTAGACAGACCACAACCTTAGTGTTCCTGCATGACATGTGTAACACCAACTATTATGTTAACATGCTGTACCATTGCTAATGCAATGTAATGATGTTCCAGATTCCATTCCAGATCTAGTCCAGGGCTTGACCACGTACTGTATAAGATAAATGGTGAGTTTTAGATTTGTGTTTCACTCCTCTTGCACCCAGGGCACCCAAATACAGGTTCCTCATCACAGCATTAACTCACTGGCTCATACCTTCTAATTCCATGCTCTTTCCTTATTTTATTTTTTTTTCTACATTGCAAAACATCATCTAATATATAAAATTAGATGATTAGAATTTTTTTTTTTTTTTTTTTACCCCCCCCCCTATTTTCCTATATTTCTATACTTTGAAATGTTTTTATCATGCCCTTATTTGTA
>JAQMYJ010000002.1:14962747-14975828 GCA_030014305.1 Clarias laeviceps | reverse complement strand
AGATCATAAAGACATGCATGCTTTTCTTCTGTAATGCAACAGAGTGATAGATAGATAGATAGATAGATAGATAGATACTTTATTAATTGCAAAGGAAATTCCAGAATTAAAAAAATCTAACTATCCAGCATTGCCACCTTAAAATATGTGTAATATCACATAAGTACATTAGTAGCATAATTAACTGTTTTTTCTGTAATCACTTTATTGGAACACACACGTGTTATGTTCATGATATATACACAAATTCAGCCTGATTACAAGTTTAAGATGCTTTATACTCAGAATGAAATTTCGGGGCGAATGCCTAGCATGAGTCGACATCATTTCGGCCTGCTGCATGCTGAAGCAATTTTCCACAGCCGTGGTAAAGTGGGCATTAATTGGCCCACTGAGAACCTGGCAAGGCCAGAAACAGACCTCCCTCCATCCCGTTCCAAAACTCAGGCCTTCCCACAATGCACTGTGCCACTGTGATGGATTGATTAGTAGTAATAAAGGGAGGCCTCTGTAATTCTGCACACACAGCAGGCAGAACAACATGTCCAGGGCTGGGGATGCTGGAATGCTCCAGTTCATTCCCATGACACATGCGGTCATTTGGTGAAAGCTTTCTGCCAGATGGAATAAGGTTCACATTAAGCTTTGTAGAAGAGTGTGTGGGTGTGTGAGAAAGAAAGAGTGTGGAGATATGTGGGTTTTTGCTCGGTGTGATGTTTCGTGTAATGTTTTGTTTCAGGGGAAATAGTGCCAGTATAAGCGCAATTCTTCCCATTGTTCCCATCTCTTAACCCAGACATTAGTCATAATCTTTCTGCATATTTACAAGCACTGTATCTATGCTTAAGGTGGGAAAAGTGACTTGTCTGCATTCACTGAACATTGTTGTGTTTCACTTCCCGCAGCCTATTATTTATGAAGGTCAAGACAAGAATCCGGAGATGTGCAGAGTGCTGTTGACACACGAGATCATGTGCAGGTAAGATACCATCATGCACACCATCTTTTTACACTTTCACATTCACTATTACACAACTTCAACCTGTGTGCTCATGCTTGAATCACAGCTGTGAGTTCTGCACATTTGAACACTTGGCATGCCCAAGAGTCTCTGAATTGATCCCTTAATGTTAATGTCTCCTGCTGGGGCTGGGCTTCCCTTTTTGTATTAGCTAATTTAAAGAAATACTGCAATGTAATATTAGCCTTTAATCTTTTTGTCCATACTGTTTTTCTAACATGTCAGAAATAACCATAAACATTAATCAAAATGTTTCCCTTTAATGAGCAAAGAACTAAAAACCGATTTACTCCAGTGCCAGTTATAATAGACATCTAAAGGAAGTTATTTGATATTTTTTTTAAATACAGAACAGAAAATGTTTCTGTTCTTTTTTTTTCCTTTTAGGAATGCGATTATATTGATAGAGAAAAGAAAGAGTGGGTCTAATTGTGGATGTCGCAAAATCTATAAAAGAAAACAACGAGTTGCAAGTGTGTTAATTATGCTTTGATTATAGATGTGAAGGACAGGAATTAAGTTTAAAGTGCTGGGGGTTATGCAGATTCTATTGATTGATTGATTAATTGATTGATTGATAGATTGACCTATTGATTGATTGATTGAGCTCAGTACCTCACTGCACTTTGCATTCAAAAGCACTGCATGTATTCATCCATTTGGGCCGCAGAGCAGAATCTGCTTTCCTGAGTGAGACTGCTCGCCTGCATTTTTACTTTTATCGACACTATCAAACGGACATATTCCAGTCATTTATCACTGTCCGAAACAGGCCCAGATAAGGTCACAGCAGCCTGTTTCTTATCAAGAAGATCTGGCCCCTCTACCCTAACAGTGTTTAAAATTTCCTTCTTCAAAACAGATACAGCTTTATCTATGAACTTGCCAAAATATGAGAAAAAGCTTCTAACATGTCTGATGATGTGTCTTTTGAACCTGTTGTTGGTTAAAAAAACGAAACATATCCCTGAGAAAGAACATTTTCCATGCCCTCTTTGGAATGGGTAATGAGAAGAGGAGGAATGAAAAGCAAAATAAAGGATGGGCCTTAGCTCAAGCAAGTTTATAGATGCTGTGTTCGTCCACACCTCTCTCTCATTTTCCGTCTCTATCCAGGTCATCCACTTTCTGCTCTGGGAGGGGAGAGAGGCAGAGAAAGGCATGCACCTTTAATTAAAATCAAAAGATGAATTCGTTGCACTTAAAACTGGGTTGTAGTGATGGGCTTTCATCTATTTTTGGCTGAAGTGTGGAGCATTTGCACAGTTTTTCTCCTAAAAATATCCTACTCATGCTTGGTTAATTAGGACAAGGAAAAACTCATTACTCAATGAGAATCTTCATGTTATTCTTCTGTTAATGAATGCAGGTTACTTTGAGTTTTGACAGTGAAGTATGTGAGGGAGCAGAAGTCCTCTTTCTCCTTTCTCTTTTCCTTTCACTGATGGTGCCTCCCATTCTTTTTCTCTCAGATTTAAAATCTATCTATCTATCTATCTATCTATCTATCTATCTATCTATCTATCTATCTATCTATTAAATAGATATAGATATAGATAGATATAATTTATAATAATGTAATAATATAATTATAAATATATAATTATATTATATTGATGTATAATTAAATATTTAAATATAATGATGAATAATATATATGCACGATGATTCTATACCTACTTTGCTGACATTTTGGTATTTATCCTTAACACAAAGTATGGTCAAAATATAATTCTTTTTTGTTATTTGATTACTGTTTATTTTAAATTTTTTATCATAAAAAAAATAATAATTCTGTGTGCTTTGGTTTGGCACATAATAAAAGAAAATAGTGCTAGGTTTCTATCTGTAGTGAAGCACAGTGATTGGGTTTTCCACTGTTGCACTCCTAGGAAAGAAATTTCATTTGTCCAGTTATTTAATGTTTCTTTTCAGCCTCTATGCTCATTCCTTTTAAGTTGGGCCTTCACATGCTATAATCGGTTGAGTTTTAAAATGACATGTTTATTTCACTTCTGAGTTTAAGTCGTTATTAGTTTAGGTTCTGTGATTGTAGCATTGTGAATCAGAGTGGAATAAGTCAAAATGAGATTTTTCAACACGGGGAGGGACATTTACCCAAAATCACTTTGTATGATAAAGAAACAGTGTTTTAATATACTAGAACAGCTTTGCAAAAATCGAGGTGAAATATCTCTTCAGGGGTTGTGTCCCAAAAACTGTGATGATGCAGCTTCACGCATTACTACTGTAGAAAATGCATGTGTTTAAAGTCACACTGTGGAAATTTTTTAAGGCAGTTTAAAAGCACTAAGTGATTTTAATAGTGTACTTTTCTTGCTTTGCATGCTAACTTCTATTTCTTCAAACTCCTTCCATTAAAAGCAATATTTACACAGAATATTATTGCCGTACACTTCTTCAAACACTCTCTTTGATTAGGTACTTTCTGAGCTGTGTGACCCTATTGGAACAGGTACAAGCCTGTAAGATTCAGGAAGCATGTGTTAGAAGCACACACAAAGACCTCCTCATTTGTCTCTATTCGTTCTCACTCTGAGTCTCTCATAATAAGCCAAAAAAGAAGACAAAAATGTATAAACAGATTTGTCTGCTCTCTCTCTCTCTCTCTCTCTCTCTCTCGCTCTCTCTCGCTCTCTCCTTCCTCCGTCTGTTACCAAGCTCCTCTGCTGAGCCTGCACTGCAATAGAGGCACAATTACCAGTCTGTGATTAGGCTGTTCTTCATTAATCAGGGCTGTTAATTGCCGCACAGGTTTGCCATTAGCCATATGGCATGGTGTGCGCGGGACAGAGGCTCGATGCTTTTTTCCATCCAACACCAGTGACAGGCAAAGCAAGAAACAATTGCTCAAAAGCAACAGCGCGGTCTTTATGACAGAGCTTCGGCTTTTCAGACACACTGATTCATGAGAGTTCATTTCGTCAAGTTTTTTTTGGTTCGGACTGCTACCCAGTCAGAGAGGAGATCCATAGTAGCAAGTAATAAATCTGAGTGCATGTCTTGGGATGGTTTGGTCCTAATGGCATCAACAAGGGCCACATCCTGGTAATTATGTGCTGCAATTTGGATTTAACTTCTTTAAATGCGGCGGCAGGAGGAAACACTCAAGATTAAAGATATGGTGTGGTGGGTCCACTGGGACGGAGCAGAGAAGAAAAAAGCCCCAAACAAAGCTGCAGCATTGCCTGGACTAATTAGCATAGTTTGTCTGTATGGGGGGGTGGGGGGGGGGGTAACTGTGGGTGGAGGGGGTGCTGATTATACCCTCCCATGGGTTCTGGCTGATGATTGGATTATTGGGACATAGAAAGTCACATCATTCTGTATCCCTCTTCCCTTCCTCCTCCTCTCCTTTCCCAGAATGCTTTTCTCTGGCGATCCATGGGGACCTGAGTGTGACCCACTTTTGAAAGAACACCACTAAAGACACGAGTACACTCAGAGGAGAGGAGGGGGAAGCAAAAGAGAGGGATATGTAAGGAGGAAAAAAGAACGCAAAGAAACATGAGATTAAGAAAAAGTGAAAAAATGAAACAAAGTGGCACTAGCTTACTGAAGAGCCACACACTGATGATTCATAACCACCCAAAGTGTCTGACACATCCTGAGCCGTGATTAGAGCACACCCTCACGGTCTCGGTGTCTCTTCCCTGTTGTTCCTGAGCCTCTCCCCTGACTAATGTGTGTCTACATGAGTTGGCCCTGACTGCCAGTGTGTGTAAATGAGGGAGATTCAGGGGGTCTGAAAAACGAGTCGAGGTCAAGCCGGGACTGAGTCGTCGCACTCATCAGGCCTGTAGCCCCTTACTTACAAAGCTGCTGCTATCACATGACTCCTTTCTTTCCAGCCCCTCTGCCATCTGTGCAGGGAAACGTGAGCCCAGTGCTCCACCTGCTGCACCAGAACAACCCCCACCTACAGGGAACACAGAGCCCCGACCTTCCTCATCTCTCCTCCTCTTTCTCTTCTTCTCATCTCTCAGCTCACTCTCATCAGCTTTTTTATTGTTGTTCAATTTGCAAAAGAAACCATCATTTTCAGTACATTTAAGTGCTGACATGTGATGTAATATGGTGAAAATTTCACTTCACAATAAGTTTTAGGGTATGTTTTTAGAGTACAATAATAACATACTAAAAATTTTTTAGTGATGATTGAACCTATGTCTTTAGAGATAATTCAAAGATATAATACATTTTTCAAAACAGTGGTTTAGCTAATGTTAAAATATTGTAAAATATTGAAATTAGAGTATGTGTGTGTATATATATACTGTATATATATATATATATATATATATATATATATATATATATTTTCTTGTCGACAAAAATATATGTTTATATTAGCTGAAATTTTATATAAAATTAAAACTATTATTTGCAAAAAGTATTATAACAAAAATGTAAAGTATTATAACAAAAAGTATTATAACAAAAATGTAGTTTTAATTTAAGATTATTATATTAAGATTATTATTATTTTAATATTATTATATGATGTACACCTCTTTATTCTACTCAAGTCAACAGTTTGAATGCATGGAGTCAATAGCAAGAGCAATAAATTTATTCCTCAAATCAGTTTGTGTATGACATTTAACCGCCAATACCTTTGAAATTCCAGAAAAGTCTAATCGTTTGTATTATAATGTAATTTAGTACATTGTCAAGATTGAATTGTCTCAACATTCAGTTCTCATAAGGTTCGGAAGGTCCCAGCTTCAAATCCCACAACAACCAAGTTGCCCCTGCTTGCTCCTTGAGCAAAGCCCTTAACCCTCAACTGCTCACATGTATAATGAGATAAAAATGTAAAATGCTTTGGATAGGGCGTCTGCCAAATTTCATAAATGTAAATGCAAAAATGTGAATAAGTGCTCAACCCTTTTAAATGACCTCAATCATGATTAGCACTTATAGGAAATGAGGAGGCAGTAAATTATATAAGGTGTGTGTGTTGTGCTGAAAGGGACTGTTGCTCTGTAAATGCTTCCTCTAACTGATTCAGGTCAACTCAAACATATTTACAAGTGCATCTGTGTTAACTCTTTCTTTCTTTCTCTGTCACTCATTCCCACATCCCCCTCTTCCCCTGCTGTTCCCCGTTGTGTTCCTGTTAAGCCGCTGCTGTGACAAGAAGAGTTGTGGCAACCGTAACGAGACGCCCTCTGATCCCGTCATCATAGACAGGTAAGAGGTGGATTAACACTCTTTGAGCTGTGGTTCTTTGGCTGCGCTTCTGTGTATTTTGTGTGTGTGTGTGTGTGTGTATGTGTGTATGTGCATGTGTGGGAGAGATACAGAGAGTGGAGAGAGAGAGACAGACAGACAGAAAATATTGCCATGTATTTTGGATGCTCTAAGATAAAAGCTCCATCTGCCTATGGGGCGGTGATGAGCTGATGACCTCTCTGGTGGATCGCCACTTCAGAAAGAATTGAAAAGCGCTGAACTATCTGTCATATTTATTTGAATGAACCATTATTACAGTTTATGAGCAAGAGAGACACTCACTCTAGCACTTACACACCCACAATCACTAGAGGTGTAGTGCGAGAGCTCCATGGCTTTTTACAGAAAGCATCCGTCCAATCAAAGCCTGCAGTTCAAAGCACTCAGCAACACTTGCAAAGACCAAAACAACCCAATTTGATTTGTGAGAGAGAAAGGAGCATTTGTTTATAGAAGAGACGCTTCGCAAACGAAACTAGTGGCAGGAACACGTTAAGCCTGTGCTGTAGGCCAGTGGGTTCGGTGGTGTGTGTCTCCTGTTCATATTCTTCTTAACTCACTGAGCCCTGGAGTATATTAAGGGCTTCAAACTGGTGATCGAGGAGTGACGGCGTCATTACAGAATCAAGCAAATTGAGCTCTCCAATCAGTTCATTCGGCTTTACTCTGATTTCCTTATCAGAGTTGATATGTGTGTGTGTGTGTGTGTGTGTGCTGTGACTTGCTAATACAAGCTTTAAATCACTGCTTTGTACATCAATAACAAAAATAGTAGATGAAAACTGATCTGGCAGAGCGAGTGATCCACTAGGCAGCATGAGAAATAATTTTGGGGAAACATACAGTTTATGATAGTTTGATATCCTAAGCAAAAGACGCACATGTGCTGTAAAACAATGTTGAATCTCTGAAGAAAACATTTCAAAACTTAAGGAAAATGTTGACTTTTAACTTCTTTCATGGACTAAAATTTCCTTTTACAGACGGTTCCATTAGTTATTTGGATTTTAATTGTTTTGAAGTGAAGAAAGCCTGTAATGAAGGTGAGTTTAGAGTTGAAGTTGAGGGCAGATGTCTCCACAAGAGTTTGTTATTTGTGTCTGTGTGGTTGCGTGTTAATGAGCCATAGTGCTATCAGATGAACGCAGCTGTCGTAGTTTCACTTGGGCTCTGTCTGCGTGGAGAGCTGTTTGTGAGAAAGGGTACTACCTGGATGCTGTGTGTGTGTATGTGTGTGTGTGGGTGAATCGAACTCATTTCTGCTCCACTGGGCCAGAACGCTTCACAGTTCACAGAGACAGCTGCACCCTCACTATGCCACATGGCCTCACCTCCACCCACCGTGTGCACGCACACACACACACGCACACACACACACACACACACACACACACACACACACACACACACACACACACACACACTTCTTTCTTAGCCCATCACTGCCCACTTTTCTAATCTGTTGGTCTCCGTTCACTTATTTGTTGCACTGCGTCCAATAGAATGAGAATGGAAGTGTTCTAAGCAGATTCCCAGCTGGGCTCTGACCCCACATGGGCGCCCCTGGGCTCAGGTGAACGCATAACGTATTGATGGCCAAAGTGAAAAAGAATTACACAAGAGTTACCGCTCCATCACTCGGCATCTACAGAACAGGATAAGAGGTTGTTTAAAAAGAGAGAGAATAGGGTTTAAGCAAACATGCAAAAATGCATCCAAAATATGAATTTTGAGCTTCTGTTTCCCTCCGATGTTCTTTAGTTGAATAAATAAGGGCTCATTAGTGTGCTCTTGTTTCAAACAGCTGATTAGGTTTTACAGCGGTAATTAGCCAAGCCAGCACTAATTCCTCTGGAAGAATAATGAGAATCATTTCCTAATTAGCTTCCTCTCATAAGCAACCACAATAAGCTGCTACAACAAAACTGAAGGAATGTCGGAAGAATAGAGTTGACTGACTGTGCCTTATGAGATTGTTAAAAGAACAAATCTGAGCATCACCGCAGTGCAGGTTTGGTGTTAGTGCAAAAGGGTGAGATACTGTATCAGTATAGTTTGCAGGAGGATTCGAGAATTCTGGACTGCGCCAACTGACCAGGCTAGAAAGCATATCTTAATTAAGAAAGGATTTCTCTTACGGAATTAGAAGCAGCCCATTAACACTTTCCATACAAGTGAAAGCAAGCGTGAACGAGAGAGCACTCATCCTATACAACAGGTTCTCTTTTACTTTCCAGGTCTTTTCTAACTTTTGACTCCCAAATCCATTTAATGCCCCGGTAAGATTATTTCAAATGCTTTAATCGGCTCCCATTGACACACGCATAAAGGGCACTGACATCTAATAGCAGCCCTTTAACTCTGCTTTTCACTACCCTCCTGTTTCATCTCTATCAGCATCCCCTCCCTCGCTCTTTCTCTTGCTCTCTCTTTCTTTTCTGCTCCTGTGTGCTTTGGGAGTAACAGAAGCTCACTAAGCTGTACAGTAGTGCGCGGAGCTGTTGTTCTATCTCCCTGGGAACAATCTACCATGCCATGGATACTCTGTGATTTTCGAGTTCTTGCATTTAGGAATAACCCAGGAACTCCTCGGTGACCCTGGGTCTGCGTGTGACCATCAGGCCCGCTGGTGGGCTTCTTTCTGATGATGTATACGACATCTGCATTTGCACAGAGTAATTAAATAGGACGGAGAGAGAGAGAGAGAGAGAGAGAGAGAGGCGAGACATGTTGGAAAGTGGGTCACTGTGCCCTTTCAGTGTAAATTTTTCATGGCTGTCCTTGGCTGCCAACCCACACCACACACTGCAAAGCTGGTTACAAGTGATGAGCACGAAAAAACGACCTTCTGTTTAAAATAAGAGCAGAACAGGAAGTGATGTCACGCATTGACTTGTGACCCTTTGTCCTGAACGTTTTTGTTGTGTGAGTCAGCAAAAGTTTTTTTTTTCATGATATAAATACCGTCAACCAACACCCACAGACAAAAATATATACACATATACAAAAACACACACAGCTTAGGTAGCATCCTAAAAAAAAAGAAAAAAAAAAGGGGTGCATTTAACAGAACAAGCAAGCATATGTTCACAGCATAGAGGAGGGAAAGGGGGTTAAGGGAGAGTGTGTGTGTGTGTGTGTGTGTGTGAGAAAGGAAATACAACAGTGTGTATTATGTTAGTGGATTAACCAGATCGGTTGCTGAGAGTCGTTCTCCACATCAGCGGGAAAAGAACGATCTTAAGTGGCTGAAGCGAGCATTGTTAAAATAATCCTGTCCAGACTGCAGCTCTATTGTGAGGCAATTAAAGACTGTGAGAGTGTAGAGTCCAGAGTGTGTGTGCATGGTGTGTGGTATGTGGCGCGCGCGCCTGCCTGCATGCGTGCGTGTGTGTGTATGTGTATGTGTGTTGGTGTGTGTTGGTGTGTGTAGGGCAGTGAGAACAAAAGAGAGAGCATGTTTTATATGGTGGGAGAGGATGTTAAAATTTGTGTCAGTACTGATGTTTATGTCTGAGAGATGAAGACAGAAGAAGAATGCCTTTCAGAAAAAAAAAAGGGAAAGAAAACTGTGTATCACTCGGAAGTGACTGTGTGTGCATGCATCTGTGTGTGTGTGTGTGTGTGTGTGTGTGTGTGCTATGACTGTATGTTAGACTGCACATCATGTGTGTTACTCTTCAAGCTAGGAGACAGGGCTGTCACAGCTGCTGAAAGGTGATGTGCAACAATGAGAACGAGAGAGAGAGAGTGTGTGTGTGTGCGTGTGACTTATTTAAGGCCAAGCGCTGAAGGAATAATAAAGGCCAACCTCTGCCTTTTCGAGTTAATATAGGGTTAACAATATGCAGCTCACTGTCAACAATCCTATCATTTGCTTGGATGAATTCCAAAGAGGTGCAGACTATCCACTCTGCTCTTCCCTCCTACTGTCTATATGTATGACTTTACTTACCTTCTGTTTCTGTGTGCGTGTGTGCGTGTGTGTGTGTTCTTGCTTTGACTCTGACAACTCTGCCAGCGTTTTGTCTCTGCCACTTTTGCCTCCTTTTACTTGTCATTGCTCTTAAGTTCAGTCTCCATTCTTGTACAACTCATCCCCTCTCTCTAGTCTAGTCTCTCTCGCTCTCTCTCTCTCTCTCTCTCTCTTTATAAACTGTATTTGTTATTCTAATATTTACGAAGTAATTATTTGAACGTATCCACTGTTAGATGCCACCAATGAGAGACATAAGGAGTCTTTTGCATTTGTTTCATTTTCTTATAATGTAGTCCTGAATAACAGACATCACCAAAGTAAAGATTTGTATTAACATTTAACTAATGATTAAACAACATCAGAATAACAGAACGTTTATTTCTCTATATAATCCCCTGCTACATGAATGCACTTATCCCAGTGTTTTACTAGTGCTCGGTAGAAAGTGGTTTCTCAGTACAGCCGAGCCATGAACAGACTGCCTGCTTCACGTCTTAAATGTTGGCCTCCCAGGAATTCCTTTACCTCCCAAACATGTGGAAATGGCTTGAAGCATGGTCAGGAATATATATGAGGGATGCGGCAATAATTCCTAGAGTTCCTGTAGTGTGTACAATAAGTGATGTTTGTAAATGATTGTCTGTACAGTTCCTACAAACAGAGGCGTCTCTTACGCAATTGGGTGACAAGTTTTCCGTAGATTTTTAAGGATCAGACGTTCCACTCACTGAATGTTCACAGGAGCGCCTGCAGTAGACTCCGTCTCCCTCGGTCAGGATCATCATTCACAGACGTACAGTCTTCTTTAAAACGTGTGCACCGTTCAATTGTGTATCTGCCATTAAGAGTCTCATCACTGTACTGTGTTGAAGTCTTATTTGAATGTCTGTTGCAGATTCGGTCTCAGAGCTCCCCCAAAGTGTGTCTGATAACGCTCCAGTTGAAATGCTTTTTAGATAATAATGCATTTTTTTCCAAATAGCAAACTTCCTTTATTTCACTCCTCCTCCAAATGTGCTGTTTTAGTGTTTATGTAAATAAGCTACTGCTGAGTGACACCTGTAGAGGTTGTCTACTTATATGAGGTCACAATAGGGGGAAAGTGTTTGTTATTGGTTTATTTAAGGCTCAACAATACAAAAAGGGAAAAAACAAACAAACAAAAAAAAAAAACCGGGTCCACAAAACATTCTACTGTTTTGGCTATTAATGCCTACTGAGTATGAACACTGATTACGAGTCAGTTTTACTTAATAAACCATATAGTGTTTACAATTATCAAATGGTAACCAGCAAGATTCCACCTGGCTAAATTGTTTGCAGTTTCCTGTTAAAATTGATAAAAACATGTATAACTTTGATCTAACATATGGCATTATTTATCTCCCTGAATACTACACATGTTCGTTACAGACACTGCCTGATGTGCCTCAATTTATTTGTGAGATTTTAACAAAAGCACAGTTTTTAACAGTCTGGAAAATGTCAAAAATCTATTATGATTGTCTTTGTACATAAAGCCAGACCCATGTTTTAAGTGAGAAAATATTATATATTATAAAGCAAATAATAATAATAAAAAAAAAAAAAACATTGCTTTCAGGTTAAGACAATTCATCCTGCACTGATTCATTTATTTCACACTGGTCAGGTGGAAATAGGATCATTCACTGGCACTCAAAGCTTTATTTCTCTTTATGAGAATTATATATTATATGTAATGGACGTCCAGATTAAACAAACATGCATTACCACTGAATACACTCATATAAAGGATATTAGCCACATGAAATAAGATTAGTGTGAATAAAGCTGATTTCCATGTTTAATGTTTAAACGAACATTTATTAAAGTGTTTATTAGTGTAAAGAGGTTAAAGTGTATCGATGCGCTTTTAGCTTTTACCTTCTTTTCAGCGCTCTATCAGCTCAGAGCAGAAACAAGCGTGTGTTAGAATGCAGACTTGCTTTTTTCAAATCCATCATTATGCAGTTGTGATTAGCTCTGGGGAATTAATAACTCATCTGTTTTCTCCGTCGAGTAGTTGTTTGTTTCTCTTAAAATAATGCAAATAATAATCGGAATAATTCATGTCATTTTATTATTGTTATTTTTTATTTGAATAGTATCAGGGCAAAAAAAGGCTTCTTTTGTGCTTGGTTTAAGTTGTGTATCATTTCATCTCACGTATTTTTTTCTAATAGCTTTATTTTTTTAATAACTCTATAAGGTATGTGTGTGTGTGTGTGTGTGTGTGTGTGTGTGTGTGCACGTGTGTGTAAAAGAAAAGCTTTTGTCCACATGCTTCACATGTGTGTTCTCTAGAGCTGAGTGAAGTTGTTTCCTGATGAGCGTGTGTGTGAGGAGTGAAGAATGTTTGACAGGAAGTGTTCCTCCCAGGGAAGGTGATGTTACTGTTAGCTTCCCAGCAGCTTCCTGTCCAGTGCAGGACTAAGAGCTGTTCTGTTTATATATGCTTATATTTATAAAATAGGAGGGAAATGGGCCATGCTTAAATATTTGCTTTATCCAGTCCTCTGGTGTGGGCAGGTGAACAGGCGAAAGGTGTGCAAGCGTACCGTATGAGGTCACAGATGGCTCGTCGATTCATCTGTGATCCTGGACACTGAATTGGAAATTTTCTACAATTATACTGAGGCAGATCCATATTTCATATGGCATAGCTATGTTTCTATGTTTCGTTGTTTGTAAATATATATATTTATATATATATATTTAATCATTGCTGCTACTCAGGAATGTCAAATGTTTACTGTTTCTCCTCCCACTACCTCAACTCATACCTCATTACTACAAAAGTA
>JAQMYJ010000002.1:14881737-14947826 GCA_030014305.1 Clarias laeviceps | reverse complement strand
GAGAGAGAGAGAGAGAGAGAGAGAGAGAGAGAGAGAGATGTATATCTTCTATATATCTCCTATATATGTTTTTTGATAAGCTTGTCTTCTTCTATATTGTCTCCTTCTGAAAAATCAGCTATGTATATTATAAGTAATTCAATTTGTTAATTATTTTCCCTTACCTCTTATCCTGTGTAGCTTTGTGGGGTGCCTGGTGCCTATTTCAGGGAGCTCAGGGCACATAACAGTGCACAGGAATGCACACACTGCATGATTTTGGAGTGTGGGGGAAACTGGAGTACCCAGAGAAAACCCACAAAGAATGGGAAGAACATGCATAGTCCACACACACAGTGTTTTCTGCAAATATATACTTATATCTGCCTCAGTAGTCATACAGACTGGATAACATGCTTAAAGAAGCTGTGACTGTAATTATACAGTTTATCTTAAATAAAACCTCATTTTTACTTGTTTCACACACATATATGAAGATTTAGGCTTATTTTTGGACTATATATTTTTGGTGAGATATCACATTGGTGCAAAAAAATGGTGAAAGAAACAAAAACGTAACACCCGGTTTATCCTGCCTGTATTTTGTTAAGGGCAAAGGCTCATCAAGTTTGAGTAACTGTCATGTAGAGGTGCTTCCTGTGTGTGTGTGTGTGTGTGTGTGTGTGCGTGCGTGCGTGCGTGCGCGTGTGTGTAAGAGTGTGTAAGCATGCGTTCTGTTTCATAGTCAATAATGTGAAAATGCAAAGCCTGCTACTATACAGCTCTATAAAGTGTTTGTGAATGTAAAACGGCATGTAATTGTGTGGCCATGTAATTTGTACGGCATCAATAATATGTTTTTGAAAGATTTTAAATATTACAGGTAACAAAATATAAACATTTAGTTTACAATGCGTTGTAAACCCCTTTATGATTTTGTTAGCCTTATCACAGAAGTCCATGACTGCCGGGGTAACTGCAATGGCAGTAAACTCACTACAAACATCTTTTTTTAACATATTCAGATCAAAGCTTCTAAAAGAAGGGTGCGTCACAATTAGGTTATATACAACTTTGTGTGCTTGAGGGAAATTATTACCTGGTTGAGTAAAAGTCTGAAATTTTCTAACATTTTATAGTGAAGCCCTTCACACACAGTCTTTATTAATCCACATTTCCGTTCAGTTCCTTATAGCTCAATTCTACTTATGTATATTCAACTCACATCCTTAATTAGGACGTGTGGTCCAGTGTGTGTGTGTGTGTGTGTGTGTTTGCCAGCGCATTGTTGTGCCCACATGATAATTGAATGTGCGCTCAGCCCACATCCGAGCCAGCGTTCCAGCTCACACCTTAATTAGTTTAGCTTTGTGTCTGGCTGCTGTGCCATCAGTGGCCAATCGATAGCACTCCGGAGAACAGGGGGCTCCTATTGGAAACAGATACACCAGCTGTGTGGCCGTCACTGCTTTTCTCTCTCAGTAGGGGACATTAAATAGGGCCAGCTCTATGACTCTGGCTTAATTGTACTGATGAATGTGGCCTGTTGTGTGTGTGTGTGTGTTTGTGTGTGTGTGTGAGTGCATGTGTCAGTGTACACTGTTCAGGGTTCTCACTGTTGTACTTTCTCAAAAAAATTACTTGAGCAATGTGGCTCTATTGGAATTCAGTGGCTGCTACTGTATGTTTAAAACTGATATTCTGTGCTTCACCTTTATGAGTTTTGCTTTGTGAGCAGCATTCTGATTCTACTGTGCACTCCCTCCTTCTACTCCTAAGTTAGTTTAGTACGTGCATGAACATCAGTAAATTACATTCCCCGCTTCCACTATGCCCCACAAAAACCATTTAAACAAAATTTGTTGAAACAATTGTAGCTACTTCTTTAGCTTTGAGGAGTCGCTTATTAAATAGGGGAAAAAAGGATCATTAGAATAAAACAATTATGCACTTACACAATCATACTAAAAAAACATTCTCCATATAGACACACACAGACAACAAACGATCATACATCACATTTGCCCAATTTTATGGCTGCATATTATTTGCTGCTGTTAAAAGCTAGCGAGGAGGAGATAATTGCGAGAACTGGCAGTATTAGTTAAGTGTGTGTAATGGTGGGCTCTGGGAACGCTAAATGGTGGTTGTAATATTTAGTTCCTGTGCTCATTACCTCCTGATCTGCCTCCAGTGACCCTGCAGCGGCAGGCCTGCCCGCTGCCGCACTCTCTAATGAGCAATGGAAATTACCGCTTCAAGAAATGAAACACAATTTATTTAGGGGGAGTCGTGGTGCGCAATGACATTACAGCAAAC
The DNA here is from genome assembly GCA_030014305.1 of Clarias laeviceps. Classification (NCBI taxonomy): domain Eukaryota; kingdom Metazoa; phylum Chordata; class Actinopteri; order Siluriformes; family Clariidae; genus Clarias; species Clarias laeviceps. Next base: position 14,945,528 of record JAQMYJ010000002.1, on the reverse strand, counting down.
AACTCTGAAAAATTGACCCAATAACGCAGCCTTGCAGTTATCTTATTAGACATAAAGTTCATGTGAGTGAGAGAAGTTAGGAACAAAACAGGCTATGGATTAAGTTTGATTGTGACGTCATATTTGGATATGGGATGCATATTGTTTGCAGGAAGAATTGGTCATTAAGGATGCCCTCTCTTTTCAGAGGGTTGCTGGCTGCAGGATTTGCGATGCCGCAGTCGTTTGTCAGGCCGGACTGATGTAATTGGTCAGTGCCAGAGAAGTTGCTAGTTTGGAATTGGGAGGGAGAAGGGGGTACATTGGAGTGGGTTCTTTCCTCTGCTCCCGAAGAGAACACTGCTTTTACACACTTCCACAGGCCTTCTACATCCATCAGTGTCCTCATAGCTGCCGTCTTGCTGAAGCAGGCCTTTTAACACACTCGCACACATATGTCACACTGACTTGTGTTTGCGTGTCTGAATAAAGTTGCAGCGTAAGGTGGGACAACCCTTCTGTTGCACACTACAGTAGCAATACATTTGAATATGTTTTCACTAATAAAAAAAAAATAGAGAGCATGACTTAATACAGCTTCATTTACAATTCAGTAAATTCAGAAATGTATTATACAAAAATAGATGAAATTTATATAAATATATTTAGTTATATATTTAAAGGTAATAATCTACACACTAAGCAGTTTGAAAGAGTTCCTCAGGTTTTTTTTTAGCAAGTTAACAATTCCGGTTTTCTAAAGAGGTTCTAGTGGGACCTCAAAAAACCTTTAGAACCAGCATTCTAAGTAAAAAAAAAAAAAAAAGACTACCGTATGCAAATATTTAAAGAAGGAAGAGAGTTTAAAAATAAAGCTCTCAAGTATTGTTTTAGGGTAATTTTTGAAAAGCTGTTTCCAGCACCTAGAAGTAACTAAAAAAGAGTATGCTGAAGTGGATCCTCAGGTCTGCGAACAACTGGTCGAGTCTATGAACTTTGGGAAACATCTCCAGAGAGAGACAGAAATACACACCTACTCACACGATGGCTTTGGCACAAGCCCCGTCGTCTTGAACTACAAGGGCCACTTGAGATTTTCTTTCTTCATACGGACACATGAATAGGACCCAAAGGAAAAAAAAAAAATGCAGGTTTAGGGGTGTGATTTAGCCTTCTCTAAGTGCTATCCTGCTACTGTCTGTAAGTCGGCTGCAGAATGAGAGTTAAGTCTGGGCTCTTCTCCACCGTGACACTCTCTGCACCTTAATGTCAGGAATAAGCAAAGCCTTGGAGATTCATTAGGAAATTGTATCGAATCAAGGGAGTGCAGGGGCTGGAAAACATCCCCCTAATAAGACGACTCGTAACATAAAAGGGCCCCTCAGCCGAGGTCCTTTATTTTCAAATCGCACCAGTGCCTTTGAAGAGGGCTTAGGAGCAGAAAAAGGGAATAGATGAAGAGAGGGAGACAGCAGAGAGGCAGGAGGGATATCCTTCAAGAAGTGTGTGTGTGTCCCAAGAGAGAACTGATCGGGGAACAGGAGGGTTGTGTGTGTAGTGCAGTCTCAGCAGGCTGTCAGGCTGTATGTGTGTGAGTGTGAGTGTGTGAGTGTTTTCAGCATGCTTATGCAAGTGCACCTGGATAAAACATTGGCTGAGGAAAGGAAGAGCAGAGAAACATTGAAGGTGTTTTCTCTCTCTCTCTCTCTCTCTCTCTCTCTGTCTCTCTCTCTTTCTATATCTGTGTGTGTGTGTGTGTGTGTGCGTGCAAATTAATAAAAGTACACAGCTTTTGTGCCTGTCTCCTTTGCTCACTTCAGTGTTATTTGTTAGACAGCCATAAACTCTTTTTTAAAGAGAACATTAAAAAGTAAGTGTGTGTGTGTGTGTGTGTGTGTATGTGTGTGTGTATGTATGTGTGTGTGTATGTATGGGTGTGTGTATGTATGGGTGTGTGTGTGTTTGTGTGTTTGTGTGTGTGTGTATGTATGTGTGTTTGAGAGAGAGAGAGAGAGAGTGACGGAGTGTATGAGTGTTTTGGTGTATGGGGTTGGATCAGGGCTAAATCGATGTGGATTTATAATTTACTACTGCACAAGTCTATCAATATATGTAAGGCCTGCATCCTGCTTCATCTATATTGCATTAGGACAGAGGTTCTCACACATTCAAGGCCCTGTGGAGGAAGGCCAGAGAAATACACACTCACACACACACACACACACACACACACACACACACACACACACATATGAGTATGCTCTATTCTCTTTTTCTGTCCTTACCAGTTATTATTGAGTTGATTTGATGTGAACTTTAGGGTTCCAGCTAAACAAAATCAATAAATTAAAGAACCTGTAGAGAATGAATGATGGATGATGTCAGCATCCCGAGCACACATCTTCCTGGAAATATATGATGATGTCCTGCTAACATGCTTACTTCAATATTTTGTCAACATTTTGTGTACAAGTAGCTACTGTGCAGCAGAAATGTGGCATACGGGGTATATGTACAGTACATTATATACACTTAGCAATCATTATAATAGGAACACTTGTATCACTGCCATGCAAGTCATGCAATTATCCAGTCAGCCAACTGGCAACAGCAAAGTCCATAAATTCATGCAGATTCAGCCCAAGCGCTGCAGTTAATTTTCACATCAAGCATCAGAATGTGGAAAGATCGGATACCTGTGACCAGGGCATGATTGATTTTTTGGGATCATCACGCACGTCAGTCTCACATACACACTGGTGTGTAAAACAACGAAACATCCAGCATGCATCAGTTTCTGCAGGTGGAAACCATGAGAGCGTGGTCAGAGGGACATAGCAAGATTGATTTGGGTTGACATGAAGTCTACATTTACTTACATTTAAGTACTCTTTATAATCACAGTGAGCAGTGTCTCCAAACACATTCCCTGTAGAACTACTCCACGGTGTTGTGGTGGATGGGTTACAACAGCAGAAGACCACATCGGGTTCTACTTCTCTCAGCCAAGAACAGGAATCTGAGGATACTGTGGCCAAAGGCTTAACAAAACTGGAAAGAAATGCAATACTGTGTGTTTTGGTTTGTTATTCACACCATTCTGTGTAAACTGTAGAGGCTGGTGTGTGTGTTCGTGTGTGCGTGTGTGTGTGTGTCCGTGTGTGCGTGTGTGTGTGTGTGTGTGTGTGTGTGTGTGAAAATCTCAAGAGATAAGCAGTTTTTAAAATACTCAAACCAGTCATTCTGGCACTAACAGCCATGCCATGGTCAAAAACACTGAAATCAAAAATGATCCCCTTTCAGTCCTTGATGTGAATATTGACTCACTTGCTTTTACACCGAAGCTCTTTATTAAAAGCTAAAGCTCTTTATTAGTACTGTCTGTGGGGTTCAATCCAATGCACTGTTGCCACTTTATATTAACTGGCTAATTTCCAAGAATGTACATGTGTTCTTATTAAAATGGCCAGTGAGTGTATATGCATGAAGAATGAGAATGAAATGCTTTTCCTACAGTACACATATTCTGTCAATTCCTTTCTTGTTTCCTCGAAGTAAGTATCTGATCTAAGCATCTTTCAACTTTAGGCTCATCCTAAAAAGAAAACAGAAATATAGTTCAACAAATTCCAATGTAACTGTCTCACTCATCTGTCATTTTTAATTTTTTTGTATTTTGCAGGGTATGGGGGGTATCATACTATTTCTACTCTCCCTCTCATATTATTGGTCTCCGAAGGTCTGGTGAAGATATGATTTGTAATGAAAGTGTGTTCTGTTCACAGTGCTCACTGAGATGATAGCGGTGCTCTGGTGTCTCTGTTCTCTGTTTTATTAGCCCTTTATTTCCCGCCATGAAATATAATTTACATCCAGCAATAACATCCTGCCATTTGACTCATTTCAGTGACAAATACAATTGGTTTACAAAAAAAAAAAAAGAAAAATTAACACAGAGCCCTCCGACCCTCTCCCTGGGGGGCAGTGTTGAGGATCATGGTGTGTAGTGTGCATCACTGGGATGATGGTTGAAGGTTGATTTAAGTTAAGCCTTTATTTGTCACATATACACTACTGTATAGTGAAAATATATATTTTTTGCATTTCCCAGCATAGCTGGTTGTGTGTATGAGTGACTGCGAAAGAGGTCAACCATGTCGTTAGGTTCCGTCTCTCTACTGATGTTTACTGAAACATGTCCATAATACAGGAGAGACACTCAGCATCCTCTGCTGAAACACACCCATATGGAACAAAACAAATGTGTGATGGAATAAATGGAGAACAATTTACATTGACATGCAGAGCGTTTGATTTAGAGAAAAGTTGTAATTTGTGCTCTCTCTCTCTCTCTCTCTCTCTCTCTCTCTCTCTTTCTTTTTTCTGGCAGATTGATTAACTCAGTGCATTGATTACCCTCACCACCCATTTGCCACTAAATGAAAAAAGAAAAGCAATCATGTATCTCTCTCTCTCTCTCTCTCTCTCTCTCTCTCTCTCTTTCATACACACACATGCACACGTGCACACAGACCTTCTCCACACCTCTTTCGACCTCTACAGTGATAAGTGTAGTCATGGCAACTTGCAGCCAGCCATCAGAGAAATGAAAAAAAAAAAAAACATGGCTAATTAGCGTTGGAGCAGCTGATTGGTTTGCGACAGTAATTAACACAGGTGAGGTTAATTAGTTCCCATGAAACCATCCTGTCTTGGCGTGTACAGAAGAGAAAAAAAAAAGAAGGGGGAGGGAGAAAAATACACACATACACATTTATACCCTGTTACTTTATTACTTGTGAAAGTTGGGAAGGATTTTAATATGCACAGAGAGCACTCCCTCCTGGGACCAGTGGAAAGAAATTCAGCCTCATTAATGAAACCAGGACAAACCTGTTCTAGGTGCCCTCAGTCAGCTACGCCACGGAGGATTACAGCTACAAGTGTATGTTTTCGCTCGCTCTAACCAGGGGTGGGGTGGTAATAGCACAGGGCTTAGTACTAGGGACAAGGTTCCTATATGTTCCATCACGCTAAGCTGACATAATGCTGCTAGCTTGATAACTCAGGGGTGACAGGTGAAATGTTGAAGTGTCACTGAACTGAGCTTCGCTACTGCACTGCTGTGTGTGTGGTGAGCAGTAACAGGACTGGGACATGGACAGCTGTTAGCAGGTCTTCCCTGTTGTGTGTTTTCAGCTCCTTTCCAGACGGGGGTTGTGCATGGGCCGGAGGAAATGAGAGTGTATAAATTCAAGATCCAGATAATGAGATTAGAAGGGGACCAGACATGGGAAACTGCTCCATACCGTGACATACTCTTATAACACAACCTTCTGGTTTTTCAAACCTGGTGCTTTAACCTCAACTAATGAGCTATTTATTAAAAAAATAATAATAATGTAGGTGATTAGATTTTTTTTTTTTTTTTGAGAATATGCACAGTTCAGCTCCTGGTGTGCCTAAGTAAGGGCGGGTGCTCAGGTAAGAACACAGATTTTATAGTCTATCTGGTAAAATAATATTTTTACAGAACTATCATGTATAATTCAGGTGGACAAGGAGTGACCAAGGGCACTTTAGAGGGTATATGAGCATAAAAGTACTGCTTACGCAAGCAGACTGTACGCCCAAACATATGGTAATACAGGCGCTTATATGGAAACCAAAACGTTGCATGGCACGCATGGCACACAGAGGTAGAGTGTTGGATGCAGCAGCCTATAATAAAGTCATCAAAACATTACAGTTATCTAATGTACTACGGTATATTCAGACTACTAATGTATTATTCATTATTATAATGCCCTCTTTTATATAGTTAATATTCACGTGATATGTTACATAAGTTACATACAGTAAGGATGTATGTATGTTACATAAGTAGGAAATGTAACTGCAGTTTTTCCAAAATTCATTATTCCTTAAATGTATGCCTTAAATATGCCTGTCTCTATTTTATTGCAAGCAAATAGACATACATGTACACTCACTTATATAGTAATGGTTAAAATAATGACCCCCAACCAAACAAACACACAGACAAACATATGTACAGATAAGAACCACAACATTGCTACACTGAATTGAGATAGAGAAAGAAGACGTATGTATATGTGCAATCTCAGACTTAAAATTAAATGAAACACATATGTTGCCTTATTCTCTCTCTCTCTCTCTCTCTCTCTCTCTCTCTCAGTATCACTGTCTGTCTGTGTATCTTTTGTCAGAGCCAGGGAAGTCCACTAAATGTCATTGTAAAGGTAAAGACTGAAAAGCCAAGACTGGAAGCCAAGCTGAGAACTGCAAGCTAAAATGAGATGGAAAATACATACAGGCTGCCTCCAGTGTTCCTCTAAAAACCTCTATATCCTGGAGGGATCCTTGTGTGCCTGGAGTCACAATGACTGAGGCTGAAAAACAAGCCATGCGAGGGCTCAAGCTTCTTGCGGCTACTGCTCATTTCCTAGGGTTTCCTTATTTCCTGTTCTTCATTCTTTTCATTATCAAAATACCTATTGACCTGCAACGTATCTCAAAACCTACAGAGTGTGTGTATGTGTGACTGGCAAAGTAATATTTCTTAGAAAAATCTAAAAGTCCTTTGGTGCAAACTGGAAAAAATTTACATCAAATATGCACATGTTTTAGGTGCCATGCAATTTATTGTACCTATTATCTACATAAAAGATATTTGTTAAGATAAGTATTTGCTGTATGGATCATACAGTATATTTAAGCTTTACTATGCAATCAAGGTGTGCAATGTGTGTACTGTATGTGTGTGGTCTGTATGACACATGTTTTCCTGTGATGTACTGTATACTGAAGAACTGCATCTTTGATTAGCAGCAACTTAACAAGCAGGGACACTCCTTCTGGCGAGACCGCTTTCATGTCCTGTTTATGAGGCGGCAACATGAAAGCCTTCTCACACTTTCCCTTCATCTCCTTAGCAAACATTATTTTGAAAACAAATTTAGGGCTCACTTTCCAAAATTGTGCACTGGTCTGCAAAGGTAAATGCCCATCTAGGTAAAAAAAAAAAAAAAAAAAAGTTTACCTGAATAAAACCCCACAAGCACACAAAATAAATTAGAAATAGCCATGAATTGGCCTTCTTGGAGAGAGTGGCTGAAGGAGTGATGTATTTTTCATGCTCACACATCAGAAAGTGGTGAGGGAGCACCACAAAAGGATTTTAAAAATTCTCCAGACTCCATACAGTCGTGTTTTTCACTCTTTCTCTCTCAGCCTTCCTCTAGAAGCTGCTGTGTTTAGAGTTCTAGGGCTGTCTGTGAAAAATGGAGTGAAGCAGAGAAACTTCACTCTTAAGGTTATTTGGCTGTTCCTCTGGGAAACCTGTAAAGGTTCTATGCAGACAACAGCATGTTTTCCTATCAGAAAAGTTTCCATATCAAGTGCTTAAAGAATGAGTAAAGAAGAAATATGTCAACTTATCTTCCTGGTTATTACCAAGCATATGTAGGGATTCATTAAAAGTGTGCCCAAGGCTACTGTATAGTCAGTTTTCTTTTTTATATATATATATATATATATATATATATATAAGATTCCCTGAAATTGAATGGCGTCTATCACATTTTCGGAGCATCATGCACCTTTCCTTTTGTCAGTCTCCTGACGCCTGTGTTGATTCCATAGTTGACTGTGTCTCCATAGCCCGCGGGATGCTCGGTCACAGATGACAATGGCATAGCGGGGTGGCTTGTTGTGGTGAAGAGGATGCCACTGGTACTGCTAAACAGCCTGTTGTTTGCCCCTGCAGTGAACCTTTACTGTCCCCAACCTTCTGTCTCACAGACACATCATCCTGCCAAAACACCTACCTCCAGGTGCTCACTCTGCTAAACGATCGGAGTTCAGTTCATGGCTCAAGAACTCACAGGCAAAAGAAACATTCGGACATGATACCCTTAAAACGGATGCATAAACACACTTAAAACAAAAGCACAATAACTTGTTGAATGAGTGAGCACTTGTGGATGAGAACAGCCTCTTCAAAGCACTTCACACTCTAGTGTTTCACAGATTTATAATGAGCGAATCTCTCAGCATGCCAGTATCTTCATCCATAAGGCTCTACTATTTAAGTCATTTAAATAGATATTTAGATATTTTACATTTATAGATAAGCTCCGAGATCATATCCATGACACTTGAGACTTTAAAGAGGCAGTAAAAGAAATTCCATGTTTTTAGGGACTATGCTCCTTATTAATAGAATGAGCTATAATGCAGCTTGAAGTTTAATTTCTATGAGAGAAATTTGAACAGTAATACTTATTATAGTTTTAATTAATTATTGCTGTTTATTGTTTTATTGTTTGTGATTGTACACATGGCTCTATTGCAAAAGTGATTTGAACTACCTCTCTTCATGTGTCATTCTGATGTTAATTGAGGGACGTTTTGCACTGTTAATATAGTGTACAGCTTTGTTGTTGCTGTCTGTGCACTTGAATAAGTGTAGGGATTGGTGAACAACCACTTGAATTGTAATTTTGCAATTTAAAATCATGCCAACATGTTGGTGCACAGATCACGCACGGCAGCGTATGGAATCACATCCTCTGCCACTGAAACTATGAAGATACAAATAAAGATTTATTTGTGCTGTATACAAGAACAAGAAAAAGACATTACATAATGAGTATAATCAGTGCGACAATCTTCAGCAGTGGGCGTCTAGAGCTGGTGTTTAATTGATGCTGAGGGGCTTTTGATGTCTGGAAAATGCTAGTGATGCCAGTCTCGATGCCAATCTCGCCAGACTGCGGCTCCCTGCGCTAACTCGCTCAGCTTCCGATTTCAGCTGCCCAAAAAATGAAATAAGTTATTTGGCCCAGAAATCCACCTTCTGTCTGTACCCTTTTTCCATAAAATCTTAGAACTGCGAGGAAAGGTTTGTAATTATTTGGCTCCCATTGGCCTTGCAGCTAATGAGCTGGCTTAGCAGAGGCTAGCCTAAGTACAGAAGGAGTAATTTGCCTAATGCTTTTGAGGCAGCCAGTGCTAAAGGCTTAGGTCAAGAAAAGGAAGCCATGGGGGAGGTCATGAGCCCAACCCACAATAATGAAGGCAATTGGCTGGTCATTTTGTGATTCAGTCAAGCATGAGCTGCACATATGTAGCCTTGCCTATGTGCTTATCTCTCTCTATGAGGGAGTGCCAAACGCAGTGGGCTCTTTGAACTCAAGCCGGGGGAAAGGTCAGCCCACCCAGCCCGCATGGTGTTCAGTGCTACTTTATAAAACTTCATTCAACTTATCGCTAGCAGGACATTGGTTTATGATCATGTTGCTGTGTGTAGAATGAAGTAATAATGAGTGCCATTGCTCACCAGTGGGGAAGCCAAAAAAAAACAGCATTGTAGATATTGTTGTGTTTTATGTATTTACAAATGAGACAGGAGCGAGGCAAGCCTCTGCTGAAACGGAATGTAAACCGACTCCAGAGCTGTAACAGTTCTGATGTGATGTTTCATTCTGCGTCGTTGAAGGGCAGACCTGCATTTGCAAATAAAGGTGAGCTAGTGCAGTGTGCAGTGCTGTGTGAGGCCACTTTGCTCAGAGGAATGAATAAACCCGAACCCTTCATTTTTGCTGCATGAAGTCATTTTAGTTCCCGGTCCTCACTCTGACTATAAAAACAGCACAATATCAGAGTAGTTCAGTCTGAAATGCATCAACATACATAAACACACTGAGCTGCCTCCAAGTACAGTGTATCACATAGCACACACATACACACACATTCATATGAGTGAGCCAATACTCAATAATAACCTAGTCATATACAGAGGTATGCCTGTAAACACCCACACATATTCGTCACACTATTCTTCTACAGAATTTCTACGCTCATAATTATTAACAAAACTACTTTACTACCCTGCTGCTAAATATAATTATTACTTTGACCTCAGTAATCAACAGGAATTATTATTTCTTTCATATATTTGGGGGCATTCGTTATACATGCTTACACACACTCATGGATGCGCGTACACAGATGACTACTGAAAGCAGGTATTTGCATCCGTTTTGGCAGAATCATAATAATATGCACTGGAGAAGTTTTTACACTCTTGTTAATTGCAATGAGCATAATTATTTTTGTATCATATTTTCATTTTCAATCATTTAAATACATGCAGTCTATGACTTCTTAGAATTATGATTAATTATTTATTAATAAGTCGATTGCATTCACCGTGTTGAATATTCAGCAAAACTTTAAAGTAAGTGAGGTGAGTCATGGTTGGAAATGGGCAGCCAGTTAAATATCAGGAGAAGGGCAGGAGCACTGAGCCATCTCATTGTATTAATGCATGTCTTAAATAATTAGTGACACGAATGAGTGAGTGACTTATTGGGCAAACTAATTAAGGAATAGATGAACAAGTGAATGCATAACAGATGAGTGATCAAGGCTGGTTGGTGTCTCTTCACTGAAAGCCAACACGGCTGAGCTGGTGGCTGCTGATAAAAGCTTTGTAGTGCCACTCACCTCTGCTCTGTCACTGTGGCCTAATCACTTAATCTCTGTCTACTGTAGACACCATCATCCCCAAAGAACCCAGACTTCTTTGTCTGCTGGCTCTTTGTGTGTGCGTGTGTGTATGTGTGTGTGTGTGCACGCGCATGCACGCACATAACCAAGCATGATATGTCTCTGTGATGTATTTAAGCAGAATGATGAAATTTATGGAACCTTCTAGAATAGAAGCCCATAGCCTCATTAAATCATCCCAATGGCATCCTCCTCTCTCAGCATGCTTTCCCTCCATTCCTGATGAAAAAGAAATAGTCAAAACCGAGGCAAACCTTTTCTCCATAAAGGGAGATGGTGTGATGGAGAGAGGCTGGGGTGGACAGATGGACAGTGTCTGGATTCTGACATTTTTCTGCTTGGATAACCATCGCCCCTCTGTCCGTCCAGCTATGAAAGAAGGGCGTAGCGTGGAATGGGAGAATGAAGGAGTAATGTCAGCTGTCAGTCAACCTGGTAGGCCTCAAATACCTGACAGCCAGACAAAGAAGTGACCTGTGACCTCTGGGACTCCACCCCCTCCCCCGCACCATCATTCTCCTTTAACCAGTTCAGTCCTCAGTCCTAATCTGCCCCACTTTGTCCCATTTTGCTCAGAGGAAGTAGAACACAGGTGCGTGATTATATACACTACATCTTTCTACTCTCCTAACCTGGAAGTCTGACTGTATAGTATGACACATAATTACCTGGTCTATTGTTTTGTTGCTGGTTTTTGGCATTTTATAGGAAAAGAAATCGCTTGTTGACAAAGCAACATTTGAGCATTTAAGTGTAAGCTTTTAAAAATGGATGTAATCAATGGGTTTAGAAATAATGTAAAACCTATCCTGTGACATAATCAGGCATTGAATAACATGATCGTTTGGACATAACGTTACTTCCTGTTTCAAGTTTCACAATGCTGGGTAAAATCCATGTTGTGGTCTGTTGAGAAGATAAAGAAGCCGGTCAATTCCACTCAATCACTCATCATCTATACCGCTTTATCCTGTATTCAGGGTCGCGCGGACCTGGAGCCTATCCCTAGGGAACGAGGCAGGGTACACCCTGGACAGGGTGCCAATCCATCGCAGGGCACACACACATATACACACTCATTCACACACTACGGGCAATTTTGGGAATGCCAATTAGCCTAACCTACATGTTTTTGGACTGTGGGAGGAAACCGGAGTACCTGGAGGAAACCCACCAAGCACAGGGAGAACATTCAAACTCCATGCACACAGAGACGTGAATCGAGTCTGGCCGGGAATCGAACACGGACCCTGGAGGGGCAAGGCGACAGTGCTAACCACTATACCACTGTGCCACCCCAGTCAATTCCAAATGACTTAAGACGTACAAACAAAGAATTATGCTTTACCAGAACAGTCAATCAGTGCTTAACAAAGGGGGAAAGAAATCATTAAATAAATAATATGGTGCACATATTTTCTCTCACAGAACTAATCATGTGTACATAAATTGGTTACAACATTCTTTCTCTGAATATTTTCCTCTCTCAGTAAAGTAGAAACATATATATGTGCCTGGGGTGATGTTCCTGCCATTTCTTACCTTCATTCCCTTTATTTCTGTGTCTATGGTCCCAGTAAAATGCCGCCACTGGTCTCTTCCTTAACAGACATGTAAGTTGGCACGTATAGGAAGGCAGATAGGAAAGGGCAGTTTTGAAGAGGGACCATAGCAAGACAGGAAGTTATTAGTCTCTGTAGTGGGCGAGACAGACATACAGACAGACATCCCACTGATACCCAGTGACCTTGAGCAAAGAGCTTAAGAAACAGAGGGCAGCTGTGGCACATAGAGGATAGACCTATAGACTTCAGTCACCTCTTCAATCACAGCGCTGTTGACATCACACAGCTGCTGCTTTGGGAAGATTTTTCCCTTGACATGTTTCTTCCAGGACACATTGGCACTTCATAAAACTACATTTACGTTAATAGTTACTGAATAATATATCTTATGATAAATAATTTAATTATGGTTTAACTAAATTTCAATGTAACAAATTCACATGCCTTTTTCAGTGTTGGGTGTTTCATCATTAATTGGTTAAGAGACATGCCTCCTGTTGAATAAGGGCAAGGTAACGAGACGACATGCTGGACATGCCAGAGCAGAGCAGAAGAGAGACAGGTACAGATGCAGACTAAAAGAAAAGCAGAGCTGGGCAGAGAAGAAAAGCATCCTGCTGCGTCCTTCTATTCAGCAGAGCTCCGGTAGAGCGTACAGCGGCTAGGGTCCTGATCTGATAGCTTTTGGCTGTGTGTGTATGCAGTGGGTGCAGGAGGGGGTTATACTGGGGTTTGGGTGGCTCAAAATACAGCTTGACTATCACTGTTTGACCCCAGGCACGTCAGAACTGTTTCCAATTACGCTCTCGGATCGGGTGGCAAGTATTTTATATGGTTTAGTAATTGACTATAACTGCACCCTCTTAACGTCAACCAGGTGTACCACTCGAGTGTGCAAGATTAGCCTTGAGGTCCTATAGGCTGAGTATGTGTGTGTGTGTGTGTGTGTGTGTGAGTCATGCCAGGTTTAGACACTGTGCACTGATTTGGCCCTGCAGGAGCTGTTGGGAGATTGGCCGTGACTTATTGTAAGGTTCCTGCTCTGTGCACCGGGGATACAGGAGTATGCATATGGCACTGGGCCCAAGCGTAGATGTGTGTACTGTATGTGTGTGTATGTGGGGGGTTGGGGTGGGGGGGGGAAGTGATTTTAGGAGCCTGGTTAACTATGTTCCCACTTTTTTACAAGCTGTGCAAAGCTGCTGCTGTATATTTGTGTTAGTCATGCTCCCCTACTGAGCAGAGCTACTTGGCCCGGTGCAGGATCCATGAGTGCTATATTTTTCTCAGGCCACACATGGGGCCTCAGCAGAAAACGGCTTATACACCAACCACTGAACAATAATAACATGCTGGCACGCACTCACCTGCAAAGTAGAAGCAGAAAGCAGCTTTACAAGTGCCCTCCCTCCTCCAAAATGAAACAGTCCCGCACACTGACAATGGAAACCAAAGACCAAGCCCCAGTAAGGGTTAATGCAGATCATGTCATTTAAAGATTCCTCATTGGAAACGGCCCAAAGAGCTGCCCCAGTGGATAAAGGGAGGAAGTACACTAAGCAGGTTGTTAGCAATCTAAAGTGGGTGCCCGGAAAAGGAGTAACTGATCCAAAACCTACACCCGAACCACAGAGATTGAAAAAAAACAAAAAAAAACAAAAACAAAGAGAAGCCAAAGAAAGTGCTTAGTTTATTTTCTAGACACAAGTATTACAGTCAGCGATGACAATAAAAATGGTCATATCACCTGATGATGCCATACATTTTAAGATTGAAAACTGAAAAAAGACCACATGATTTGCTTATTTTCAAGTGTCTAGTTTTATGAGTCTGTGCCTATGATAGTCTCAGATTCTTGTTTTTGGCTGACATGAGTGGAACCTAATGTGGTGTTCCGCTGTTGTAGCCTAACCACTGCACGGCTTGATGTTTTAGCATCCTGAGATGCTTTTCTGCTCACCACAATTGACAAAATTGTTATATTGAGATATAAACTTTCTAGCACCATTTTGCTCTCTTATCAACAAAGCATTTCCACCTGAAGAAATTTTGTGTGGCAAATTTGTATATATATTTTTTTAATTCACTCTATGTAATCTCTACCGACTCCTGTGTTTTAACACCTGCCTTGTTTTTATCGAGTTTTCACATTTGGTGTGGTTCTTTTTGGGCAGGTCTGAACATCTGCATGTGTATGAAGCCATTTCATTTGGGTGTGGCCCAAAACAACTGCTCCATCACATGTTTTCGGATGTTGTCTCAGTCAGATCCTAAACAAACTCTAGTGTGGTCCATTTAGGTTGGGAACATGATCCAAACACGTTTCTGACCAACAACAAGGGCTACTCTACAAGTTTGTTTGATATAGGAGGCTCCTGTAGCCTGTTCCATTTTGCATGTTTGAATACTTGACAAATATGTCTTTGAGGTAACAAATTGAAGTTCAGCATGTTGTTGCTCATGCTCAATATTCACTCCATTGTTCTCCTCAGTCGCATTTTCAAAGTGTGAAGCAGTATTGTATTTTCAATTTTGTTCAAAGTTTTCAAAGTGCATTTGGCATTTTCTTAACATAGTTTTGCTCATTTTGTTGGCATATTTCCTGTGTGAAATGAAAACAAACCAAGGGGAAAATGGACCAAGTTTACAATCTGGTCCACCAATTTGGATTAGTTCAAACAATCTACAGGATTGAAAATGACCTGAAGTACTCAAACCAGCCCATCTGGCACCAACAGGCATGCCTCAATCAAAGTTACATTTGATGTGAACCCTAACTGAAGCTCTTGACCTATATCTGCATTTTTTAGCAATGCACTGCTTCCTCCTCATTGGCTGATTAGATAACTGCATGGACATGAACAGTGATATATGTATTTATAATTCACATCCTTTAGCATAACATGAAATCATGATATAGATGGTTGGGACAGACTTCAGTGTACCAATAGGACAATTACCCCAGACAAACATCAAAGCTGGTTGTAGAGTGGATTAAGGTTTTGGAGTCTCTTCTCTATCAAAAGCAAAATGTGCTTAAAAGCTGTGTTTGGGTCAGGAAGTCAACCAATTTAATTTAATCATATTAATTCTGCCAAGAAGACTGGACAAATATCTAACCAGAATTTTGACAGAAGCTTGTTGATGTGCATTGTGCATTGTGTCTGGTTCTCTGCACATAAAGAATTTCACTCAGATTGGCACTCTGCATGGGAGTGCATGCTGGTAAAAGAGGTTGTTGTGTCTGATGACATAAACCAGTAATAACACTGGTGCTCTATATACTGTACACTAATAGCACATCATGCTATGGAAATAACATGCCACAAACGGCTAACCAATGAGTAATGACGAGGCTGCTAGACCCATGCCTAGGTTTCAACCCCTGGGTCAATGAGGAGAGAACAGTCTCAGTTTACTGCTAACATCATTTTATACAGACTAGAAAAGTATGATAATAAAGTCTAATATAATAGTCCATATATTTATTCGGTATAATATGCCTTTCAAAGTACATGCTTTAAACATTTCCAGAAGCATGTGACCACAATGTTATTATGCATGCAGCTGTGTATCCTGAACATAAGGCAGAGAATAGAGAGAGGAGAGAACGAGGGCATCATTGTGACGCAGAGTTGTTTAAGGCAGAGGAGCAGAAGGAGGGAGGGAAGGTGCAATGTGGCCTTGCCACTGATGACACTGTAGAATAAACATATTTGCCAGCACACTGGAGTGCTGAGTTGTCACTTTCAACAAGCTCATTACTGTCACTTCATTAAGACTCCTGCATTGTTTGACTTTGATGCCATAGTAAAGAGTAAAGGGGGAACAGAGACGCAGAGAGAAAGGGAAAGAGGGGAGCAGAATACAAGTGACGGATTGCAGCATGCCATAATGGGTCCAATTCGTGACTCTTTCAGGGAAGCAAAATAAATGTTATTTTTTCATCCATTCAGGCAAATGATCCAGCTTCAATTGCTTGTGTTATTCAATAATCCAGTGCTCTCGTTGAGCATTGTCTCTAATGTGCTTTTTGGCTGTTTGACAGTGGGATGGCAGTGATGGGCGATTTGATAGGTGATTGTGTGTGGGGGCGGGGTGGTGATGGTATGGATGTGGGTGTCTGTAAGGGGCAGAGTGTTTTAATGAAACAATACATGTTACATGGATGGTTACAAGACGGTGGGGGGTTGCAGTTGCACGGAGAACAAGAGGAGCTCTGCCAGCATTGAAATGCTTGCTCCGGTTCTTTGCTAATTAAAGCAGACTTCAGAAATGCATTAATAACCATTAATTAGGGGGATGCTATTTTCAACATAATTTGCTAATTAGTCGGAGAGATTGTGCCGAGGATGGGACTAATTATTGGTAGGCTGGAGTGATAGACACTTGTGACTTGAGTGACAATCACACCATTATGAGGCCCAGGAGTACAGCGGTGAAGCTGCCAGAAAATCACAATGTCTCCCTGCGAAGTTAACTGACTTTCTTATATGCAGTATATATATAGTCTTAACAGAATATGACCATTTAATATTTTTGTACATGATCTATGGGAGGGAGTGTGTTATTTATTCTTGATAATAATAATCAACAGGCATTGATGGAAAAAAAAGTGTTTTTAAGTTGCAGTCTGTGATTTTTAAATCAGAACCAGAGTTTGACAATTTTCCTAACAGCATCATTAGTCTTCTCTGCATGTGTTTTTATGTGTAGTCTTTCTAAGACAAGCTGAGATAGATCTAAACATTTAGGCAGCAAACAGCACTGCAATTAGACCTATTTCCATTTATTTGTGTATGTTTCAGGCTGCATTTTGATGTCTATATTAGCAGCACCCAGTTCTACAGCTGGGGAAGTCCTACGGCTGTTTCAGGAATTTCTGTTTGGGATTTTAATTCCTACTCTAAGTGAGTGGAACATTTAAAATAAAATAAGTGTGCTTCACGAGGGGGTGGGGTGGGGGTCGTCAGAGAAATCGAGCGGGCAGGCTGCTTGCTTGGTTAAGAATGAAGGGGGGTGTGGCAGCTAATGTGTAATTGGAGGTTGGGATGTAGAAGTGCTTCTCAAAGACCGTTGTTGCCCTCATTAAGCTGAGAGGTCATGGGTCACTTGCATGAATGTGGATGATACAGAACATTTACGTTTAGGAGGCCCGTTCTGCAAAGAGAAATTGAGCTGGGATGGGATGGGTATTTACCAGTTCCTAGTTCTAGTATGCTTCTTCTATATTCTAGATTTGTTCTCCCTGTGCTTGGTGGGTTTCCTCCGGGTTTTCCGGTTCCATCCCACAGTGCAAAGACTTGCAGATTAGGCTAATTTGTGTTCCCAAATTATCTGTAGTGTGTGAATGAATGTGTGAGTGTGCGTGTGAATGTTGACTGGAGGCCCTACCATGGTCGTACACACTGGGAATAAATACAATGGTCACATATGGATAATCTAGATTGATTCGAAGTGATGTTTTTAAAGCTTTTTTTGGGGTATGTGTGTTTATATCCATTAATGCACAGTGAATCTAGCTGTGCACCATGTGTGGTTCAGTTCTTCTCTCATATTTACCCCCATTTGTCTCACATTCATTCGCATTATCCTCTCATTATACCATTGCTTACGTTATTTTTCTCTCTCTCTCTCTCTCTCTCTCTCTCAGATAGACCTTTGCTTATCACGGCTAATGACTTCCAAACACTTCATCAGCATGCGGCCTTACCCTTGTTTCCAAACACTGTAACTGCTCTAATTAACTGCAGTCCCCTTCTGTTTCAGTTACCCCAAAGCACACACACGCGCACACACATGCACACACACGCGCACACACATGCACACACACACACACACAAACAAGTTTGTCTTACTATACTTGTGAAGACCTTCCATGCAGTACCAATCATATCCTCAGTAACTTACAGAATCAGGGTTCATTTGGTTTGGACTTTGGGGTTCCAGCAGATCAAAGTGAATATCTCACAGAACCTGGAGAGAATGAACGTTGGATAATATCAGAACACTGAGCACTGCTTGAAATACATGATGTCCTTTTAAAGTGCTTACTCCAACATTTAGTCAAGGACTTGCACAAGCAACTAGAACACACTTGGAGCATGAATGTATAGCACTGAGACCAATAAAGGTTGTCTCAGCAATTTCACATAAGTTCTATAATTTTTTAAAATATATTATACCTTCTTTTGTGTGTGTGTGTGTGTGTGTGTGTGTGACTGGCAGACAGGTTCAAGGATGGTCTTTCTGCTGGATAAACAGATTCCAAGGTTTAGCTTTTTAGTTGTGGCAGCCCTGCTGAGGGCCAGCCTGACCTCATAAGTTTATTAATCACTTTTTTAAAAATTAATTATTCAGCACAGGCTTTCTGATGTCTGACCTGCCCCTGTGTCTAAAGCGACCCCCGTATCCTCTGCTTCAGTCTCCCTGTGAAGTCTACCAGTCCGCTGGACTTGATAAGTGCACCATCATCTCGTTAATCAAATTAGTTATAAACCAAAATTGACAGTTTTCATTAATTATAAAGGATTATTCTAATTGCGATTCAAATTTATTCATTTAGAACAGACGGCATTCGGTAATATTTCAGAACATTTGCATATTAAATGGAGAGGGTGGTTGATTAAGTATGGTAATGTATGCACGGTGCCTTATTTCGCTCCTGCTGGGCCATATGTGGCATGGTGGCGAGGGCAGGTGAACGCTCCAGAACGTGTTTAATTTGTTTGACAAACATGGAGGGAGACACAACATGTCCTCTGGCACCCTGCGCTCCAGTCACCGCCGTGACCCCCGCTTGCACGTTGAGCTTTAGTTTCTGCTTTACCTTTAGCTACGAAGCTCAAACATGTACGGCTAAACCAATGTGTGTAAAACAATGAGTTATGTTTACTTTATTATTAAGGGTCAAATGCTGTCTTTGTTGTAAGAAGTGCATGTGTGTGTACTGTATGTGTGTCTGTGTGTGTGATTAATCTGGTCAACATATTATAAAACAAATAAAAAATGCCTCCTTTTAAAAGCTCCTGAAACCCTGAGTAGATTTTTACCTTGTTTACTTTTTTTTATTCGTAAACCTTTATTTACTTTGTTGGCTTAAATAACAATATTTATGTGCAACGGATGAAGAAGGACAAAATGGGAACATCAGTTTATATAACACATTGCCCTATTTGCCCTTCTCTACTCTGGTGCCTTTTGTCAAGTTATATATAGCTAACAATATGTCCTCATAATTTAGTACATGCATAGCAAATGTGAAAGTTTATACATCATTCTCCAGTGAGAAAAAAAACAACAACAACCCTGCATCCTCATATTGCCAGGGCTCAATACGAGCACAATAGAACAGATTTCACGCAGCTGGTTCTCTTTGTTAGCCGAGTCCCGCAGCAATAAAAACATTATTAGATTCCTCACTCCAGGTCAATTTCATAGCTAGGTTTGTAGTTGACCTTTGCTCTTTGTATGTCTCTGTGCTCTGGACTATTTGAGACTGGACCTGCGGTAGATGTTTGCGTTTAGTCAGTATGGCTGCTGCTGGGCTGTTTGTGTTTGTAATGATGTTGAAGCAGCAGCTGCTTAACATCACTTAAAAAAAAAAAAAAAAAAAAAAAAGTCAGACTGGTGACAGAGCCATTCTTCATTGCTTATGGCTACGGGGTAAAGGGTGGGAATGGACCATATTTGGGGTGTATGCACATGCAGTTGGCCAGAACTCATTGCCATGGTGGCACACGCAGCTGTGAAAGGCCCAGTGTGAGTCCTGTGACTGTCATCACTCCGTCTGGCTCAGATTTATGGGGGTGGCTTTAGGGAGGAAGTGTTTCAATCAGCCAGGCCTACAAAGCATGTCTATCATCCTGACAGCCCTTTATTTATTACTGCGTATGGTTAACATCCCCCCGCCACACACACACACACACACACACACATACACACACACACACACACACATGCATTTTACTCTCAGCTGTGCATCTCCCATATTCCCGTAGCAATCATAATATTGTTTTATGTGCCCTGGCCTTTCCCTTTGCTAGCCAGTGATCATGTCGGCCTTGCCCCTCTGCGACCTCACCTCAAATTCATTTCTCTTCTTAACCAGAAGAACAATATACTTTCTAAGATTTTGCTTTCTATGTCTCTGGATGAGCTCTGCACTAATTGTATGAGAAATGTATATTTTAATACATTTCTCATGTAAGTGTTTGAATGAGCATCACACATTAGGTGAAGTAGGGGAAGGAACACATGCTCCAAAGAAGGCCACAGTGTTTAATTTCCCCTGCTTGTTACCTGGCTTGGCAGCCCTCCCACTTTCCTATGTGTAGCCTGGATTGAGACACGGGAGTGAACTGTACTTGCATGCATATCCATTTGTTCTGAGAAATATTTAAAGACAAGGTGGCATGGAATTACCAGACATGGTGGAGGATTAGGCAGCAGAGAGTGAGTGCTGTTAAATTTTTCAGGACAATGAGATGTTGTGGCTGAATAATACATTGCACTTCAAATTGGCATTGGCCACTATGGAGGTGTTTTCTCACTAAAAATGTCAGGCTTTCAAAATCACACATTTTTCTGTGGCAGGCCAAACTCCTCAATATGTAGTGTGTGAGAATACTTATTGCCTCTGAATGCAGTGTTGTAATATAACAAGGTAAAAGTGCTCTGTTACTTTGACTTAAGTAGATTTTTCAAGTATCTGCATTTTATTTCACCACCAGTGTTATTTAATGTTAGTTAGCCTGTTCAGATTTTAGATTAAAGGTGATGGCCAGGCTAACGTGTGCTGGGTAACATCACTAATTTGCCTACAGATTTTTAGCTACACCATATATAAGGAAATTTATCAACTGGTCACTTTTAACTTATACATTTACTTTAAATTCCTAAGTAAACTTAATATCATAATTTAATACTTTACCTCAAGTAATATTCTAAAATAACTTCTACCAAAGTATTTTTCTTTCTACAAGATACTTGTACTTTTACTCATTCAAGTATCACTTTTACTTGACTGCTAAAACTCTTACTAGAATTATTTTATTTCACTGTTGTCTGATGATATTTTGTATCTTAGTGTTTAAAGCTGTATTAAAAAGACCTGTGTGCTTAAATGTATGTCTCTTGTGTAATAGCTTGTAGATATGATCTTACAGTATGTGTTTGCCATTCTGCACTATATGCCAGTGCGCACATTTGATCAAAGTGAATTTAGCATGCCTGTTTGCACTTCATCACACTTACTCGTGTTTTTTTTCCCCTCTGGGATTTTATCTCTCTCTCCTTTTCAGTCTCTTTTTTTATTCTGTCAGTGACCCTACTGTTATATTGAGCCCTTACAGATGGCCCTGGCTCAGATAGCATCTGCCTCTTCCCATCCATCACATTCAGAGGCTCTGTGGAGCTGCACGGCTGGAGTTTGGGTGCCCGTGCCAGGCTCTAGCTGCCACAACTCCAGCCACTCTGCCAGTCTCTACTATTGTCATATGGCTGGATCTTGAGTGGCGGTTGTGTGAAACGCAGAGCGGGAATCTGAGCCGAGGCCGACGATTATTAATGGGTTCCACCGCCGATGGCCTGGCCCCCTGGGGTCAGCCTGGCACGGGACTCCGCCTCATAAATCTCCTTCAATAACATGCCAGCAAAGGGGGAAGGGGTCAGCATGGAAACAAGGGAGTCAGGCTGAGATGAAGTGTCAGTGATGCATGGCAAAAACAACATGCTTGCAGGTAGCAGTTTCCTTTCTCCGGTTCTCACAACGGCCACAGGACCAGATGCAGGTAGAAAATAGAGTAGAAAATAGTCGCAGATAGTAGATGGAGTGTGTGGTTTGAATTAGAAGGCTTCCCTGAGGTCAGTCAGAGTGGGGTGCTGAACATGTGGGCCGCTGAGTAATGATCATGTTGTTTTTTTTGTCTTGTCCTGAGAAATTCCAACAATCAATTTAGTACTTATTGATATTTGTTGATAATAAAAGTAACAAACATTTTTTTTGTAAAACAATAAAATATGTTGTATTATATTTAGTATAAATATTACATTTTCCTATATTTGACAAATAAATAAAGAAAGAAATTTCAGTATTTTCCAACATAAGATATAGGATGTTTGATGCTAAATAGAGTGTGAATGTTAGTCCTCAAGGTTAAACTGCATCCAGTTACTTGGCTGCTCGATTTCTCTCCTACAGTAAATCTACAGACTGCCCCAGGCCTCTCACTACACAGCAACCTGCCAGTGCAGCCTGCCTGTTCTTCTCTATCTCTCTCTCTGTCTCTCTCTCCCTCAGGCTTCGCTCTGGGTCCCTCTGGTTGTGAGCTGTGACTGTAAGCGAGTAGAAGATTGTTATATATTAGTTTAATAAAGCCAGATACAAATTAACCCCCCTCCTCCAGGCCCTTCATTGCCGGAAAAGTCTGTATTACACACTTCATGAACCGAATTAGTGGTGCAGTGCAACAAGCGGGCATGTCACTTTTGTTCAGAGGATGATCTACATGGTGGGACCCATTTCTCAGGCGGGTAAATCTCACGGTGTGCCGCAACTCAGCCCTTCCCAAGTAAATAGTGTAAATAATGAAAGCGCCTGCCAGTACTGCTTGAGGAATGACTTCATCCTTCCCTAGCTATTTATACAGCCTGCCAAAAAGGAGACGAAAGGAAGCAGGCAAGAAAAAGATGCAAAAGGAAACCTCTGTCTGATTGGATAATGAAAGAGTCCAGCTAATGCCTCCTGGCTAATAGAGATGAAGCACAACTCCAGCATTCGTGTTCATGTGTGCGTGCGTAAGAGCTTTTAATTGAGAGGTGAGAGGAATGGCTCACTCAGGTTAACTCCATTCTTCAAGTGCCATTAATATGGACCAGATAAGCTCTTTAAACAACTCACTGCGTGTGTGACAAGAGACGCTCTATTAATAAGATTTAAGATTATGTATTTTCTCCTACATTATAATCATGTGGAGATAAATGCCTACTTATCTGTCATATATATAATTCATGACATATAAGCAAATGCATTAAAAAAAACATAAAATAAATTATCTAAATGAAAAAATGAAATATCTAAAATATATCTAAAAAATATCTAAATGAAAAATCTAAAATAAATCATGAGGGGGTTTGTATGCTCTACTGTAGGGTATTTTTTATTGTTGATTCTAAACAATTATAAAATCTAAATATTGCCATAAATATAGAAATTTATTTATAATACGATCTTAGTAAAATAATAAATCTTATTATTTAGAATGTTTATGGGTATTTTGTGGGTCGATGTTATGTTTGGCAACGTAACATTTAACTAAAATCAGTGTCTTTGAGTCCAAAGAATAATATTGAATATTAAAGAGAATTTGGTTTAAGCACGACCTGTGAAAAGCTGTTATCTGAACATACAGACATCTTTACTCAATAATCAAAACCTCACATTCAGACAAACCTAAGATTAATACTTTCTCATTTTAGCTGATATGAACTCAGTGCTTACAGTTTTCTTACAGTAATCTCAGAAGCTCTTAGTCTGGGAAAAACTCTTTCCTCTCACTGACCTTATTTTTAGTATTTAATTATTATTTTTTTTAACTTGAATTCAAAAAAACTCTCAGAATCACTTACATTTAACTCACAGCATAAAATTAAAAGGTAAAATTTTTAATTGACACAAAAAAATCAAGAAATTGATTTTATTATGATTTTATTCTCCTTACAAAATAAATTGTTGCAAATATATTTATTTATGCTAAAACCCTGGAAGGTACGATTTATTTATGGGTCATATTTATGCATTTAATCTGGCATGTCTTCAATTTTAGTGTATTTACAGACCATAAATCTCAGCATGCCATATTGTGGTTCCATCAAACTGACAGACGGTGGTTATGGACTTAATACTGTGCTTTACTTTAGTTAATATTGCACAAAAAAGTTCAAGAAAAAATCTCCAGCTAACCAACTTGTTATTGTGTTCCAATAAACACAAGACAACTTATTTTATCCTTTCATTTCTGCTTGTTCCCCCTCATCAGTCATATAAAACATTCTTCATGCTCCTTTATTGCACAGGATATTTTTTCCTTTTAGCTTTGAGGAACGTCATCTTGATGACGGCTTGTATCATAGATCAAAACTATCCAACTGAGCATGGTGTAACACTGGCAATTATCAAGCTGTTTATTATATCTTGTATAATAATATTGGTTGCTACAGGGATTACTTAAAGCTTATTATTGCTCTGATGTTTTCATCTTTTTTCGTGGGGTTGATTGTGTGTTTAATTGTACCGAAGTGACACATAATCCCTATTTTAATTTAATGCAAGCTAGAAAGTGAGATTATTAAAATATGGCTGCTCTGCCAACCAGGGTATGTAATCATTTTGCTAAATTTGTGCTGGGAGGCATGGAACCCAGACTCCACTCATTTGCAGCCATTTAGTCTATGAGCTTTGGAGGCTAATTTAATATAGCTCACCTCTCATTTTATGAAGGAAGAATGTTTTGCGCTGTAACCCAATAGAAAGCCGTACCAATTTGCTGTACTAATATCTCCAGCACTTCCGGCTGATATCGTTAACTCCAAACAGCCTGGAACTAGTAGTTAACGAAAACACTAATGAAAAGGTGATGGCATCATCACAGAAGCCGCGCAACTACTTTATGTCTGTGAAAAAAAAAATCTTCTAATGACCATCCTCCTCTGCTAATTAAACATTGTATTGAAGCATGGAGAGAAGTATTATTTTATTTCATGAGCGAGGGAAAAACAAAAGTTTGTTTCTCTGTAAAAAAAGAAAGGAGAAGAGAACAGAGCTGAGCAGAAGAGAACAGAAGAGAAGAGGTTACACTATGTTGGTCACCTGTCTGCTGTCAAAGCAATTACAGCACCTCCTACTGCTAAATGTTTAAAGTGCACATTAGCATGTGGTGCGGTGGCATCCTGTCCCTGTGATCCCGAGACTGTCACTCGCAGACAGCCGAGCACCACCACAAATCACAGGAGACAGCACGCTGTTAAAATCAATATGCCACAGTTTTGTACCACTTCCGCTTGACTGCACGTCGTTGCCTAATATAATTTAAATAATAAATTATCGGATGGGGTGGGAGGGACGATTAGCAGGCAACTCTCCAACTTTTCCTGATGTACACAGTTATAGCCACAAACGCATCGCTGTACCCCTCATTCCCTCAGTATTTCCTGCAATACTGTCCTTCTGCGTTTGTTTTAATTAATTCTATGTGATATTAGAGAAACTGTGATACCATGCACATTTAAAGGTGCTTTTATAAAAGCCCTTTTTCCTTTTCGTCTAACATAAGTTGTTATGTAATGCTCTCTCAATTCTAAAATTGCTTTACGAAATGTTTTATTCTTTATTAAGCTTCTACCTTCACTCTAATAAGAGCAAACTTTCTGGCTATATTCTTCATGAGTAAAGTGACCTTGTTGTAGAAATCTGGGTTGTGAGCATGTAGACCAAGCATACATTAATTTATACACTGACACTGACATTTCATCAGCCGCACCTAGCAGAGTGTTTCCAGACTACTGTTAAAGGGGTGACTGCTACTTCTGTGACATTTAAATCCAAACAGTCAAACTCTTTTGCTTTGTACAAATGCTGCAGTTTACTGGGGGGAAAAAATAGAGCCAGCCTGTAGGTTACGACGAGGGTTATTTACGTCTCTTTACCTTTTGTGAAGGCTGAGAGGAGAAGTGAAAGATGAACAGTTTTAATTAGGTCAGGAAGAGGAAAAAGAGAGCTCCTGGGCCTACTAGTTTTCCGTGAAAAGGTCTCTGTGTTCTTTGCGTCCTGCCTGAAAGAGACAGCTGAAGGAAAGTGGATGTGGTACATGTCAATACACTACACCTTCCTGTCTGAAGGGATGAATTATTTGTGAGTATGCGCAACGACAAAAGGATGTCCCTCGTGCTCAAAGCTTCACCTGCCATCACATCAGAAGCACACAGAGCTGATTCGATCAGACAGACATGCAGGAAGACTTGCCAACTTTCTCCTCCATCTTTCCATCCTGCTCCTGCTCTCAGGTGTTTCTTTGGCACCACCATTTTTCGGGGTCAAATGAGTTGTCCCTGGAGAATTTTATGCAGTTTTCCAAAACTCTTTTCAGATTCCCAATCTTAAGTGAGATTCCCTCACTTGCGGTCATGTGGATCATATCTCCAATGTGACCTTTCCTCTACTTCCTCTGACTGTAAGCGTCCTCGGCTTCACCTTTTTCTTGCCACCTTAACCACTTTTTGCTCCGTTTCACTCCAGACAAGGAAAGAGGGATCAATTAGGATTGCTTTACAAACATAAATTAGTAATTTTCTGAGGTAACCGAGTGTGATTTTGCCCTTTGGGGTAATTTGAAAGTGCACTTTAAAGCTCCATTGTTCACACAATAAGTGGGCAGGATAATGATTTCTCTAGCTGCTAACCCCGAGTGTTGTTCTCCCCATCATCCCGCACTCGTTAGCACCAACACCCCCCCTTAACCCCACCCCATCCCTCCCAGCCTCTGCCACATCTGCTGCTTCTTGCCAAAGGAACAAAAATCAATCTCTACACCATGAATTATTGAGGTGTTTGCCTACAGCTTCTGAAATATACAGTTGGGTGTGCTCTCTCTCTCTCTCTCTCTCTCTCTCTCTCTCTCTCTTTCTTAAAACCTATGTAAAACAGATCTTTCTTCACAATTCTAGCTCTCATATTTATAGCTGTTTACAATTCACTGAAGTGAGTTTCCTCTACAGTCTGTGTGATCTCTGTGTACAGGCTACAGCTAGATCTACTGGACCTTACTCATGCAAATACCAGGACCATTTGCAGATTAAACCTATTTATTTCCATGTGATAAGTTAAAGCTGTGTCATAATGTAATACATTCTCTAATCTATCATTAATTTGACAATTATAGCCAAGGTTAAGCTTGAGCTGGCAACGTTTCATGTGTAAAGACTTAAACAGCTGTGAAGCGGGATAGCAGATAACTCCAATAGATTTTTTTCAATAGATAACTCTCTCTCACTCTCTCTCTCTCTCTCTCTGTCACTCTTTCCAAACCTCTTATCACATTCCTATCTTTGCTTCAGTACTTTGCGTTGCCATACCAATAAATATCATAATATAACCAACCCATGCAGTTGATACTACTTTAAGTATAATAATAGACTGTCTGCTCAGGACACCATGGCTTTGTAATCACTAACATTAGCAATAATGCTCAAATTAAATAAGGCAGTTGTCAGATGACAATTGTTATCCCTCCTCCTCCAGCAGCTCGCCTCTGACTGACAGCTCCCAAAGCCCAAATGTGGCGGTTACGCTGCCTTGCCTGACTTCAGCTATCAATTATGAGCCTGAATATGAAGCGTTTATTATGTAAAATAATTCGCCCATCCACACTCCAGTCATCTCCAGGGTTTTAGTTTTCCTATCTAATGTAAAATCTTACAATTCGCTCTCACTCCTTACATTTTTCCTGCCGCTCTCTTGTCTTTTTCCTTCATCTTTGTCTCGCACACACTTTAATCGATACACTTGAGGAGGTAATGACATAAGGAGTGGATTGATCATGTGAGAACACAGGGAGGAGGAAGAGAGTAACATCACTGAGATACATAAACAAGTGTTCAAGTTCAAGGGCTGTGCGTGAACAGCTGAAAGTTACAAACTACAGACTGAGAAGTGGCATCAAAACGCAACCATCTTGTTTTCTACCTACTTCGGAATATTAACAAATTTTCTTTTCACTTTTTTTTCAGAGTCACTCAAAGGATGCTTTCTCAGTTGTTAAAATTCTAAAGAATGTTTCAGAGAAAACACAGTGTGACCTCTCAGAGTACAAATCGTCTCTGTGGTGAAGCTGGTCAGAACAAGTATTTGTTACATGGATTTAACTGTGGAAAGCTAAGCAAGAGTTCCTTTCCTCGAGTGTTATGATAAGTGAATTCTCTTCATTTTTTTCTTTTTTTTCTGAAATAGTTCTTGGGTTGCATTTGGCACCAAACTCGCAGGCCGGTGCAGAAATCCAGCCATAGCAAGGAGGGGGGCTTGAGAAGGAGGGGTAAGACATCTGAAAGACCAGCTAAGCAAGCCAGTGATATTTTTACTTTTTTGCCTGGGGTAGATCTTTTCGGAAATCTGTATTGTAAGCAATTTCTGAGCTGTCAGCACCCCATGCTTGCTTTTTGTTTTCCAGAAGGGGGGGAAGGGAGGCAACGACATTGTAACTGTCAAATTATTGTGCTTTTATTTATTAGGATAAATTTTCTTTTGCCTATGATGTCTTGTCATTTCCTTATGTTTACTAGTTTTCTCCTTTGTTTTGGCCGAATTGAATTGAATTCACCATCCCTGTCACTCATACTCCTGCTTGGCCTGATAAGGGATATAAAGTATACTGTATTTTTGAAGTGTGAGCAATGCTATTTTTAGTGAGGAACTTTATGTAAGGCAAAGAGTCATCAGGAGCAGACACTGAGGCACAGTAGGACTGGCAAGCACTGTTGCTCCAAAGATTATTCCATCACTCTTCAGCATGGTGTCCTGTTACTCAATTAGCCACGACTTGCATGACACGTTCAAAACAACTGCAGGATTCCTGCCATGCATACAGCATTGGAGTAATGGAGAGCCGGGTGCCTGAACTGCACCAGGGACAATTTAAGATATTTCATGCAGATCTCTCTTAGGCAAACCAAACCAGTTATTGAAGATAAAGACAGAGTAGTGCAAGGTGGGGAGAGAAGGGCAGGCTGAGATCATGGATATGAAGAAGGATATCCAGCTTTAGGAGAGCAGCAAGTTGAGTGCGCTTCATGGTGAGAATTGGTAACACTGAGTCTCTTAGGGATAAACCTCTCTCTCTCTCTCTCTGCATCCCCCTCACTTCTGTGTTAACCTTCATAAAATATTCATGCTGGTTGTGCTCAGTGCCATAATTGCCATCTCAGCCTCTGAATAATTGATGGTCGGTGCCGTCAACTTGGTCTCATTTACTGAGGGTGTGGGTAACACCATACTCACACATGCCACATGCTCCAATGCCACACTGCTGCATTTAGTGCTGACATTAGATTAGCACATGCTTTCTATCTGCTCCGCTAACATTCATTCTTCACAGCCCACACAGCTAGAGCGAGCAATTCGAGGAACGACGGTTGCTCTTTAAGCGGCTAGACAACAGTTAGATGAGAGGGTAAATGAGAGTTTGAAATTGAAAGTGATTGTGTTGTAAAAGGCTCGGAGATTTCTTTTATACATAGCTCAGAGATTTTTTTTATATTATAT
Organism: Clarias laeviceps; assembly: GCA_030014305.1. Taxonomy (NCBI): domain Eukaryota; kingdom Metazoa; phylum Chordata; class Actinopteri; order Siluriformes; family Clariidae; genus Clarias; species Clarias laeviceps. The sequence continues at coordinate 14,916,077 of JAQMYJ010000002.1, read as the reverse complement.
ATATATATATATATATATATATATATATATATATTAAACAGTTTAGAACATGTCCCCTTTGATCAAACCTACACAATTTGTAACATGGATCAAAAATATTGGAACATGACTGACAAGCTGTGAAACTGGTTGTGTAAGCAATTAATAGCTTAGAATGTCTACTTTTGTGTTTCAACTGGAAATACTGCATTTATTGTTAAAAAGGATAAATGGGCATGGATATCAGAGAACTGTTTATGGGAGAAAAGCAAGCCGTTTACAAGCTAAAAAATGTCCTGAAAAAAGAAAGAAACCATATGCTTAATAACAAACAGGCATAAAACAAACAGGTAAACAACAGCAGCTGATAACTGCAAATGTGAAGAAAACTCCCCAAACGTAGTCAGTCATATCATCAACAACCTCCACAGGGAAGAAGTGAAGGTATTACAGGCCACTGTTTGAAGAAGATAAGGGCCATACTACAAGATGCAAACCATCCATCAGCAGTAAGAATTAGAAGGCCAGATAAGAATTTGCAGAAATACAGAGATGATTCACAAAAATTCTGGAACCAAGATTAAATTCACAAAAATTCCACAAAAATGATTACAATTCTAAAGTGTGGTCAAGGAATGGATCTGTTCATAATACAAAACATACAAGCTCATTGGTCAAGCATGTCTGGGGCTTGTATATCTGCTGCTGAAACAAGCTCACAAATTTCTGTTGATGATGTATCTCATGATAGTAGGAGACTGAAGGGAGACAACCTCAAAACAAATAGCTGAAAATGCTGAAAAAAAGCATCTCAGAAAAATGATTTTGCATACAGTACAAGGAATACGTAACCAAATTTTGAGTGTTATTTAATTTACATTTCCTGTTCCAGTATTTTTGGTCACCTAACAACTAGATGGTCACATGTGCCATGTTCCAAAATTTTAACACATCTAGATGGGCAGGAAATAAAAGGTTAAAATATTAACCTTTAGTCTCAAATTCAAATTTTTACTGTACATATAAGTAAGAATTTTATTGTGTTGACTCAAAAAAGTATCCAATGTGTAAAAATTGCCTTCATGCTCAACGAGAGCTAGAGTTCAATATCCCAGTACACACAGGTGTGATCTTGACTCAGAGGTCAAAGGCTGAGGGTTATATTAACCCCAGTGAATACACATTCATGCCCTTCTGCTTCCCTGCTTGTTTTTATCTTCCTTATTCTTCTTTCTTATTCAGCCTGTGTTCTTCAGTATGTATTTCTTGTGTTCACATGTTCGTATACCCAGCCATTGCCCTTTTCATCCTGATTCTCATTATCATAGCTGTCAATATTAGTATGTACTGCAGAATAGATCTACTGTATACATGAATATGTCAGGTAAAGGAGCATGTGTAGTAGGTCACATTGTGATATCCGGCTCTCTCCTTTTATCAGAACATTGGAGCCATGTTAGCCTCCACTAATTAAAGTGCTCTTAATCAATCTGCCATCCAGTTACTTTTAAAAGCATAAGTTCCCTGTCTAAAGTGCCCTATGAAAGGGACAGTGTGCAGTTTAATAAACATCACACATGTGAGTGATCTTTGCAGTGCTGCAAGGATCAACAGTATACATTGCACTAATTGTGTGTGTGTGTGTGTGTGTGTGTGTGTGTGTGTATGTGTGTGTGTGTGCATGCGTGTGTGTAAACAGTGCAGGCATGAGACACCAAGGTGTGTGGAAGCTATAGCCTGCACACCCAGGTTTTTGCAGGGGATTTAGTTGGACTGTGAAAGTGTGTGATATGAGTGTTGGGGTTAAGCCGAGTGTTAGACGGCATGGGTCACACTCTCTGTGCTATTGATACACAGGGGCAGCTGAGAGTGAGAGATGGATAGAGAGATCATGTAGAGCTCAGACAGACGGCAGCAGTGGAGAATCAGACAGGAACACTGCAGGGCTTAGTGCCTTTACAGTAAATGATATCAGAGAATGCTGCAGGCCCTCAATACAGCCAACCCTCAGGGAAGAATCTGTTTACCTAAACAGCACTGTGCTTAGTTATCTTTGTGGACACACACACACATACACACAGATCAAAGTACTTCCCCATATTACCACGTTGGATTTCCATCAGTCTTTGACGATGCTTGACGATGCTTTACTTAATTTTTTTGGATTCCCCAAAAAAACATAATTTACAGTGTTTATTCAAATAAATTAATGCTTACATTAAAAAAAATAATAAGTTAATGCTTACATAGATTAAAAAATAATAATAATCTTGTGATCTAACATTTAGGTTATTCTGTGATTATCTCATTAACAAGAAAGAATAAATCCACAACAACCGATATCATATAAAGCTGAATGATAGTTTAAATATAATAAACATTTGTCAACTAGTAAATGTTGTGTAAATTATTTCAAACTCCCATCTACCCATCTGCTTTCCTAAAGATGTTCTCATATTCCTCATTTTAAAATGTTCATGCTCAACCTCCGTTTAACTCACTTCACGTTTTTTTTTTTCCTTTTTTACAGTATACATACTTTAATTTTAAAGACTCTCAGGGTTTTTTCCTCGTGTTGTCTCAGGGATATTTTCCATGCTACTCTCGCTTCTGACTTAAATCAACTTCTGGATTTCTGTAAATCTGCATTGTAAAAGTAAAAATGCATCGTAAAAGTGCTATACAAATAAAATTCAATTAAATGTATTAAACTACATATGATTATGGTTAGTATAACATAATATAAGCAAAACTGTATATAAAGCATTATTAAGTCTCTTTTTTTACTTAAATGCCTGAAGACATGTTTTTGCTTATTTGCATATTTAAATATCAGTGCATGTGTAGAAAGCAGTGCACATGCAACAACCTGCTCATTTAGAGCTTCTAAGAGAGGCATGAATGTTTAGAACAGATAAATGACAAAAGGATGAAAGGATGCAAGAAGACGAGTGTGGAATGTGTAATGACAAGGGTATCAAGATAGAATGCAGATAAAGGCTAGAATCTTTGTGGATTATGGAAGAAGTGAAGCCATAATACACACAGAGTAAGTCACATGCAGAAAAAAAAACAAGCCCTGAGGTTACCAAGAACACATACTTACACATGTGAAGAAAAGCCATACATGAATGAATACGTGTCTTGTACATTATAGGTATGTGAGGATTTGCAGGAAGTCCAAGGTGTTATTAGTGTCTAAGTAGCTGTACAAGCTAAGACTGAGCCGTGACTGTGATCTCCCATAGGGCACAATTGGGTGTGCAAGCGCTCACTAGTTTTACATGTAGGGAACACATAGGGAAAACTTGTAAGATCTGTTAAGAACACTTAGACAAAAGCAAAAATATCCCTCAATATAAACTTTAATTGCAAACACAATAAGCGCAAAATTCTTGTAAAGTAAAATAAATGAAAGGAATTATCATCATCTCCAATGTATGTTATTAAAGCTGAATAATAGCTGATGGAGAAAAATCTTTAATGCAGTTTGGAAGTTATCTTTTATGCAGTCCCTCAGCATGTTTCATAGAGACTAATTGAGAAGCTGTTGTCCACCAGTGCAATTATGTTGCATCAACCATGATATAATATACTTTCTTATTCTGTGTCTTTTCAGATTTTTCCTAAAGTTCTTCCTGAAGTGCAACCAAAACTGTCTAAAGAATGCAGGGAACCCTAGAGACATGCGACGCTTCCAGGTAACAACTTACAATAAGAACTTCAGCAATTTTAGATACGAGTGTTTTCTTGGTGGCAAATTCCAATGGGTGCCCATACTGTACTGTACTGTAAGTTATGAAGGTTCGGTTACTTTTGGCTTGATCGGCAAAAAAAAAGAAAAAAAAAGACCAAACTGCCCCAAACATAACTTTTGGCACAAAATCTGTTTGATCACTTTCCAGAATTTTTAGCACCCTTCATTAAAGAGATCAAAATATCATATTTTATCAAAAACATAAATACACATGTAGAGTGGTATTTTAAGCTCAAACGCAGTACATGAAATCAATTACAATTACTGTAAGTCTATTACTTTTTTTATTGAGAGAAATAAAAGCATCCATTTTTCTTTCTTGATTTATGTTGGTTCTTTTTTAAATATGGTTAGAAAAAAAAATAATAATTGTGGGGAAAGATGAGCAGTTTATCCTAGTTAAAAAAAATAAATGTTTCAATATATGTAATGTTTTATACCAGCATTTGTAGTTCTTGTGGGGTCCTCATAATTCTCACATTATCCGTTCTCATGCTTTACACTTTGGTGAATTGGGTTTGTGAAGTATACTGAAACGTTTTGGCAAACACAACTTAAGATCCTATTTTATCTTGTAATTTTATATATAAATTCATGTTATCCAGGGTTCGATTCCCGCCTCAGGGTGTGTGTGCGTGGAGTTTCCATGTACTCCCTGTGCTTGGTGGGTTTCCTCCGGGTACTCTAGAAGAATAGGCTAATTGGCATTTTAAAATTGCTCATAGTGTGTGAACGAATGTGTAAGATTTTGTGTGCATGGTTGTGATGGATTGGCGCTGTATCCAGGATGTACCCCAGTCTGTTTTACTATATAAATGGACTGTGGTGCAAGTACCTGTTAAAGAGAGGATAAAAGGAATATAAAGGAATATAAATTATATTATAAATAAATAAATAATCTCTTCTTCCGATAAGCCTCTTTTAATCTTAACAGTTTTCACTGTCTTATGAAAATGACCTTAATACAGTATGTCTGATGCTTTTGTAGGTGGTGGTCTCTACGACAGTCAGCGTGGATGGTCATGTTTTGGCGGTGTCTGATAACATGTTTGTACACAACAACTCTAAACATGGGCGACGGGCTCGCCGGCTGGACCCCTCAGAGGGAACCCCCTCATACTTAGAACACGGTGAGTACTCTTGTTCATTAATCCCAACTTTCATTTGACTATGTGAAGGGACAAAAGAATTCCTTTTGGTCCTTAAATGTAAATATAGAGGAATCTGACCCAACTCCAAGGGAGTTGAAAAAGTCAGGTACAGGTTTAGCCCACATTAGTCAGGGTCAAGGGAGAAACCCAACACAGCGAAATCCCTTGTGTTGAATTAACACCCAGAGTGTTAATTTAACACAGTACAGTGGTTATATAGGTCTAGTTGGAAGTGTTAAATCAACACGAGGGATTTTACAGTGTCAGGCGCCTGCCATGCCAGAGAAGAGTAGCGCAGAAAAAAAATATCTGTAAAATAGCTTGTGCTGAATATTTTCATTATGCCAAACATAAAACAATCAACCTTGACCTTGCTCTGGTTTCATGTTGAATGACAACAGATTACACTAGCGGGGTTTAATCTGTGATTTAAACCTAGTAGTATGAAAAGCTTCAGTGAGAATAAGTTAAGAGAATAATTGGTGGGCGAAAGCTTATCATCACCAGATAGTTCACACAGCCAGACATCGGGTATCGATCAGTTTACTGCCAAGATATCTTACTGCACGATATGTCGTTTCACTTTGATGCAAATTTTGATTTGATTTCTCTGTTCAAAAACTCTGAATCCTTAAAACACCTCATAATCTTTTAAGCTGGAACACATGTAGTAGTGTTCTAGTTTCTGGCCTGTCATGTGTTCAGTTCCAACTGATTTTGTTTAAGTTGTTGATTTATTAAAATAATGTCAGGCTTATGCCTCTGTTGTAGGCAAACTCAGCGCTCCACACATGCACCTCACACATTCTGGTCTGAGTAGAGTGTGATTGCATCTGAGATCTGAATACTGATGTGTGTAATTTGAATACAGCTATGATGTTTAATCTCTCAGTGACCCCTGTTTGCCATGCACTGACCTGTTAGGGAATTGCTTTTTTTCCCCCCCAGTCCAACAAACAAATTATTTGCATGAAGATAATTAATAACACTAGGATCACTGAATTCAGCAAAACTAGACCAGTTTATCAAACTGGCCGGAGCTTTGCCTCATCAACAAAGAGAATTCCAGAGTAGAGAAAGATGACATACTGACTAAAAAAAAAATCATTATACCAACACAGTTCTTTCCTCTTCTGCTTCTTACTCTTTCTTGTACTTTGTTAAACAGCTGACTGCTCGTAAGCAAACGCAAGAGGAACCTAAAAGCACAACTTTGGTTCCCAGTCTGCCTCATGCATGCATAAAATATACACTAAGTAGCTACACAAACATCCAGTTTATATATGTTATTATCTACAGATTACCCACTTAACCAGTCATGGAAAAAGCAGAGGAAAGTGATTGCTGCATGCGAAGAAAGCACTCACAGTATTCCTACAGACTTGAGTGCTCTAGGCACCACTATGGAGATGATCATGTTCCCAGTCATGACTGAGCTCTTTGCAGTATCGTCCACTGTTTAGCAGCAGAACCTGATTCACAACCACACATCACTCAGGAATAAAACACATAATGAAGAGAATATTTGCTGTAAAGAAACTTTTCTTGATTAAACTCACAAAATGCAGTCACTCTACTTCTTGGGTTGCACTGGTTGGAAAAAGATCAGCATCTTCTTAGTGACTTGCTTCCTTTAGATTTCTACATGTGTCCTATAAGAGCAAAATTGCTTAAGTACTGTATAATTTTTACCTGGCTCTATCTGGCTTCTCTTTGGTTAGAAATCTGATTTGAGCAAATTAATTCGATCCTAGGTTTGAATAAAAACTTTAAATCATATTCTTCATTTATTTTGCTATTTATTTTAATAAAGTTCTAATACTTACTCTTTATGACAGTTTTTGTATGTGCACCCTTCATAATGTCTGACAAACTTCAAATGTCTCTGGCCTTTGTCTTTTTTTGCCAAAAAAGTCAGCTCTCCACTTCCTGTAGTCTCGTTCTACTCAAGTTGAACCTGTAACATGTGGCCAGCGTTCACAGGTCAAATAATTAGCATCGTTCACCTAGAGTATTTCTCTGCTCAGACTAGTTTGTGTTGTGCTGCATTGATTTGGAAACATAGTTCTCATTCCCTGCTGGCTAACAAGGCTGCCATCTCAGAGGCGGTCTGTGCAGTGAGGTCTTTAAGCTGGAGGTTGTGAAAACAGAGTGGGACAGCAAGGGCCAAGGCCATTGCAAAAACTGAGTGTGAACAGCATAAAAGCTGGCCTGGTCAGCTTCAGGCTACAAACTCAGAGGAATAAACACTCTGTGTGGCTGTTCAGGACATGTGCATGAGTGTTTGAATGTGTTAGTGTGCATGTGCACGTTCTGTACACAAGCAAGCAGCACAGGGGAACAGATGGCGGCAATGGAAGGCAGCAAAGTTTAATCCTATCAGATGGATTCCCAGTACACCATCTGGTTAACCCATGCACAATTTCAGAGCACTGCAAAAGAGTCATCCCAAGCCAAGATTACCATCACAGATTGCTGCATCGTACCTCTTTATCGTTCTCAGTTTAGTGCAGACGCCATATTGAATTATGCCATGTCGCTGCAATCGCCCTGCGCATGTACGTACGCAGCAACAGAAAGAAAAATGCAGTAAAAAAGGGCATTTTCCAACATTTGTGCAAGTTATAGCCGGGAAACCTTGATTTACTGTATGTGTTTAAAATGTGACAAAAATATATAAATAAATAAATAAATAAATAAAAATTAGCCAGTGTTAATCTTTAGTGTGGTTTGCCATATATTAGCCAAATATTAAGCCACAAATCCAGAATTTTGAGAATTTACATACACGTAAATGTCTTCTAATGAGAAAGCTTTTAAGAATAAAGTGTCTAAATTGTTTGAAGTCTTAGAAACCTCATGTTTCCGGAATTGGGTATTTATCACTAATTATTTTACATTACTTATTATTAGAGTTATGTTCTACTCTTTAATAATAATAGTGCTTTAATAATTTGCTTCCTCTGTAGTTGTGTTTCAACAGACAGATTACTTGTTAATACATTTTTATATCTAAGTAAAATACAACCTAAAGGTGAGAGTTTTAATATTCATCGTATCCAAATAAGGAACATAGCAATGAATTTTTATGCCTGGAAGAATTTACACTCACACCCACATTCACACATGGATCTGCACACGCAGCCCGGTGTTCAACGCATATCCACCACATTCTTGTGGCAGACATGTTGCTTCATTACATTAGAGTTTTTTTCTCTGTCTGAGGATGAATGAAATAATCCCTTAATTAATGAACAGCAGGGATGTTCAGGCTGACAGTGAAGTGCACGGGAATCCACATGCATTACTCCACTATTCTTGTCTATCTTTGTTCTATTCTTCCCATAATTTTTTTTCTTATTTCACCCATCCCCCAACCTAGAATAGCAGTAATTAGTCAAATAAATTGCCCTCTATGTGATGGCAAGCTCAGGTTCCTGAGCCAAAGTTCAGCATGGCGAAATGAAATTGCAGCTTATTAAGGTGTTGAATTTTGATGGCCTGCTGCTGTTTTGCCAATGTGTCCCGCAGCGGCTGGCCTTTTGATCGACTCCTGTACAGACTTGGGATCTCATGACATTTACACGAGTGTCATAAAACAAGCAGCCGCGCAGGGCCCTCCCTGTGTGCATGGGTCGAAGTAATATTTAATAAATATAATCATCCAAATTAGCATTCACCGCCTTTGGGTACAGAGGGGCTCAGGGTCATTAGTGTGACGTGATCACTGACAGAACATGGGAAAGGGAGAGTGCTTTTTTTCTTTTTTCTTTTTTTTTAACAGATGCTTACATTCCTTTAATTATCCCTTGAATCAAAACAAAATCTTACTGGGAATATCTCATTTCATACACACAGTCCTGTGTGATGACAGGCAGTTCCTCCCATCTCTCCTCTCCTTCTTCTCAGAATCCACTTTATCCTGCATTCTTATCCACTCCCAACACAGCAACTCTTCCTGTACCACTTTTGATTAAAATTCAGCAAACCATTTACAGTTTATCCAACTGGGGCTTGGTGGAATAAAGTGATGAGAGCTTTGTCCCTCATCCTTGGTATGCTGCTGGTAACATGAGAGAAGGAACATATAGTAAAGCATCAGAGTAGGGCTTCATATTGAGTAGTTTTAAAATGATGGTCGGTGACTGCAGGACATCTGTCACTTCCATAACAGTATCATAAAGCATATGAGATTGTTTCAAAAAGGACCAGCCTCAGAATAATCATATGTGACTGCCTTAATGATTCTGTCAGTTGTCATTAGGTTGTTGTAGCCTCAGTTTCCAAATAGGCCCAATAAATCTGATCCTATAACCAAGAAAAGATGTCTCAGTTACTTCGACTATTGGTAGACCTCACAGGAAGGGTTTTTAAATATTGGTAATATGAATAATTTTTTGCCTTTTTATGGTTTGTCAAACAATTTATCCAGAGTGCCTGGCATCAGAAGGTCTATTTATAAATGTTTGATTCTAACTGCTTTATTTCACAAGTTTTAATATGTGGTGAAAAAATGGCAACTTATCTATGACTTACAGTGGAATGTTCATCTTAAATGTTCATCTAAGTGGATTTCTTCTCTCTCTCTCTCTCTCTCTCTCTCTCTCTCTCTCATTGTGAAAGCAGCCACGCCCTGCATTAAAGCCATCAGTCCCAGTGAGGGCTGGACTACAGGAGGGGCCACTGTTATCATAATTGGGGACAACTTCTTTGATGGGTTGCAGGTCATATTTGGCACCATGCTGGTCTGGAGCGAGGTCAGTCCACTTGGCACCACACATTCAATTATTCATACTAATGATTAAACAGCATTTTATGCAGGTCAAGGTCCATATTTTCATTTACTGAGTTTATATAGCTGTTATTGTAGAATTACTAAATTACAAAGGAGCTGAGACATAATTGGCCTTTTACCTTTTAATGTATTTTTTTGTTCTCAAAGGACTCTTTAATACCTCTAATTGAAAAAAATAGGCAAATGTAGCTGGCAGGCATATGACATATGTCTGTTTATCCAATTCTAAATGCATACTGGACCATCCAGTTACTCATTTAATATCACATACAGTCATTCATGGCAATGAAGAAAATAAAAGAAAATAATGAATCCAATGAAGAGCAGTTTAATGTAATTGTGAATATTTTAGTCTCAATTATTTTACGTTTTAGTTTCCCCATCTTCAGACTGATAACATACTGACATGTGTGTAACCTCATGGCATTGCCTGATGGAGCTCCATATGTCGATTCTACTAAAGACATCAGTTTTGACTCTGATAATGCTCCCAGACACATTACTCTGTCCTGCTGACTCACATACTGAGCAGTGTCTACATAAAATAATGATTCATTTGTAGGCGTACTAGGTGAGAGCGAAACTATGTCACCTTCTCTGTTCCGCTGTACATGATCTACTAGCTCACCACACATGCAGTGAAAAATACTCCAGGAGTTAAAGAGATCAACTCCTGGAGTTTTTATTTTTTTACTGGAAATCAAAAAATGAGAAGTGCAAAATCCTGACTATTTAATTGTTGTGATTTTGCACAATTCCAAGATGACTATATAAATTTAAGCAAATTGGTCAGGTTTTATACAAACTCAGTCTGTGTCAACTCAAATACAGACTGTCATTAAAGCAAAAAGAGGATAAACTTGAATACTAAGATATTTTGGAACTGATGTAAATATTTGCACGATTTTATTTTACATTCAAGTTTTTGTTCAAGCATTTTTACTAGTGTGATATACTATGTACTGTAGAAATTCATTGCTATGATGCAGCAGGCACATCATGATATATTTATTGTGGCTATGTAGTCATAGAGATAAAAATGTTATATGCATCATATATAATTAATTATAGTACAACCTTCCAGTTACTTTCATAGCTATTGATGGCCAGAGGTGGTTTATGACAGATTTAGGGTAAAAGAGTACTACTAATAATATATACTATAAGAATGGATGTTTCTAGTAATACCTAATTCACAGGGACATACTGTATAATTAATTACAATTTTAAGAAGCAAAACAAAATCACAGATATGATAATTTCTGCAACATGATGCTTATTTAACGTTTAGAGAAGGATCTAGCATCTCTGCCAAGATAAAGTTGTTCATGTAAGTTTCCTGTCGTGGGAAATTCCTTCAAGGAGATTTGCAGTTTCTGTTTAGAATGAACACTGCAGTTGTTGTTGGTGGTGGTGGTGGTGTTGAGGGACCAAAAGATAACATGAACTAACTTGGCTGAGGGACATTCTACAACAATTAATATAAATATAAATGGATAAAAACCATTTATGTACTCTCTCTCTCTCTCTCTCTCTCTCTCTCTCTCTCTCTCTCGATATATATATATATCATTCTTTAATAGCTATAATATTGTAATAATTGCTGCATTATAAGAGAAATAAAACAATAGAGTTGTGCTGTTAATGAAAAATAATACAGTGGTAATAAATTATTTTGTAACAACAGTAATTTGTTATGTATAGATTATTATAAATACCCATCATGATTGATTCTTCCTCGCCCCATTTTCTTCTTCATAGCTTATCACACCTCACGCCATTCGGGTACAGACTCCCCCCAGGCACATCCCTGGGGTGGTGGAAGTCACTCTGTCCTACAAGTCCAAACAGTTCTGTAAGGGAACACCAGGCAGATTCATCTATACAGGTAAAAACAACACAATATACATTTTTATATACAATTCAAATCTCGGAAAAGTGAAATGGGAGTCGGTTGAAAAAAATATGTGTTCTGAAAAATGTTAAGATGGTGTTTGTAAATTTGCAACTTGCAATTAAAGTAATTAAACCTTTAATACCCAGGAGATAAATATGAAAAATAGATTTCATAAATGCATTTAAAGGGTGCTCAGCTGTGGCCATTGTCAGCACAGCATGTGTCTATGTCTGTGCCTACGCATTCATGTGTGTAAATGAGTGCGCTCATCGGGTTTATGGCACTAAACTTGGCCTCTTTTCATAGTCCATTCACTACGCACATGACCAGGCATGAAAGGAGAGATTTTTCAACAAACAAAAAAAAACACATCCCTGAAGCAGAGGGTAGATGGCCAGGGTCTTTATCACAACTATTTTTTCTCATAAGGAGTTTGTTAAGATTGTGATTCTTTGCAAAAGCAAAGCTAAAGCAATGCAAAGACAGAATTGTTAGTCGTACCGCATTGTGCCTTATAGTTTTATAGAACGGTTACAGAGTCATTTCTGCTCTGACATTTTTTTTATTTTTTTTTTATTGACACTGTTTGCCTTCAAAGTTTCCTAAAACTTTTCTTCTGATGCCCACGTCCCAACAGCCCCCTTGGTGTTTGGTGTGGTGTTAGGGGCATCAGCCTGCCGTTCCTGTCCCCTGCCTCCAATTGGCACCTTGACCATGCCCAGTTGCCAGTGGGTACTAATCATAGAGGATTGGCCGGACTGCATGGCAGCTGGCAACAGAATTACGTATGGGACATCTGGCGCCTCTAATCAACTTCTGTCAGCCAGAGGAAATGGAGACCTAATTAAATCAATGGTACACCGATGCTGCCATGCTTGTATGCTCCACAACCATGCGGAAATGTGGGGCTGTACCTGAAGAACAGCAGAGAACCACACTGGAGAGTATCAATAGGCATGTTGATTGTGACCAAACGTAATTGAATTGCAAATACTGTATAACCTACAAAACAGCTCTAGTTCCACTTTGCCTTAAAATTTGTTTTAAATTTATTATTTAGATTTCAGTGGCATTTGATGGTTTCAGATGATCCAGCTGCATTATCGCACCAACTGCTGTGTCTGCTTATGAACCCAGAGACCACTTGGTTAATGGATTTCTCAAAAGCCTGCCAGATAATGGATGATGTCATTTTAGGGGTCTCAAATTCTTGGCACATGCTGGTCAATACGAGAGTTTGCAGTAAAACGGAAGCCCACATGCACAACGAGGGATAATTGAGCCTCAGATATAGTCCAACAAATCTTACCACCATTTGCCATTTTCTTGGTGCAGAGGTTTAAGGTTTTCTAGTGATAAAGAATGCTTAGAGATTGTGTAAGTAGTTTTCCGGCACTTCTCTTTGCAATTAGACATCCAATTGCAAGGGATGCAATTATATTTATCATTAGAAACAATTAAGCACTCTTCATCTGGGACATTACCCTTCCTGCATGGCATTCTGCAGATAAGAGGACTGAATCATTGCTCTCTTTCTCTCTCTCCCTCCATCAGCAAAAAATGCATTTCCATGTTTGGTTGCATATTACCTTGTACAAGATTGCCACATTTGAACCATTAGTTGAAAAGGCTTTCCATCCGTTTCCATGCAGTGGGAGGCAGAGTTATAACACTATCTTCCAACAGGCATGTGTGTGTGCTCGGTGCGACCAGTAGATTGGAGGTGTTGATGAATCACTTGTGAGGTTCAGCAGGCAATTCTTTCCTGCTCAGTATGCAGGCCAGTGGGCTGAACAGCACCCATCAGGCCTGATAATAAAAAGACTCTGCTGGATCACATTAGGGGAAGTTCTCTAATTCCCATCCAATGATGGGGACTATGGGAAGCATTATTCACTGAAACTGAGGAAGAACAAAGGCTTTTGACCTAAACTAAAATAAAGCCGGACAAAATGCCTAGTGGAACATTTGCTAGGTTTAAATGGTCTTTTTTATTGTATTGTACGTGTTATTAAAGACACAATGATTCTACACAAAGGCTTGGAAGGTTATTATGGTAGCTATTAACACAAGTATCACTTGTCTTTTATGTCAAATGTGTATAACAGTTTAACTAAACATAACTGTGCTTCACAATTGATCCACATTATTAGATAGATAACATTTGTACACTGTTTTAAGACACCTTTTTTTCTTTTAAGGGTCTTTGATTCAATTGACAAATGGTGTCATATTCCTTGATCAATGTTAACCATTCCAAGTACATTGCTGATCCTTGACATGTGAAAATTGACAACATAAAGATATAGTGAAATCAGTTTGATTAACGTTTCACACACAAATATGTTTCACACAAACATATTTGCCTTAGAGCAGCCACCACTCATGCTCAAGAAAAACATCCATTTTATGGCCCAGGTTCCTCCTATACGTGTGCCCCTTTCTTAAAGGCATACCTTATTTAGTTTGTCGGTTTTTCCAAATAAACGCAATCACTGGTTTTATGGAAAAATGGATAAAAATGAGATTGTAAGATATTGATCCCAGTGTGGGTTGGGTTGGGGGGAAAACAGGCTTCATCTATATAGGCAGAAAAATGAAGCAATAATTCAGGCAGGCATCGAACACTCTGCCACTGAGCCTATTGATTCCCATCCACAGCATATGAGATCACACCTGAGAGAGAGCTCTGGGGAAAAGAGAGAGAGAGAAAAGAGATAACATTACCACCCTGACATTAACAGCTCTGTACAAAGCCCACAAGTGCCTGTTAAAAGGTTCCGCTAAAGACCAATTACCCAGCATGCCTCTCTGTTCTGTCAATCAGAGATACAGCAGGTCTAAGTCTGGTCACCTGACCCAGTTCACCACTCAGAGCCAGTGGCTCATCTTAAAGACTATGCTGTAAGAAAAACCTGTTCATTTTAGCCATGCCTGATGTCTCCAAGCGATTTGTGAATTAGTGTGATTTTAATAAAAAAGTTAATGGTTTGACGGACCAGTCCTTCCCCCCGCCAATCTGCCCCTGCAGGCCTCTCATTATTATTGTGAAATATGAAGCGATCTGGCGGTGCCTTCATGAAATTTCTATGAGCATTGATCTGTGTGATTGCACACAATCCTTCAAGCAGTGGTTCTTGTTCATTTATATATTTATTGTTTATATGTTTCAGCCATTCTGATTCTAAACATGGCCATCTTGTATGGTTAATATATCTGTACCGTTGGTCAAAGGGAAAAGCACTTTGTCAGGTCAGGTAAAAGAAAATTCAGTTTGATGATCATTAAGGCACCAGCACCAGCAACCAGCTTTATATTTACTTATATTGATTACATTGTGTAAACATAATGAGGTGGTATAGTATAGCTAGGGTATTCTTTTCTATATTGATTTAGAATATCTGATTTCAATGTTAGAAATATTTTTTATGACATCACACATAATCTTATTATCCCCCCATGTGAGTAGGGAAACCAGAGAAGGGAGACTGATACTGTGATGAATGCAAGTCTCCCATCTATTCTGGTGAATATCCAATATCTCCAGTATTCGTTATTTCGGTCCAATGTCTATACAGTGAGACGAGATGAGTACGTACATTATGTATTTCAAGAACTTCACCAGAATGTGTGATCATAAACAAGAACAGAGGCAAAAGATTCTCTCCAGTGCTTGTTGTGGAACTCTGGTCCCTTTGAAGAAGCATGCGGAGGAAATGGAAATCACCAGACCCCACTGAGGATATGGCTATTCTCTCTCTCTCTCTCTCTCTCTCTCTATCTATCTTTCTCAGTTGGGATGGCCTAGTGGGAGTTGACTTCGTTTGGGTTGAATAAATATATCCTTTCCTGTTGTCACTCCTTGTTACTAAAAGCATTTTTGACTTTTTCTGGGATTTTGTTGACTGTGTTGATGGAATGTTTTCAGCACTATCATCCTAGGTGTGAAAGTACAATAGGGTACCTAATGAGGAATACCATATTCCTCCTCTTTTCCTTTAGAATTCAATATATGCTCCAGCCATTTCTCAGATCTCTCTCTCTCTCTCTCTCTCTCTCTCTCTCCTCTCAGTAAGATTGCATTATCGGCCTGGCTAGCGAGGAGATTGTACAGAATGTGGAAATCAATAGCAATGAGGGGGAGTAAACATGTGAAGATGTCTGAGAGGGCAGTAGAGTACAGTTTAGAGATCTCCCCTATCCATCTATATATCAGCACATTAAAACACCTCCTTTACATTGTCCTGCCTCATTACATTCTCTTGAAGGAGATGTATCTACACTTAGTACTGTGTCACACACTTTACATCTACGAGCTAGCAATTCATTATCCATTTTATCTCTGGAGATGTCAGCCTCCACGAATCCCAGGCTAGCTCTTTTATAAATTTTTTATACACATTTGTGAGTCTAAGTTAACTAAGCAAGCTAACCATGAGCTTAATAAATATTGCAGTGTGCTAGTTTAGGGTTAGGTGAAAATACTACATGCTTTTTTTTTTTTTTTTACTTAAGTCCCTTTATACTATAACCCTGGTCTGAACCCATAACTCAGCTATTCTCTCAGCCTCTTTCTCTAGCATTATACATTTATTCATCCATCCCTGCTATTCCCTATCCCCCATACAGTGTACGACCCTCCCAAGGCTCACCGCATTCTGATTCCTGCACCACACTTTGTAATCCTTGACTTGAAACTCTAGCAGGCTTAATTACAGGAAGTCTATTTAGATATGATGTATTATCAGCCTTAGGGTGGCTTTGCATCATTCTGTCACATTTGGCTGTTTTTGTTTTTCTTTCCCTGGACGATAGCTGTGCTCTGCTTTCCATCATGGATCCCAGATTGTTTTAACAGTTTTTGTTCAGCTCTTTTTGTAAACACTTGGTCAGCCATCAGGCCGAGCAAGCAGCTGTGGAACTAGGTGGTGTCATGATTCATTCCACATTTCTTAATACAGGGGGTTTAATCAGGAAGCCATTCACATCTACAATTTGTTCAAAACTGAAAAACTGAAAGCTGTTGTTAACCATTATTATGAAATCAAAGTTAAAGAAGGCTATCGCTCAGAATGCATTTCAAAGTTACACCCTGCTTCTAATGCCTTTTACTAGAAATGAACCTAAGCTGACCTCTTGCTGAGTATTGTTCCAAACCTAATCCAGCACATTTGATCTAGTAAGCTGATAAAATTGATTATCTGTATATCAGGCATGTGTGATTCCTATAGCTATCTAGGAGCAAGAATGAAGACACATCATCTAGATTGAGAGCCATTTGTTCACTCCACTTTAACACCGATTAAGTGCTAGCTCCCACCTGCTGCTTGGAGGTCTTCCTGTGTAGCAATGAGGAGTAATGGTCAGGATTCAGTCTTTTTTGCATGTGCCATAGTTCCCAGTGAAAGCAGGCCAAGCTGGGCACATCTTTTCTTTGTAGGCCCTGTGCCATCTGAGTACACTCGACTGCATGGAAAAGCTGCCCTCAGTCTGTCCTTTCAGCTGTGGGGGCTAAAGAGAGCTGAGTACATTCCCTGAGGAAACGACCAGGCTATGGCTTACAGGGCAAACAGAAAGATGGCCAGGACACTTGACAAAGAGACACTGCATTCTACATATCTTTCTGCTTTGCATTCATTTTAATTAGAACAATCGAATGCAGGCTAAATAATCTGTCACACACTGCTATTAATGTTCCATCTTCTGTTCTGTGAAAGAGCTGTACATGCAGGCAAGCCGAATGAAAACAGAAGGAAGTAAGATCACGGCATGCTCACGGCAACGGAGGTTGTTATGCTAGATACTTAAATTCTATTTTGCTTACTTCAGGTATACGATATCAATTATAAATTGTAGGCCCATCTATTAAGATGATATGATACGTAACATCAGCACCCACGTATCAACCTCCTTCAGTATCTACATAGTCCCCTAATTGCTTCTGTTAAGTGCACATTACCATGTGTGTAAACTAAATGAGAAAACACCAGATCGCTCTGTCATGCTGACAACTTTGTTATTAAATGCTTTCAATAAGACCTGTCTGTGGGAAGCCGAAAAGCAAACGAGAATGATTTTCAGATTAAAGTGCAAAGACATTACAGTTTTCAAGGCAGGATTACTGTATGAATTTTGTCACTTTACTAAGTGAAACTTGCTGCATTTAGAATTAATAGGAAAAAGCCCTGAAGCGGGGTCCACTTTTCTGCATGCTATTTTCCACTTTTTCCAAATGAGGGCGTCATCGGGAACAACATTGGCAAGACTCATGTTTTCTTTGAATCGGTCGAGCCACGTAATGAATAGATAAAGTACATGCATTATAATAATTGTTTTATAGCATGATTGTGGGAGGTAAAATAACAGGTAATACAACTGACCAAACTTATATATAAACTTTGCAGGGTTTGATTGTGGTTAGCTTTTCTTACAACTTCTTTACTCATTACTATACATTTTATAGTAAAATGTACAGTAGCAATGGTTTTAAAAAATCTATTTAGTTATCCTGGTTCTTTTGTGTGGCAATTCATGCATCATCACACTGACGCCAGCATCGTTTTGGTTGGTGGGATTTTTGTTGTTGTTGTTGTTGTTGTTTTTTAATATAGCCTAATGTTTTCTTTTATGTATGTTTGCATTTGAGGTAGTAACATTTTGCCTCTATAATGTTGCAGGTGGTGCACTCTGAACTATTCACACATTGGGCAGGCAGTATAACATCCTGTGTGGTAGAATGTATTTGCTGAGATTGTTTAGAATTGTAACAAAATAAAAAAATATATTGAATCAGGACATTTGTTAATTATAGAATTGCAATATAAATATAATTAGCACCGAGTTATTGTGCTAATATCATATTGGATGATGCCCCTCGCTATGCATTGGTCTTTTCTATAATCTTTCTCTCTCTCTCTCTCTCTCTCTCTCTCTCTCTCTCTCTCTCTCTCTTTATTAAACAAGGGGGTCTCTGTGTCAGTGTAGCCCACACAATCTGTACTATAGAAACAAAATAGACAAACACATAAGCAAGTATAGCAGGCTGATCAGGGAGAAAGGCCTATTGTATCACTGCAAAAGTAATTCACAGTCCAGGAAGGTTAGAAAAACAGTGCATCGAGGCCTGTGTGGTCTGACAGTGCAGGATGTTTGGTTCTATTGCCCAGATCATGTTCCTTTTTAAATATTGCCTCATTGCCTGTATCTATGTAGACTGGAATCTTCCAAACTTGAAATGTTGCCTCACAGAAATCAAAACATGAACTGAATTATTGGACTTATGAATATTTGGGCATATTACCAAGTGTTTTTGCATTAAATGTGTGAGATTTATTAAGAGTATGGCTCCTTCAAAAAGCCATTTATTAACCTTTGTGAAGCAGTGTATAGTAGTTGGCAGAACCAAAAATGAGTGTTCTTGTTTCTGTCCATATAACCTTGCGTGTTTGAAAATTACAGTACAGTACCACAATTACTGAAGCCAATACAAAGTTTTCAAAAGACAATTTTTAAAGTAACTTCAATCTCTGAAAACTAATAACAGGAACTTTTAGGCAGTCCATGCACAAAGAACCTTGGCTGCGTAATATGGATTTGTTTGAGTGTTTTAAATATAGATAATAACCTAAGTAAAAATGTATTGATTTAGCTGGTAGTTGAGCAATGTGAAATTTGGTAATGAGTTTGAATAGAGTGAAATGTATTAATTTTAATGGAAATGTAAAGGAATGCAAGCATACATTTTTAGTTATTTTCAGATGATGCACAAACAACTAAAATCTGTTGCTTCTTCGTTAGCATCTTGCTATGTATAGAAGCAAAATAGAAGTATGTGTGTTCATAAATACAACTATTTAAGACCAAATAAATTTGCGTGGCAGGGAAAGCAAAAGTGTAATGCAATTCGACTACCTTATAAAAAACAGCACTTTAAAAAAGAGAGTTTTAGAACAATGAAACACACAAATACACACACACACACACACACAGAAATAATACATGCTACAATGACAGACTGCAGTTAGTCAGTCATAGTGAAGATAATCTAAAGGTTAAAAAACCTATGATTTCCTAATGGCTGAAAATCTGTCATAGCATAGCGTCAGCAGAGCTGTGTGTGTTCTGTTATCCTAAACAGCATGTGCACCATTTTACATAACCACCATGGGGGGGTTCATTTGTGAAGGCTGATATCTGATATAGAATGCTGTGTGTGAGCTGCTGCAGTGGAGCAGAATGAACTGTTAGAAGGCGTACACATTGATTCCTGGAGTCCTGTTTTATTCATAAAGCGCTGCCTGGCAGCACTTGCTGTTTTTCTGCTTGCTTGTTTCAGACCATTTCTCATTTGACATTATATTTATGGTTTTGACATACCCGTTTCCTTCTGCATGTTTCTTTTGGGCAAATATGTAACGAGTAGTTAATTGTGTTCAAGCATCACAGTATAAAAGGTACTTAATAGGAGTTGGATGTGAAATTTTTACATCACGCTGTTTTGATTTTCTTCCTCAGCACTGAATGAGCCCACCATTGACTATGGGTTCCAGCGGTTACAGAAGGTCATCCCCAGACATCCAGGTGATCCTGAACGCTTGCCAAAGGTCAGTTCCAGTTTATCACTTCATGCGTCATCTAATTTTCAGCATTATGCTACATTAGCAAACACTTTCACTGTGAACATGTTCCCTTTAACCTTGTTGCAAGACCACTGAGTGTCCGTAATAATGATAAAATACATTGTTTGTTCTAGTACAACTTCTCACCCTTGCTTCTTAATTTCTTAATTTATTGATTAGTTGATTATTTAATTGTTTGCTATTGTTGTAATAACATTCTTAAAAAAATTTTAAAGTATTTTTTTATTCATACAAATAGAGACAATCAGACATGGCAAAAGTGAAAAAAGGGTGTTTACATCCTCCTCCATTCTCATGCCACTTAAAGAGATGTTAATGAATCCTATGGGAGTGATAAATAAACAGTACTTTATCTTCTACATGTCGTATACCCCTGAGCCCCATATGAGCTGCAGCACTTAATAGACTAAAAAAGAGTAATTATGGCTGGCTGGTCATGCTCTTTTGCAGTCAGTCCATGTTTGACCTTGTACTGTTATATAAGTCCTCCCCATATTAGAAGTGGGCTATTGGTATTCATTGTCCCAGAGCCACTGCATCCATTATACCTGTAATGTGACTAAGGTCAGACCACAGTACATCAATCCAGAATCCTGGTTTAGGATGGAACTTCATTTCGGTTAGGTCAGACAGGATATGGAAAGTAGTGTAGGACGGGATTTCAAATAAAAGAACTGCTTTTGCTGTTATTACAGTGTATGTTCTTTTACTGTGTGCTTTCCTCACCCATGTTACACAATATGTCATGTCATGTCATGTCATGTTATGTTATACATTGAATAGTTTGTGGAGACTAGATGCTGATGAACACCCCTGACACCACCTCTCATATCTCTCTCATTTGCCATTTCCCAGCTGGCTTAGAGAGAACAGATGTACAGGCCGCTGTTAGTGTGGCTAAATAGGGCCATTGTGTTTGATCTCTGTCCCTAATTCACCATGGACATTGTCAGCATACCCCCCCCCCCACACACACACACAGAGACGCACACACACCACCATCACCATCACCACTATCACCTTTTAGACTTACTGACTCTTCTGAATGGAAGACTGTCAAGTTGAAACCTTTTATTGAGGCTAAATTCATTTCTATGCTTAATCTAAAAAAGGAGTCATGATCATTATTTCTCTCTGTCATGTTAGCAGCAGTCTGGTTCATTTCTTACAGACTGACACACTCTGCTGTTCATATATGATCGGTGTGGTTTTAACTCTGGCTTGGCCTGGGCTCATTTCACTGGGCCGGTGATGAATTTGAATGCATTAGTCAGGTCCCAGGTGGGGTGAGCCATCGCACCTTTCCCACTGTGTTCATCAAGAGGGGAGTGGGTCAGAAAAACTGCCTTTGCTCCTCCCTGGAGAATGTCTTAACGGCATGCCATATTTTTAACAGACTCCCTTGCAGTTCTAATGAATATGGTTGGACAGCCACCAAGCAATGAGCAGCTGTGCACCTGCAGTATGGGCTCATGTGAATGAGATGAGTAGGAAAAAAATATTCAACTGCCTTCCACTGCTCAACCACTATCAAGTCAGGTGTTGGGGAAGTCCCAGGGGATACAATTTTCTATTTTGGCTTGACTATATATACCATTATAGAATTGTTGTTGGTGTGTGTAACGAGTAGCATGTTTATGTTAAAGGTCTTATATTATACTATAACTAAGTTAACATAATGAGATAATCAGTCAGATAATGCATTTTTTCAAGCAACTTCTGGACCACGCCCCACCAGAGAAGAACAGAACTGAGCAACAAGCCAGGGGAGGTTATCTTCTCATATGAGGTCACATTAGGGAGAAAATCTAATTGGCTTATGTAAGCCAAATACAATATTGTTCTTGTTTTTTTCTCTCACATTTCTGCTTTTACACGGGACATCCATTTAAATGACTAAAAATATCAAAAAAGTAACCTTAAAGTACAAGTGATTTGTGTATGCCGTGTTGAGCATGATTTAAGTAATATGCACCAAAAGAGTGCATAGCCATGGTACACATAGCATCGTCTCCAGTTCTGGCACTTATAAAGAGGTAAGAGAGAAGGAAGGTTGGATGATGGGGGAGGATGGGGGCAGGAAAGAGAAAGAGGGTCACAAAGGGAGAGCAGCAGGGAGAGAAAGAAAGGGATCCGGGTGATCCATCATGGTGAAGTCAGCTGTCCTGAGCTGCCTTCACCTGGGTCATGCGATCGAAGCCACTGCCGCCCACACTTTATTATTGCTCAGCCAACAGTAATTGAGTCACCACAAGGGGGGGGAGACGCAGCTGGAGTAGGAGGAGAAAGCAAGAGAGGAGGAGAGAGAGGAAAAAGAAGAGACTAGGTAGCATACCGGGGAAGTTAAATGAAAAATCATTTCTCTGCATGGCCCTACATGTCTGGTAAATTGTGGTGACAGGGTTGATCTGTGCAGATGGATTTTACCCTCAGTTTCTGTAAGTAGTGGTGGTTTTAATCCCCTAAGTCTGTCTATGTCTCTCTCACTCTCTCACTCAGTTTGTCCTCTGCTCCCTCTAACACTCCCAGCCAGATATTAACAGCATCGGCCGCTGGGCCTGGCTGCTCATTTCTGCACTATCGATTTTGCCCTTTATTGAGGTAATAACAGTTTGTTGACGGCACTTCTCTCAAACGCTGGACTAAATCACAGGTGAGGCGCAAGCAGGGAACAAGGCAGTCTAACTTGTCTCCCTCAATTCTTCGGCAAATCTTTGGACATTTTAGTCAAGCCCTGAAAAATGGTGGTGAAAGTCAACTCAGCTTAAGCACTACTTTACTCTCTGGATCTACTTAGGATGTTAGCTTAAAAAAATCTGTTTTGTTTTAGTTTAAACTTTAAAGGTCTCATATTTGACCATTTTTATAAGAAGTTAACACAGGATTCAGGATTTCCTCTTTTGTTTCACTCCTTTTCCAATCACAAGTCTATGTAACTGCTGAGCCTCACCCCACCAGCAGAGCTTTAGCACTGCTGACCAACAAGCTGTGGGACGGTATCTTCTTATATAAGGTCACATTAATCGGGGACAAAATCTAATTTGATTGGTTAAACCCAATACAAACGTTTAAAAAGGACCAAAAGCAGGGAATGTTTTATTCACATTGTTTTTGGACACTGGAGACCCATCTGAATGTAGAAAAATGACTAAAACATGAATTTTGCATTATAAGCCCCTTATTATAAGTAGCATAGCACAATAGCGCAACATGAGAACACTCAGGGTTTTTTCCTTAATGTTTTGCCTAATTTAGTTATAGGAATTTTCCATCCATCTGGTAGCTCTTTACTATCAAACGACAGTTACCAATCAGGGAGGACAAAAGGTATCACATGCTTCCTCTCAGGACTCCTAGCCATGAATGGCAATGGTGTCACTGGGAGTCAAACACGAGATGACAGGGTGAACTTTTCTGTTATACCATCCAGGGGATCAATTTAGCATTATTTTAAATATTAGAAAGCATATTAAAAGAGTCAACATGAGACAGTCATTTAAACAGCCAGCCTATAATTGCTTAGTGAGCAATGGTGTCTAGATCCAGAGACACTGCTCCGGTCGATGAGTTTGGCTAGGGTCCAGTTTGGCCAGTCTGTGGACTCATTTCTTTCCTCTAGCTCTCACCATTCAGTATTTGTTCCTCCCATTTTCCCTGTCACTTCACATCCACCTGATCCCCTCTTGGCCACCTCTAATGGGCCTAGGATTCAATCTGTGTTCTGATGACACAGTCCTCATCACTGGGGAGCAGGGTGTAGTGTTTTTCCTTATCATGTTTCATTGGCACATGAAGACAAATGCTGCACTGAGTCTAATTGTGCATGCTTATATTATTTTAAACCAACTGACTGTCTAAAATATGTAGATGATAATGTGCAAGTGTCATGAAAACAAAAAACGTTACAATCTGAAATGTAAAACTGTTACTGTTTAACACAATATACTGTATTGCAACTGTAGCAGTTTTGAAGTTTGTATGTTTGGTGGATACAGTTATAGAATGTTTGCGGTGTTGATTCGGGCTAAAGGGATGTTACTGTCTTTTTAAAAATGTACCTTTTAAGTCTGTATAGACAGAATATGGATTATGCTAGAGAGCCAGATTGGTTAAATAGTAAACGGACTGATATTTCTGATTAAAAGAAATTAACAGGTTGAAGACATGGAAAAGATCCCAGGTCTATTATATAAAAGGTAGAAATACTGCAGCATTTATTTCCATATTGATACAATCATTATGCTTAAAGGGATTAACCCTAGAAAAGTCATGGTGTGTATTGTATCACATCCAGTTATTCACATGGAATGGACTTTCTGCTCTATTTCACATGTGATAGTTTGGGCCTCCTACAACATAGTGGCAAGACAGGGTTAAAGCAGCAATCTATAAATAATCCCTAAATAAATAACTCTCTCCTTTTACGTAGTTATAGGTGAATAGTAATAATATGGGTAATAAAATGTATATAACTACATAACTATATAGCTAAAGAGGTAAATTAGTTTTTATAAAGCAGTAGAAATAGTCACACAAAATCACTTACTGTAATTTACAGTAGGTAGTCCTAAAATAATCAAACCTTTTTTTAAAATGTTTTTGTCAAATGATTATGATGTCTTCTTTTTTCTGCTAGGAAATAAGAAACAATGTCATTAAAATTAATACCCATTTGACATCCCACATAATTTCTGGCTGTTAAGAAATTCAATTATTTCTTGTTACTGTTCTTTGAACAATTGGTCTTGTTTTTGCTGAATATTTTTTATATGTGAAAATCTGTGACTAAGAGGCTAAAAGAAATTGATCTTTTTATTGTCACTGCAAGGAATAGCTCACTATATGACTGGTGGTGTGGTCAGAATTTGATGTTAGCATTTAAATTCACAATCAAACTGAATCCGTGCCCAGATTCAACCTCTTTTCAGCATGCAATGTTTATGAATGCTGCCAAAATAAAAGTGCCATTTGAGTTGAGTTCAGCTGCATTTTGTAGCATTTGTGTTAATTAATTGTGATGTAATTTTTTATATGAAATTTAGTTTAATTCACTAGAGCCTGAGTTTATTGTTTTAGCCCTAATAGAACATTAGAAAGTGGGGAAAAAAAACATAAAAGAACAAGTGCTGGATTGAATTAGTTGAGGTTTTATTTTCTTTTTTTCAGGATTATCTTCCTTGTAACAGTACAGACAGTGATGCTTTAACATTCCTGATACGATCTGGCCATTATTTCATCTTTTCAGCAATCCTTTCTCTGTTGGGCATATATCTTATTACTATCCTTCATCATTTTACACAGAAGAACAGATTTGATGTCGATGTGTTGAGGTTGGTCTCAGTACAGAGGCTGAGCCTCATATTATGCATTACCAAAACACAATGCCTGAGGGTTGTTTACCTACTGTATACTGTATGTGTGTATGTGTGTGTGTGTGTGTGTGTGTGTGTGTGTGGTAGTATAAACACAAGAGAGTACTTTTTTTCTTTCTTAGCCAAAAGGGCCTCAGTTATATTTCTTTAGTAAGTTTTATAACTGGGTGTTTCATGATCAGCATGGCTGCAGAGTTGAGTGCAGAGCAGGAAGTAGTGCATCGTCAGGATAATGATGGCTCTGACTGATAGGCAGGCACACAGACACGCGGATCTAGGATCGGGTTTCTTTCCTGTTTACCGCTTTCAGCTCTCAGCTCTCAGCCCTTACTGGAAACCCTTCTGCTCACCCAGGAAATGGGCTCTGCTTCCAGACACAGGGCCACCACATACAGCCCTCTGTTAATAGCATTTATTTGTTTATCTGGACCAACTTTTGGCTTCTTCCTTATTGAATTTGGACTCTCAACAGATCCCCTCAACCAGAATTGTAATGATGGAAAATGGATACAACCCCGTTATAAACCATCAAGAAAGGGAGAGGGTAAGAGGAAAGGAGATAGGTACATACCAGAGAATGAGAAGGAGGATGGATAGCATTGTCTAGATGCAGCAGGGGATCCAGCTGTGGGCTAATGCCTCCAAACCCTTGTGTTTTTCTCCTTTCCTGGGAAAGCACTGCCACTGAGAGTGCAGCAAATCTAGAGAGAAAAGCAGGCAGCCAAGGCAGGTATCCATACAAAAGCAGCACTTTAGGCCTCCCCAGGCCCCCTGCGCCTGCTTCAATCACCTGGGCCAGGCTCCCCCCACCCAGCCGTCCCTAACGAGGGGTTAACGCAGTGCCAGCACACCCATTATTGAGTGAATTTAGCACCTCGGACAGCGCACTAAAAATCTTTATTGCTTCCCTGACCCCCTCGTCATGATCGTGCCTGCATGTTGTGGGGGTGGCAGCGGAGACGGGCTCTGATTGAAAGGCAATATGTCAGCTAGCGGGCGGGCACACATGCTCGGGGGCTCGTTCACAGCGAGGGTTACACACCGAGGGTGAGAGCAATTTTCTGGTTGTCGCGCCCCAAGCACATTTCCTCAGCCCCGGCACATTAACTTTTAAAAAGGGTTCCACGGGAGCTCCAGGCGCCTACTTCGCCTGTGAGAAGAAAAAAAAATGAAGAGGAGAGAGATGGGAGGGAGAGAGGAGAAAGAAAATGAATACAAAGTAAAGAACACAGTAAATAAATGTTTAATGTGTAGGAAGGTATGGTAATAAATAGGCTTCTGGTTGAGGAGCCGAGACTCAATTACCTACAAGAGAAGGGTGTTGTATGCACACATCCATCCCCTCTCAGCCTATAGGGCATTTATTTACCTCTACAAGCATACATTCATCTGTTTCACTGTGTATTTGTAAACATGTATTATACATATAATAGACCATATTAGTATTGGATGAGGAATTGAGGCTGCTTTACAGTAAGTAATAGGTGTAGTGTATTGAACAGATGACTCATGCTCATGGGACACACACCACCGGGGACCAAGGCAGGCAGGCAAAAAGAAATATTTAGGACCCTTAATATGACATGAAGGGTTTTGTATGTTTTATATGCTAAGAGGTTTATATGTAAGATATTATATGTTTAAATGGAAGTAATATTGGCCAGGAAGAGAGGATCTGGACATACAACACCCTTCTTTTGCAGGCAACAAAGTATTGACCTATATGATACAAAACCTAATCTCTGACTTAGAGTGTAAATCATCACATAGCAGTAACTAATCATTATAGATAAAATATTTCAATTGTTTTCTGGTCAATAGGAAGTGATTCTGAAAAGAGCAGCAGATCTTGTAGAAGCCCTGTATGGGATGCCTCACAATAATCAGGTGAGTGACCAACTCACAAGGACTCACAACCATGTTAAATACAATCCACAAAGAGATAAAGCAAAACAAAATTACTAAATGTTGCCATCTGTAAACATGATGCACTTTTACAATCATGCGTAATTGAGATGAAAGATAAAAAGCTTTACAGACGATGTATCATGTCACATTGTATTTTGATTCTTTCAAACATATAAACATATCAGAAACTTTTCTATCGATGGTTGAAAGAGCTCCTCCCCACAGAGGCCACTCCTGTAAGGCAGGTCATTGATTGCAGGGTTGAGTGCTGAAAGTGCAGGGCTGCTGAATTATTTAGATAGAGAATGGGGGTCTGCCTCTGGTCATGTCTGTCTCAGAGGAACTGCTTTCCTATCCACCTCACCTTTCCCACAAATCCTCAGCCCTTGTCATTTACCATACAAATATTCTCATAAGGACTCAATTGTGGGGGTAAATTGTATGAGATGTATGTTTTGTGAAGTGTGCCAGATTCCCTGCTGTTTATTTGTAGTGCTTTGTGCACATCTAACCGATAAACACGGCTTTTCTTAGAGCATGGGGAAATGTCTGAGATATCTATTACTCAAAATCTCTTTCAACCTATCTCTTATTATTGTCTGTGTGTGAAGTCCCACAGACATACAGTACACTTCAAACCACACATTTCGGTCTTGTAGTTAACTCGCTTTGCAGTATCATAAATATGATATTGCAAAGATTTGGTATATTATACAGCTTGTTCCTGTTTAACCTTGATGTCAGTGTTTCTGATGTGACCGGGTCTTCATGACAGGAGATCATTCTGAAGAGGGCAGCCGACATTGCCGAGGCGCTCTACAATGTACCACGTACCCACAACCAGCTCTCGGGCCTGGCGAACAGCTCTGTGCACACTGGCATGATGGGCGTCAACTCTTTCCATGGCCAGCTTGCTGTCAACGTCTCTGAATCCACACAGGGAGCCAATCAGGGTAAGAGGACCCACCCACAGCTTTCCTATTTAGTAGCCAAAAGGAAGATTAGACACAGAAACAAGCATGAGAACATTGTATTGAGCTTAGACTTAGTAATGCTGTGCGAAGTGTGGTGAGAGAGAGCTGTAGCCAGAAGCAAAAGTGAGCCTTGTGCTCTGCTCGCAGAATTTGTCGACTCCCTTTGGTCCCTCCGTGACAGTGAGTGATTTGTGTTAAGTCAGCGGTAATCTATCAGGCATAGGATGAAAGTGTTGCAAGCAGAGTCACGATGTGTGCTGCCTTTTGTAGCAGACAGCAGGGGACTCCTGGAGCAAGAACTTCCTGCTGCTTTCACCCATGTCAGAGTATAATGCATTGATGTATATTTATAGTCCATGTCCCCTTTTCCTTCTCACCTCCGCCCATTCTACACACACCATTTTTATTGGTCTTGACCTTTTTATTGATAGAATTGGGGAAATATAGACTCTGAAAAATTATACAGCAGTTTTTGTTTAACTCGGCCCTCAACGACAGGGAAAATGTTAAGAAAAATGTGAGAACTTTTTTTGTTGTTGTTTAAATTGAGATTTAAGCCAGTGTTAGTAGATAAGGGAATCATAAAAGAAAACAAAGAATAAACTATTGCTATTACTATTTCTCTCTCTATCTTTTTCTCTATGTATGCATGTTCAGTATGTATTACCAATTATCCATAACATTAACACCTGATGACAAACACACTAACATTGATTATAATTTATATACCAGTTAACTGGTGACAGGGTTCACTCATGCCCATGGGGACTAAAGGTTAGGCTGTCTGGTCCAATTCTACAGAAAAATCAGTGAAGCAAAAATCACCGGAAAAGTCAACGCTGGCCATGAAAACTGCATCACAGCCCACCGTGCAAGGTGTCCAGCAGACAAAGAGCCCAAGGCCGCTGACCTGCCTCCAAATTCCTAGATCCCAGTCGATCAAGCACCTGGGATGTGCCGGACAAACTAGCTGCCCCACCCGGTGGCACAAGGGAACCCTAACGCAAACAATTAAACCAAATATTTCACTTCATCAGGCTGTGATGCACTGGGTGTTCTGATACCTTTCTCTCATGGCCAGCATAGACCTTTTTTTTGTCAGTCTGTGCATTGGCTTTTATGTGGGATATATAAAACCATTTAATTGTGTTTAATTGTGTGTGTATATGTGTGTGTGTGTCAGGTTTTAGTCGGAACACAAGTAGTGTGTCTCCTCATGGTTATGTGCCCAGCACGACACCCCAGCAGAGCAGCTACAGTACGGTGAGCACGAGTATGAACGGATATGGTAACAGCGGCATGACCACGCTAGGAGGATCACCCAACTTCCTAAATGGCTCAGCTGCTAATTCCCCGTATGCCAGTGAGTACAACCCATCCCTCTTTTATTCCATGCAGCAACAAAACAGGCTCAGTAAACTGACCTTCTAAAAAAAACAAGTGATCAGAATATCAGATTTCTGTAACTGTGGTTTCACACAGGACATCTCTGGTGTATGTAATAGAAGCCTTTGTTACTTTGTTACTGGAGACCACTTAACCCAGCAAAGAGATTCAGCTCAGCGACAGGACATTAACTATGTAGGCTTTTACACTGTGGTGTGAAACAAACAGCAATGCTCTAATGGTGAAATGCTCAGGCCCATTAGACACAGCTGTGACAAAGCAATAGATAAAGCTATTACTCTGCGTATGCATCTATAAGAGCAGAGATAAATGTACACCCTTCCTTTTTCTGGAGCACACTCTACCATAATGTCCAGCCATTCATATAACACCAATCTTCTACCGTGGCTTCCAAATTAAAGAGTCTTAATTAAATCAATAAACTAATTGCAGGAGAAGCAATTCAATTTAGAAGCTTTGATTCAGACATGTTAACAAGTATTTTAACAGGCTCGCTGACTCTACACAGACACTTTCAATCAATGTGGCAGGGTAGACTTTAGAGGCTCCAATTTTCATCAATTGATTAGCAGGAGATTCATAAACGGATTATGACATTATCAAGGGACTTTACTTGGAAAGGGTCATAAAATTTTAAGTGTAGTATAATAACAACAATAAAGGTAGATGATAATTTTAAGTTTAAGGACAACTGTGACTGTAAAAGAACTGAAGGAAAAAATCTTAGTGTATTAGAAGAAGGAGGAGTGAGTAATGACACACAAGAAAAGGTGCCAGGGTTTTATTTAATGTCTGTTCAAGGCATTTGCTCTTTAGATGCTTTAGTGCTTTTCATCACTAATTGGCCAAGAAGAAAATACATCAAACAAATTAAGCCTTAGAACAAGCTATATGTACATATCAGTTATGTGAGAGGATTTAGTGATCATTTGCTTATTATCCTGGATGTGCATAGTGACTCCAACCTCTGTGCTTCATTGTTGTTTGTATGATGTAGGACTATAAAGCATTTTCTTACCTATCCAATCTGTTTTCGTCTATACTTCTCTCACTCTGCTAATCAGTCGTGCCCTCCAGTCCCACCATGGCCTCCTCTACCAGCTTGCCCTCCAACTGCAGCAGTTCCTCAGGCATATTCTCCTTCTCACCAGCCAACATGGTGTCGGCTGTTAAACAGAAGAGCGCCTTTGCCCCAGTGGTGCGTCCCCAGGCCTCACCACCTCCCACCTGCACCAGTGCCAACGGCAACGGTCTCCAAGGTGAGAGCAGTGCCAGGCTCTGCAAAACACACAGCACAATACGAAAAAATATGAAGATAAGCTTTGCCCTAGGCACTTCAATCCTTATGTTATTTTTAAAGGAAAAGATAAACCAGAAATGAAATGAAATAAAATAGAAATAAAAAAAAACATGCAAACATTATTATGATGATTATTGATTATTATAATTTGTATTACATTTTGAAATTTAAATTTAAAATTAAAGGCACATTATACAGTATATTGTTTTTTTTAATTTTTGTCAAATATCCACTTGACAATAAAATAGTTTTTTTTATATTATTATTATTATTATTATTATTATTATTATTATTATTATTATAAGAGATGGCCCTACAGTGAACAGTGTATTAGTTAAAATAATAATATGACATAATTTCACAGCATTATATAAAACACAAATTCATTTAATCTTTGCACTTTCAACTCCGAGTTGTATAACCTACTGTGTAACTACTACAGTACATCAGTATTGTCCTGTACTAGCCTTCTGATCTGTTGATCTAATGTTTAATCTCTCACTTTCTCAACACATAAAAAATAACACTGTTCTTTTTTTCTTTTTCCCACTCAACCCTTCCTTTGACCCTCTCTCTCTCCGTGTCTCCAGTAGATCAGTCTTTTGTGGACTCTAGCAAGTATTCCACAGCCAGCTCCCTGCAGGGACTGGCCTTCTCCTGAAGTATGTGACATCTTCTCCTCTCTCTGTCTTTCCCTTTCTCAGTCCATTAGCGTACTCATCATTTCAGTCTTCTTTGCACCCTCCTCTTCATCTCTTTCCATGCATCACAGAGAACATACTACCCATCACTGAGAGCATGCCATGTGTGTTTAATTTCCTGCATGCCTTCCTGTTTCCTGCCCATCTTTGCGGTTTTAATAGTACTTCTTACTAATCCTGTTGTCAGATGTTTTTGTATATAGTCTTATTTTTATATAGTTTTTTTGTATATAGTCTTATTTTTATATAGTTTTTGTATATAGTCTTATTTTTATGATTATATGGTGTAGAGTAACCTCACATAACCTCATGGAGAACCATTTATAGCGAATTCATTGTAATTTCTTACTTCCAAATAATAATAGTTAGTAAATAATAATTAGTGAATGTGTTGCAGATTATATATAAAAACAATTGTGTCTGAATAAAGAAATTAAAGGGGAAACACTTTAAGGGGAAAATATTATACTCCTGTTTCTTAACTAAGTAATTAAGTTAAGTCAGAGTCTGTAGGTTTAAAATGCAAAGCCTCCACAGTTACTGTAGTTACTGTACTTTTTACAGTAGTATCCCTTCTATTGTTTGAAAGTAAAAGTGTTCATTTACAACGGCATCCTTAATATTAAGCTGTTTAGTGCAATACATTTCAAAATGCAAATAGAAGCTAAAAAGGATAGGTTTAAATATTAGTTGCTGACTGTTAATGGTTAGCCTAGCCAAGAGAAACAGAAAGGCTCTGATACACAATAAATCATTTGCTGCTGAAATCCCTTGTATTATTCTTTATGCAGGGAGTTATGACTATACTGATACAACATGAATTCCGGAAAAGTTGGGACATTTTTTAAAGTTGAATAAAATTAAAACTAAAAGACTTCCAAATCACATGAGGCAATAAATACTGTAAATGAGACAGGACACGATGGTGCTTCTGGACCATGTTTACTTATAGCTTCCTTTTTGCGTGATAAAGCTTTAGTTGGCATCTGCAGATGGCATGGTGGATTGTGTTTACCAACAGTGGTTTCCTGGAGTATTCCTGGGTCCATTTAGTAATGTCAATGACACAATCATGCCAATGAGTGATGCAGTGTGTCGCCTAAGGGCTCAAAGACCAAGTACATCCAACAAAGGTCTTCGGCCTTACGCATCAATTTTCTACCGGTTCTTTGAATCTTTTGATGATGTTATGCACTGTAGATGATGAGATTTGCAAAGCAATTTGACGTTGAGGAACGTTGTTTTTAAAGTATCCCACAAATTCAGCTAATTAGCTAATAACAGCTAATTCCAGCTAATCATGTTACAGACCTGATGCTAGATGCTCTAGCATCTTTGAATCTTTTCAACTGAATCTTTTCAAAATTTCTTCCTTTTTCAGCTCTTTGTTGCCCAGTCTCAACTCCTTTGAGACCTTTAACAGGCATCACATTTGAAATGAGCTCTTTTAGTGAATAAAAGTGTAAAGATTTATCCATTTAAACATTTATGTTCTCTATGTTCTATTGTGAATAAAATACTCATTTCATATGAAAGTAGCTTAGTTTTCATTTAAGTAAATTCTTTTAAAAAACGTCCCAATTTTTGTATAATACTGTTATGAAATTGCTTTAAAAGTTTCACACAAATTATATGGTACATTCTGACTGTTTCTCAGAATTGCTAGATTCAAATTTATCCAGCCTTAACATGCAATACAAGCTGCTGTTATCAACATTAGTCTCACATGTTCAACAAACTAACTTGCTGAACAAACATAAAACTTAACTTTAGATATAGACTAAACACTCACAGCTTCAGGAACACAGAGTCACAGACAGTGGGAATCCACTCTTGAACTGCAGTTTTGACACAAATCCAGCTTTGATTTGTCCCGTATTGAGAACACAGTCCAATTTTATACACAGTGGTAAAACTTTGAGGGAAAACTGTTGCACCATTTCTACTATAAATGGATAATAGGCTGAATAGATGTGTGTTTACTTCTTCTAAGGTTGCAAGTAAAAAGAGAGTTTAGTGTTCTTAGTTTTATGGCTAACAAGAGAGCTGTTGTTATGTTACCTTATGTGACACAGTGCCATTATGTGACTCATAGTACATGATAGCTGTTGCTGAAGGTCTCTCTACCTCCAGAGCTGACTATGGTCACATTTGACTGACTACGGAAAACACACGAAAGATGGCGAATAAGCCTACATAAACATGTGGAAGACCTATGGCAGGCCTACAAGTCATAAAAAGCCTTAGCTCTACCATGTTCGTTTTTGAATTTGTAGTGATTTGAAGAAAAAGAAGTGAAACTGAGCTTAATAGATTCAGTGCATAATGAATGTTAAGGAAGTAGATTAATATTTATTAATATTTATTTATTATCTTTCTATTTGTGACAAAAGGATTAGATAATCAACAATTCAATCACTCACTCATCATCTTAATCCTGTGAAATATACTGTGTATATA
>JAQMYJ010000002.1:14850770-14861131 GCA_030014305.1 Clarias laeviceps | reverse complement strand
CTGGTGTATACAGTTAAACCTCGGATTCTGAGAATAATTCGTTTCAGAATCGTCCTTGTACTGTATGTCAAAGCACTTGTATATCAAATAAAATTTCCTCAGTAAGAAATTGGAGAAACTCCAGTAATTCGGTTGATAACCCAAAAATAGTCATATAAAAATGATTAATACAAAGTGAAAACAAAACAAATTAACCTGCACTTTACCTATGAAAAGAATCGTAGCTGGTGTAAGGGAGATGAGAGAGAGTGGCGAGGAGGAGGGTTGGAGGGTTATTGTATAGGACAACTTTCTCACACACATGGAATCTTTTTCTTTTTTGTGTGACTTTAAGAAGTCTCTCTAATGACGCTTGCTTTTTCCTCCTTTGGAGGATTTTGTGGAAATCTGACGTGGCATTGTTATTAAACTGATTCATCTCCCGCACTGCTACAGCCTTTTTTAACCTTTTTCTTCACAGGGCCTGTTGTTGCAGTACAGTTACTAAAGAACAGTCGCAGTCCACCACTTGGACACTTGCACACATACTCGTGGTCACAATGCTATAGTAAACAGTACACGTGTACCGAGACCGAGCGTGGGAGATGATTAATCACAATCGCGCAGCGCGAGCAAGAGAAGAACCATTGGCTCAGTTGTGATCACGTGACACTCAGTTGACATAGCGTAGACGTACTACTTGTATTGCAAGACCTTGCTCGTTTATCAAGTTACAATTTATTTTAAAATTTTGCTCTTTTTGCAAAACACCAAGTGATTCGCAAGGATTTACAGTAAATACACTGGCCAAAAAAGAGCTTAGACCTGAACAACTGAAGCAGCCCCAGATCATAACACAGCTTCCAGAGGCTTGTGCAGTGGCCACTATGCATGATGGATGCATTGCTTCACGCGCTTCCTTTCTAACCCTGACACGCCCTTTGCTCTGAAATAGGGTCATTCTGGACTCATAAAACCACATGACGTTTTACCATTGCTCCAAAGCCACATTTTTATGCCCCCTAGCATATTCCAAGTGTTTTTTTTTTCCTGATTATCACACAGCTGTTTAGTGAGTTCTCATCACATTGTGCATTCGGAAAAATTACATTCACTATTTAAACATAGCTGTGATTTCTACTTTCAGTCCTAACTAAACATTTAACTGATTCCCGTTCATGATTTATTATTATTTTTTCTGATTAAGTTTTTTTCCACGCAGTTTAAGGTTCAGCACAGTTCTTACAGGTTTTAATATTGAGTTGGACAGCTCTTGACCCAGTTCCAGTAGTTTCAAATCTCCATAATTGTTTTCGGTGCTTGATTCAACCCAATAATTTGCCCCTTCTGAAATGGTGTATTTATTTATTTTTTTTTTACATGAAAAACGAAGAATCTTGAAGGCAAAATATACAGATGGTTTTAAACCTACATGGTGAATTTAATAGCTGCTGACATCATGTATTAAGGATACCGTTGGGACTCTTATCTCTCCCTTTGTCTTTCTTTAGTTATAATGGCGCTAATACTGTAACTACCCTGATTTGGCCTTCAGGACACACCCTGATTCTCATTCAGAGAATACTCTAGGTCCCATCTTATTTTGTCTGGCTTTATTGCTATAACAGGTTGGTCTCATCTTCATTACTTCGGTCACATCACTGTGTTTTCCCCAGATGGATTTAATTATTTTTTTTATTTTTTTATTTTTTCCTCCTGCGCTTAAAGGCAAACTAATATCCATGCTGTTCACATCACATCAATCGCATAAAGTGTAATGGGTGGCTTTCTTAATGGGTTTGCCATTGCCTGCCATTTCACCGCATCAACACAGGAAAAGGCATGCGGGGAAGCTTGAATAAGACGAGACAGCACAGGGACCTGCAGTAGGAGATACTATTATGAGCATTTTCTAACACTTGCATATTTTTTAGGAATACTTTCTGTTAAGATCCAACTGGGCTGAATTGCTGAATAGAGGAGAGATTGGGGTGGGATGGTGCAGCTTGCTAATTTTCACTTCGATTAATTAGCACGTATTTTTAATTGGAGTCAGGAGTGAATAGACTGCTGTTGGTGAGGGAGTTCTCTGTGTGTGTGTGTGTGTGTGTGTGTGTGTGTGTGTGTGTGTGTGTGTGTGTGTGTGTGTGTGTGTGTGTGCAGTGTGCACAAGAAGAAGTTGAAGAAGACAAATGTGTGACTGTACTTCATAGGCTATTTTTGCCCTGTTTTTTTTTTTTGTGAAAGAGAGAAAGGGAGAGAGAGATAGAGAGAGGACTAAACTTATATCTTTGGTTCTATAAATGTCTAGGAACAACAGAAATAAAGAATGGGAGGATTAATAAAACAATAAAAATATTTGAGTGCACATGTCAACATACAAACCCATTTTTGTAGTATTTCATGCAAAACACGATGTTTTCTGCTCCTATGTTGTACTAATCATGTCCATGTTATAATGGCCATTTTTACCTGACAACAGGCTAGGAATCTTAATTAAGGAAGGAAAGAAAGAGAAAAAAGAAATACAAAAATATGTGTTACACCCTTCATCAATTAAGATGATGTATAATTTTGTGTCTGATCTGGCCTTAAGAATATTTGCTGATCTACAGTGTATATCTTCACAATGACACTATCTGTATCTGCCCAGTATGAACCCATTAGAATAGCACACAATTATAGCTGCAGTGAAATGATGCCGTGATCCATGTAGATATCAATGGGCAACAATGTTCTGCAGTCTCTATTGACAAAGTACATCTTACTGGCATGTTGAGTGGAGCTTTAGTCAGGGCTGTTTTCTTGTCAGAGAGACTTGTTTTTTCTGGCCCTGTTCAAAAGTTTGTCTTGTAGTTTTGCCAGATGGACACATGTTACACATGGCCACACACACAGACATACACACCCACGGACACACACAGTGCACTATGAGTGTCCACTTCTAATAAGCTCCCAAATTTAGCAGCAGGTCTATGATCAAGCTTCCCCATGCCTTCTCTTATTTTATCCGCGTCTGTATGACACATTTGACCAGTGTTTCAGTGATTAAATGGATTGTAAATTAAGTCTTACTTCTTTATTTTTTTTCTAGTTGTTCTAAGCTTGTGCAGTACAGATGCTGCTGAGTCTTTGTTCTGGAGTGCCTGACTGTGTTGTGTATGTATTTTGATCAGATATCAGGAATTCCGCTGTGTTTATGTCTATTTTCATTTACCTGAAGGCTGAAGGGCGGATCATGTAAAGAAAATATGGGCGGCTCATGAACATGATTAAAGATCATGTTTTGTGCTGATGATGATCTGTTAATAATGGTAAGAAGACGGCATAATAGAAACTTATTTCAGTAGCTTTCAGTTTATGGTACAAGTTAATATATAAACCCATGATTCTGTACAAATTAACTGTACTTGTGAAACAGCCAGAATTGTTCCTTTGACTTTACTTGATATAATGAGTAAAATGAAATTGTATAATGATATTATATACCATATAATATTACTAATATATACAGTATATAAAATATCTATATAATATCTATATAATATGACTGCATTATGTCATTCTCTCTCTCTCTCTCTCTCTCTCTCTCTCTCTCTGTTTTTTCCATGTCTTGGTTGAATGCCAAACAAAAGCACCTTAATGTGTTGCGAGGACGGGATTATGGCATTTTCATTGAGAACATGTGGAAATGATTCACTTGTAGTTCCTGGTAATTGTAGCTCTGATATAAGTGAGGTCTGGAATTCATTTTCATTACTGTCCTGACTGATTGAGCTATTATATCACATTTGCAACATACAGAATGATGTAGGAATTTGTAACAGGAGGCCATTAAATGTTTGTTGAAATTGTTTCTCGAGAAGTTATTGCTTAAAAAAATATATTCAGAACACATCCCGCAGTTCTTCTATATTTTGGGGTAAATCTCTCATTGTATTGGCTAACCGAGCACCGAGATGGTTCAGGGAAAATGTCAGCTAATCAGAGGTTTTAAATAGTTGACCACCTGACCAACACTTTGAGTGACAGGTCATGATTAACATGTACATTCCTGCAATGAAGTGAACACCTCTATAAACAGAGATGTAGTTACTGGCAGTAATAACACTTCCTCTAATAGACAGTGTTGAAATACAGGCCAGTGAAGAACATCATCACAGATTCCTCCTGCGCTTGGGAATGATTCAGATTATAGACAGATCTTGTAATGAGTGTATTCTTGTCTTGTGTGGAGTAGTGCTCCAGAATAGTCAGTGAATGTAGACGTGTATCTAGAGATCAATTCTATTTAAAAAATAATAAATAAATAAATAAACAAACTCATTTGATGCAAATTACAAGATCATATGCTACACAGTAACACTGAAAGAATGAAAACACGAACACTTAGCAGTACTCTGTATAATAGAAATAGATGTTTTTCTTTCTTTTTGTTTTTTTAATCAGACTTTGAGATTTTTATTGCTGAGGCCAAATTATTCGTCTCTCCCTTTTTTCAGCCCCTATCTGTCTCCGTCAACTCCCTCCCTATTTCCTCATACATACAACATTTTGACTGACAGGCCATGAGTCACTTGAACCTACAGTTGTATTACAGGAGAGGATCATTGAATACCTTTTCATCCATGTTTAACTGAAAGAAACATGGACCTGTGACAGGACTTAACATTTGTCACACAGACACAATTCACTTCATTCATAACCTTTATTCGTACTACTGACTTGATACCTCAGCAGGAAGATGACTTACTCTTGTTTATATTGGATTTAATGAGGCATGAAAATTGCCCAATTCACCTCCCCATCTGAATCCCCAACTATGGTCAATTTGCTACAAATGCAATGGAACACTTAGCTCTGAGTATAATGAAGACAGATAATTATACAATATCAACCCCTCATTAGTATACCTTAACTGAGACATAATGAGGAATTCATTACCCATTTCCACATTCCTCTGCCTCTCATGTCTTGAAGGCACAGAATCCGCCTGCATTACTTATGTTCCTGTCACCAAAGGCCAGGGTCTTTCTTTCTTTCTTTCTGTCTTTTTTCCTGTCTTTCTTCCTGTTTTCTTTTTTTTCTTTCTGTTGTTCTTTCTTTCCTTACATCACTATACTGTTTCTTTCCCCCTCCTTTCACCCTTTCTTACTCTCAAATTGTCCTCCTGGCACATTAATGACAGTTTGTTTTACATGGATGTGAATAAGTAAAGCCCTGCTTCAGGCGTCATGCTGTGTTGTAGTTAAATCTTTAAATCAGTCGCTTCACCTCAATGTCTACCATAAAATGCTAATTCCAGCCAAATTAAATGGAACAGCGACACTTGTGTACAGAAGGCCTTACAGAAGAGTTGATTTCCCAATCATCGTTAAAAAATTTGTAGAATCACCTTCGTCCACATTTCAGCCGTGATACATTAGGTTATGAATGATAGGCCAAAGACCTTCCTTAATTGCTTTTTTTTCTCATTGGGTCTCAATTTATTTCTCAAAAGCCAAAGTACACAGTCTGCTTTTTTATGATTGATGATGCTGCAAAGGAGCTTCAGCTCCAGTAAGGCATGAGGTACTTTGATTAACGATGCTGCATGGGATTTCTCAAGAGCCCCCGAGAATAATATAGTTGTGTGGAAACAGCTGCTGTGGTGAAAGGGAAGAGCGCTCCGGGCAGGAGGCGATCATACCGAGGTCTGTGTACCTGTCCGAAAAGCACCGACAAAAAGAAAGAAGACAGAGCTAAGAGAGGATAGGACATAAAACCTGGAGAGGAGGTGCTGGATGGTCAAAGGCATTGAGAGTTTGAATTCAGATGACATCCTTCTGCTTCTTAGTTTGTCCAGGAAGCTCTAATAACATGAACTCTAATCTGCAGCTTTTAAAAACAATACTTTTTTACCATACTATTACCATACCATTTTATATATAGACATGGGCAAATTTTTTGGTACAGCCCATTGAAACGATGCTTCGTTCCACCTGAAACGCGATGAAATTAAATGCAATTGTTTTACCTATACATGCATTTCTTTTTTGTACTGTATGTCATAGAGAACAGCAAGGAAAGTGATAAGATAAGATAAGATAAGAAAGGTAAGATAAGATATACCTTTAATCGTCCCACAGAGGGTAGAAATTTCTAGAACATGTATTGCATCTTAGGCAAAGATTTACCAGAATTGCATAGAGGTATTTGTTGGTACCTCTAGAAATGATTATACTGTGAACAAAGCTATATTACACATGTCTTCAATCTTTTATTCTATTTAGTCATTTAGCCTATTTTTTTTTCCTTTTCTATTTCTGACATGGAGTGCCTTAAATCTATGCAGGGTACAATGAAATCTTAAGGCTTTCAAGGCATATTGAAACATACTTGCCAATGTCATGGATTCTCCAACAGGATTATGACATAAAACCCACAGCTAAAAGCATCCAAGAATGTCTAATAATGAAACATCAGACTATCCTGAAGTGTCCTTATATGAGCCCTTATCAGAATCCTATTGAAAGTCTTTGAAAAGGGCTGAAACAAGCAATTCTTACTTTAGTATGTTTTAGGTTATTTCTGAAAAAAAGTGAATTCCAGAGGAGTACCAAAAAATTGTGAATGTCTCTATGCAATGCTTTCAAGTGGGTACTGGAGGATCTATTTTGGTGGTTTCATTGTGACACCAATTACGTAACACAAATATGTATGTGGTGTCCATTGCTCATATTGCAGACACGCTAAATAAATTCCGGATATCTCATATTATGACCTATTTCATCTATTAAGCTAAAACACTGGGAAGGCAGATTTTCTGTTTAACTGCTAATCCCATAAAAGCGGCCCCTCTCCAAACAAAACTCCATTATAGTTTTATCAATCATTTCAATTTAATATTGCAAACAATAGCAAAAAAAACAAACAGGAACAGCATGAGCACAAAAAAAAACACTGTAAACATAACCGAAGATAAAGTCAAACTGAAAGCCCAGACAAACACTTTCCACAAGGTTAAGTGTTAAAGACCTATTTGACATTATGAATACCAGAACCTTCTGCTTCAGCTTTAACTTAGAAGTTAAATTGTTTCATTAACTTAGTTTTTTTTCCACTCATTAGGAAAAGTATAATAAATCTCTAGTCTCTCCATGTCTGCTGACAGGTCCAGTTTGGTGTGACCAGTAAGCTGCCAAAAACCAGGCTGGCAAAGATGGTCTACCAGTTTGACCAGCACAGACTGTGTTTTGGCACTTTCTAACTGTTTATACCATGCTAGATTTTTCAACAGAAAGCTTAATCAGACAATATCAGCTAAATTAATTTTATGAACAGCTACTGATGCCACATAAAAATAGCAAAAACTGTTTTTTTATACACAGTCAACTGTACGATGAAAAAAATAATAATAATCACTCCACCCTTCAAGCACTGCGTTCCTTATATTAGAACTGGGACACACTCAGTAAAGTGCAAATAGAGAAGAAGGTGACGGATATTGGTAATAAGACCTTTACTATGACTTGTTGTTACACTTAGTCTGTTA
Organism: Clarias laeviceps; assembly: GCA_030014305.1. Classification (NCBI taxonomy): domain Eukaryota; kingdom Metazoa; phylum Chordata; class Actinopteri; order Siluriformes; family Clariidae; genus Clarias; species Clarias laeviceps. The sequence continues at coordinate 14,853,618 of JAQMYJ010000002.1, read as the reverse complement.
CAATTTTAGTAATGAATTACCCTGTAACTGAATGTAAATCTGCATCTATTTCCATGCCCTATAGAATGATTTGTTCTGGTCTTCTTTTTTCAATCTTTATCACTCATTGTGTATGCTTAAGGGACACAAGGACATTTGCTCCTTGTCTACCTTAATCAAGAATAATTTAACTGCTGGAAGTAAGGTTTCTGAAATCCCACACTTTTTCATAGCATGAGTTGTGCAGTGCTGGCAGCTGTGAGAAGCTAGAAGAGCACACTGTTGCAAACCAAAGCACTAAACAGGAAGTATCTGAGGCATCACTTGTGTTATGAGACCACAATGCCATTTCATTCTTTTCCCAAACATAAAAATATTGAAATCATGTGCCATTAGTAACCCTTAGACATTATATACACCAATCAGCCATAACATTACGACCATCTATCCATTCATCTAGGAACCTCTGTAGTCCAGCTACGGTCTGTGGAGGCCAATGATGACCACTGTATTTCTTCCCACCTTGTACAACTGTGGCAGGACCTCCATTTACACACTACAGGCAATTTGGAAACACCAATTAGTTTAATGTTCATGTCTTTGGACTGTGGGAGGAAACTGGACAACTCGGAGGAAACCCACCAAGTGCAGGGAGAACATGCAAACTCCATGCACTCAGACCTAATGCAGGAATTTAACCTACAGTAGGACCTGGACGTGCAAGGTGACAGTGCTAACCACTAAACCACTGTGTCAATGTCAATTAGACTAATCTGCATGTCTTTGGACTGTGGGAGGAAACTGTAGTACCTGGAGAAAACCCACCAAGCACGAAGAGAACATGCACACAAACCCTGTGGCAGGAATTGAATCAAACCCGGGCCCTGGAGGTACAAAGCGGCAGTGCTAAGCACTAAGCCACCATGCCGCCAGTACACACACACGCACGCACGCACGCACACACGCACACACAAAAAAAAAAAGTCACCACCTAGACTTCCCATTGGCTAATTACTGTAGTTATTAGGCCAGGGGTTAAGGCATTGGACTACGGTTCGGAAGATCCCAGGTTCAAACCCCACAACCACCAAGTGCCACTGTTGGGCCCTTGAGCAAGGCCCTTAACCCTCAGATGTGTAATGAGATTTTAAAAAATGTAAGTTGCTCTGGATAAGTGTGTAAATGTAGTGATTAATATGGGTCAGCTGGCAACAAGTTTTTTAACCCTAACCATTTCTTAAATAACCATGTCAGAAGAAATATCCTGTGACTGTGACAAAGGTGCTGCTCTGTTTCAGAAAGGTTGAATTATTGGTTTGTATCAAGAAAAGAAAACAATTAAGGAGCTAAAACTACTAAAATTGACTTAAGAACTATAAAAAGGATAGTGGTGAACATCTTCAAGAAAGAAATGTGGTTGGAAGGTCATGAGCATGCTGGGAGACCACTTAAAAACTTAAAAGTGAAATCTAATCGTAATAAAAAAAAATAATTAAAAAAACAACTGTAGAATTCACAACTATGTTTTATGATTTTATGATGAAATTAAGAGCTTTTTCTTACACACAATACAAAAAGAACACAAGGGACTAGGAATAAACATGTGTGTAGCCTTAAGAAAATCACGTATTAGTGAGGCTAATTGGGGAAAAAAGGCATCTTTTTGCTAAGGAACATAAATAATGGACTATGCAACATTGGAAAAGGGTTAGGTGGTCTAATGAATCCATATTTATCCTTGTTCCAGAGTGATGGGGGCACATTTCAAGATGACAATGGCAGGATTTATCAGGCTTAAATTGTGAAAGAGTCATTCAGGGAACATGAGATGCCATTTTCACACATAGATTGTCCACCACTGAGTCCAGACATTATCCCCACACACCATCTTTGTGGTGTGCTGAAGAAGGCTTTATGCAGCAATCTGACTCTCCCATTAACAATACAGGATATTGGAGAGAAACTCTCAATGGAAAGAAATCTCTTGAAATATTAGAGTGTGTGACTTTTTTTTATACATTATGTATATATTGTGTATTTCAACATTGTTACTTTCATTTACTTTTATCTTTTTTTTTTGACTGTCCGTGGTACTGTAGTATATCCTGAAGCACTGTGGTGTTTTGTATTTTTTACATGCATAGATAGTGTTTGGGCACAGTGATAAAATCTGGTGCATCTTGTTGATTGGCCCATGAGAAGCTTTGTCATATCTTGCCTGATCTTCTACATAAGCAGCCAGTGGAGATCACCTTCTTTGGCTTCAAGGCTTTGTGCCAAACCTTTGTATAAGAGACAGCACAGCTATCTGTGAGAACGTAAGTAGATCAATGGCCCCTCCCATAACATCTCGGTAAAATAAATGGCTGTGCACGTTAAGAGACCGTGCAAAGATGGGTACATTTTAGTTGTGGGACATTGTCAAAGGCACATGGCTCCTTGTTCCATCTCACAACATAGGCCTCACTGTATTTCTCCTCCATGATTGTTGCCATTGTGTGTTATTGTCTTTACAATAGACCTCAGCATTTGTCTCATCAATCCAGAGTTCCCATTTACTCTTTGTTATTTCACTGAGGGGTGCAAACAGAGTGAAGATGTTGTCATGTAAGAGCTTGCAACCTTGAGGCACCGGAGCTTACCATGCAAAACCAAGAATGACACTGGGTCACTGACCAAGCACAGTGATAATATTGTACTGGCCAGGAACTGTTTGCATAAGCTCACCAAATGCATCCAACAATGGCCTGCGTTCTCCTCATACTCTTTATATTGGCTATCTCTATAAATAAGGACATATATATATATATATTTGGCGTGGTCATAACATGTGAGTGACTAGTGTGAAAACACTAGTCTAGGGATACTT
>JAQMYJ010000002.1:14839383-14849748 GCA_030014305.1 Clarias laeviceps | reverse complement strand
TCCTTTTATACTTCCGGGTTCGCGACCGCATTACTTCCGGGTCCTCGTGCCGGTCGCGGATTGAGTGTGCATGACATGTATGTACTTTAATGTTTGTGCATCACTGTTCTTATAGCTAGGGTCATGGTCAAGAAGTGTAAAGGTGGTTGCAAAGAGACATATGAAAATGAGAGTAATGAGAGAGAGAGAGAGAATAGAAGGAGGTATACTTGTATTGAGTTTTACAGATGATGCTTGCATGGAGACATATAAATGAAAGGGTAATGGTTGTCAAACCCTGACAGCTTTAAATGGGCTTTTAGTTCGCTGTGTTTATCTGTCATAAAGAAACATTTAGAGAGCGGGTGCAGACAGCTGAAGCGGCAGGGCACATCATCATCACAAAATAGGAGGATTCTCCCCTTCTCTCTCTCATCCCCCCTTCTCCCCTCCCTCTCGATCTCTCTCTCTTTCTGAGTCAGGCCATGGATATGTTTGAAATTGCCTTCCCTCACCCTCTACCACCTTAACTGTTCTCCATCTATCAAACCAGAAACACTCTGTTTCAAACTCCTTTTAATTGCCAGTCATGTACCCACTAACACTGCACATTGTACTTTCAGAATCTTGTGTAAAACATTTTTTAATATACTGAGAGTTAAACCCTGAACAACCGACAGAACATTTTGTTTATTTAAATTAAATATATTGAAAGGATAGCCCCTTGAGATGTAACATCACATGTTACAAGGGGGTCATTAAAACATAAAATATAAAACATATACAGTACAGGCAAACAACATAGAAAACATTACAAATACATAACAGCTTGCTTACCGACTAACACCCACACCTAATCCCCAAACCTTAAAAAAGGAGAAAAGAGAAAAAGAATGTAGTCTCGAAGATTCCATACAAATATCTTACGTTTCCCTGTTGTTTCCTGGTTTTGTCTTATATTAGATTTTGACAACATTATTTAAACCTATTATTGTCTTTTTTTTTACTCTGATTGTCGATTTTGGAATATTGAAATTGAAACTAAGAGCATTTTCAAATTTGTGAGAAGCAAGCCGTATTCAGATCTGATTTGATGTCTGCATAGTGTGAACTTAATACCAAAACCGAGAACATCATGTGTGATTTTTCAACTGCCAGTTCTCAAATTGCTCTCTGCTGGTCACTTGTGGGTATCACTAAATTTACTTTACTGCAGGTTTCCATGGTTTAACTGGTAGTTTCAGGCTAGTAGAACATCCACACAAGCTTGTTAGAGAGCACACAGGAAACTATAAATTTAATTTCAAAGAAAAAAAAAAAACGGGGGGGGGGGGGATATCCTCATCTGATCAGCAATTTATGGGATACCCCAGACAAGCAAGGCCCGTTCCACAGGGGCATCACCCTTCAACCCACAGCACCAAAAGCACTAACACCCAGTGCCAAACCCCCCAAGGGGCCAGAGCCACGCCAGCAGCACACGGAGATCCCAAAACCGAGGTGGTTTTAGAGTTATGGCTGATCAGTGTATATTAGTGTACATACAGTGCAGACATGATCACATGTATCTCATTTTCACATTAACTTGTGTGTCCAAAATTTGCTCTTTACATTACTTTCCATGTGTTTCCTCTAGATTCCTTCCAAAAACATGCCAGTAGGAGGAGGAGTTACTTTAAATTACCCCAATGTACTAATTTGTACAGTATGTGCATAATGCCCTGCCATAGACTTCCACAATTCCCTGTTCCTAGGGTAGGCTCCTGATCATGAAGATGAATAAATCACACTTGTACTATGATCATAAAATGAAGAGCTTTTTTTTTTTTTTTTAAACTGAAAAATGTAACAATCTGTTCAGCTCAGTGTGATCAGTGGCAGTCATCCCACTATAAACCTGATGACAAAGAACTTCAGTATCTGCCTGGATCTATAAGTACATTGAGTTCATCTCTCTGTGGCATTGTTGGTGCAGTGCTTTCAGGGGTCACTGCAGTTAACCTCTGTTTAGTTTGTTTTTCTTGGTACCCAGCTACCCCTTGGGAAAAACACCATATAGACATGACACCTGTCTAACTCCTCTGCCACTAGCCAACCCTTTAGCCAATGAAAGTGTAGACGCCAGCTTGTTTACAAATGGGAGGAGAGTTGTTGAAATCGGAGAAGAGCGAATGATGAGAGAGAATCTTGTCAGATAATTAAGATAGCTCATGACCCCAAACTGAGTCTCGATTTCAACTAATCATTGTATCTCCAAGAAAGAAAGAAAGAAAGAAAGAAAGAAAGAGCAATGCAGTGTTAGAACACATGTATCCTGAACTATTCCCTACTTTGTATGCACTTCATTTAAGCACTTATTCACTCAGTAACAAGATGAGTGTAAAACAACAAAAGCTTGACACATTAGTGTAGAAGAAGTATAGCGAAGCTGCTTCGTCTGTGTGATATTATCACTATCATGGAAGTCAGATCCTCATTTCCTCTGCTCCTGCCAGTGCTGCTTGCACTGCATGTCTATGAAATGTAGATTCCTTCCACTTTAAATGCAAAGTAGTAACCCAGAGGCACAGTAACAGTGCTGCAGTAACAGGAGAAACAGGCACTAGTCCAAACTGTAAGGAGGCCATAAATTGAGTGCTTAAAAGCTTTGTTTTTACAGGAAGCACTTGCCTAAGATGTTGTAAAATGTGCTCCTGGCCCTGTCACCACATTAGAGCACAGACCTTAACCTTGACAATCCAGTACAATATCTTCCCCACTCGCTCATACGACACATGTACCCACATACTTTCATACCTCTGCCAAGAGAAACAGAGAGAAATATCACACAACCAAATCCTGAACAACTACCATATGAAATAACTAAAGAGTGATCTCTGTGTTCAGTTTGAGGGGATTTTAAATAAATATTCTCATAATCATTGCATTCACACATTATTGTGCATGGGGAGGGAATTGTGTTTTTTTTTTTTCATAGCATCAGAAAGACAGCTGGATCAAGGCAGAGCATGATGATCTCATCGGTCAGATCTGAAGCGGAGGGGCTTTTGGGTAATGTCTTTGTCAGGATAGCTCATTCACCACTTGCTCATAGTTCGTCAGTAGCAGGAGGACACATGTGGCTGGACTATTCCAAACAAAGTTTTAAAAAGAGCCGTTCAAGGTGACAGGCAGTAATGATGCCCGGGTGGGTGAAGGATAGTGGTTGGAGAGTGTAATTGCGTAGTGTGGCATGTCTAACCACCGCTCGGAGTGACAGGTGAATAGCAGATCTGTGGGTCAAACTGAGATCTTGTACCAAGGGGCATCTGCAGGCAGCCTGAGAACATATAACTGGAGAGAAGATATGTCTTAATTAGCCTGAGCTGTTAGGCCTGGTCACATCAATGCCTGGGTTTAGAACTTTAATTGGTTGTTACTTAAAAAAGACATTCATTTGTTTCTCGACTGTGAGACTACATTAGTAGTATGACTATGCTCTTGAAATGAATTTGTATCTTTTTTTATGTAAATAATTTATGCATACAATGAACAAGTAAACAAGTTATACCAGTTCTAGAGGTAGTTAACACTAAATGCAAGATAAAACATATTAAATATAAATGTGTATGCAGACGTAGGATTGAAATGAATCAGCAGCAGATCTGCTACACATACAGTATTAGATCTATGGAAGTCTTCAATCTGACAAATAGTGTTCGGTGTTCACCTTCTGTATTCGGCCAAAACCACTTTACATGTTGTTACCATACATCTAAATGCAGGTGGGCTTTAGGGATCAACTTGTGAAAGCATATCATATAAATTACTAACCATTAATACATTTTGAGTGTTCCTCTGACGTGGTGCACCGTGTCAGGGCCAGAAAGTTAATGGCCATAAATTATTTCCATGACCATCTCTCTGTGGATATGCAAGTGCTTCTCTGTGTCGACTGGGAGCGATTTTGTAACCCACACACTTGTACAGCAGTAATGGAACACGGCTCAGCCGAAATCTGTGGGTCCACATTAACCTTTAAAGCTTGGGCCTGGAGCTTGAGAGTGGGGGTCACCATGCAGTCTTTCTTGCAGGAGGGGCCCTGCTGAAAGACCGCACAAGCCAGCTGCTCTCAGTTATTTTTAAAGAAGCATTTGTCCCTTGTGCACCCCTGATAACTGGCGCAGCTAACTCTCCATCCCAACATGCCGGACGCTGCCAAACACACCTTTGGGCTCTTTATACTAAGCTCCAAAAGAATAGGCATCTAGATAACTGCTGCATGGAACTGCATAAAAAGCCCAAAATCAAAAAAAAAATTTATCATTCAATAGAATATAAACACTTGAATTCTTGTGTCTATCTATTTCATTAAATACTAGTGGACGCACCATGGATCTATATACATTATAATATTGCTTTGGCAGCATTGTGTACTGTATATACACAAATGGACCACTTGAGATTAGATTTTTTTTAGCCTAGTTTTATTTAAAGCTAACTGCATAATGAATGTCCATATGAGCAGACATTGGGTGAGCAGATCATCACATGAGTGTTCTGTCTTTCTACATAGCTCAGCTCAACGCCCCGAGTAAACATGAGTTACAGCTCAAATATCAGCCCTGGATCTGCAAACAATGAAGCCTATAACCTCATTAAAAAATTATTTATTTTCATCGCTGTGGCAGGCGAACTGGCACTTAAAATCTGTCAGCATTATGAAATGTCAAACGATTGTGCCATGGCATGATTGTGCCATTTTTCAACAAAAATATGGCCTATTGTGCATAAATAAATACCAGAGGCTGGTATGGAATTATAAAAATGTCACCACAAACCAACAAGTACAGCTGATGCATATTAAGTCGCTGCAGCACGAGAAAAATGAAAAGAAAAATGTGACGCTTAAGAGTCATTAAAATTGTATGATGTTGTTCTGCACGCAAGTCAAATATGAATATGACTTCTTCCCTTCACAGTGGAGAGGACAAATAAACAATGCAAACTGCCACACAGCCTGGTCCATAAATGTCTTTAGAATAATGTTTACATCCAGGCTGATCTGTCATCAGCAAGAGCTATGTATGGGTTTACTGCTTGGGTCCCAGCATTGCTCACATGAGCGAGGGAAAGAGAGAAAGAAAGCTTAGAGAGAGAAGCATTCCATTCTGCCATGTCCTGAATTGAAAAGCATGCATATGACTCTCCAAGAACAAAATTAGTTTTGATTGTGTTCCAATTTAATTTTAGTTAGTAGAATTGTTTTAAATAATCTGATATTAAGCAGGATTGTTAATAATGTATCTTTTTTTAATTTGCAAGATTTTTTGACATGTGCTTGTGTCAGTGTATGTGTGTACTGTATGCTGTGTGCATATGTCTTTTCTGTACAGTTCTAGGTTCTGAAGATTATGCAGAGATTTTTATTTTTCATTTTTATTGTATGGAAAACATAAAAAGCAAAACAAAAAAAGTGAATACTATACTCTTTTCAGAAACATAATATATCAATGTAAACAATTTTTTCATTTATTTATTTAAATAGGAGCTAATGTGAATATCAAATTGTTAGAATATTACAGTATTTTTAATTTAGAAAACACTATCTGTATTTGTATAAATATATTATAATGTGTATATATACATGTACAGATAGTGTTTTTAAATAAAAAAGAACTCCAAAAATTTTATATTTTCTTTATCGCTGTATTTTTAAATAAAAAATACATATGAATGTATAATATAATATAATATAATATAATATAATATAATATAATATTTATTTAACTTACTAACATGTAGCCACCTATTTAGTTAATGCCCATATCTGGTAAAAAAAAAAAAAAAAAAAAAAGAAACTTTTGTTTTACTGACCAAAAAAAATACATATGGCAAGGTGCTGGTGATGAGCTCCTATAATTAAATTCTGCAGCTCAATATATGAGCTTTTGCAGCAATCTGAAGGAGTCAGTGACAAAATATGTATGTGTGTGTGTGTGTGTGTGTGTGTGTGTGTGTGTGTGTGTGTGTTTCACTATAAGCAGCTCTATGCTGCTCTCTTTTGGCTTTAGGAAGTAATGCGGCTAAGTTATGTGGTTACAGGTAGGGGATAAGAGGAAGGGTCCGAGGGCAAAGACAAGCAGCACAAGGAACAGAGAGATTTTGACACAGAAATAGGATATTCAACATGTAATGCTCATGATGTTTGAAGTAAACCCCTTCATTACACCAAATCTGACTTGCACAATAGAGAAAAGTAGACTGACTATGTGCAGACTGATCTACTCTAAGGGATTAGATTGAAATCTCTAACATTTCCAGACTGGATATTGTATAGACTTTTATAAGTCTGAATGGCCATTCAAGCGCTCATGTGACGAATCCATTACCCTCTGCTGTCCCAGACTCAAATCTTGGCTGTCTTATTTGATCGCTGCTGTCCCCTTGTAGACAAGTCTAATCTGGCCTTCTCTTCAACACAGTGGGAAATCTTATGCACTCAGGGATTGGAGCCCATTCCTGTAGCCCATCATTGAACCTTCACACCAAGCCTGTTGTTAGAAACATCTGCCACCAAGAGCGCCCCTCTCTTGAGTGTGAAAGACAGCACAGAGAGGAAAAGAGAAATGTTGATCCTGTTTTGCACTTGTTATTAGCGGTGCATATTTTGGGAGCTTTGGAGGCTCTCTGCTTCTCCCCAATGAAGGCAGACAAAAGCAGCATTAGTAGGGCTGCTACTAAGGAGAGAGAAGAAAAAGCATTTTTCATGAGCTTGATCTTCCTAAGCGTACCCCCCAGAGCTGAGTTCAGGAACAGTGTTTAGAATGAGATGAGAAGACCAGTTGTGACCATCCTGTGAGCATATGGGTGCAAAGGGTGAATTATGTAAATAAGATAAGGAGCAGCTTGTGCAGTTGTATTCAACTTGCTTACAGATATCTGTCTGTGGTAGGTCACCAACTCTCTGTCACGAAACAAAAAAAATCACTCTGTCACACTTTATACCATGCATTGACAAATGTGTGTCATTAATATCCATAGATTAATAAAGAGTCATGAAGGCAGAGGATGTTTGACTGATGGTACATTTTTACAGTCAATTAGATTTTTCTATATTATGTGAAAACACCCTTGGAGTGTGAATGTGCGTGTTTGTGTGAGAGTTGTTTGTGAAGTATTTTTTTTTCCTTTGGAGATATCAATTTCTAGCTTCAAATCTCAAGAGCCTTACCTTTGCAACTGTTTTTTCATTGTTCCTCTGGATCCTAAAATGATTATTTTTGTTTGTTTTCATAAGCCTGTGGGGTTTTCTAAAATAATTAAAACAGAGCCATAATACAGTCACACATTAAATATTCACATTCGGCGGTCAGCCATGCATGGTTGTCTCTCTGAGGTCTTTTCACATGCTAAGTGTTAATAAACTCCCAGAAGAAATCCAACTTGATTGAAATCTCCCTTGGACCGCAATGGTTCGAGCCTGTCGAGGCAAAGTGCACTCACCGTAATTGTTCATGATGCGCTCGTACTAATTACCAGCACCCCCAAGTAGTCTCCCAAGATTACAGCAAGCTGTCACAAACAATGCACTAGTCACACGGTACCGCACCAAGGGACAGAGGTCTGTCACTTTTTATTGTTGTTCCACTTGCCATGACAGTGACGACCCACTGAATGTGAGGTTAATTTCGCCTGCCATAAATCCTCCCGGATGTACAATGCTCTGCTGAGGTTTTGCTGCATCCCTGAAAGAAATAAATTTGAATTCATTTCTCGTCTGACACCTCCTTCTTGATTTTGTCAGGTTAGATAAATAGGATTTGACATTGTTTCTGAGGAGCGGAACTTCCATAATCTGCTCACTAAACAACAGAGAATGTCTCTTCTAACCTTGTCAAGAGGAGATGAAATAATAAAGCAGTTTGATTGATCTTCTGAAGAGAACGTTCTTGCACCCTTGTCTTTGATATCTTGGATCGTAAAATGAATACTTCTGTCATGCTGGCAACAGAGAGCGTAGAAAAGATGAAGCTGAAGAAACTTTGATCCATAAGACACTTCAAGTGACTTTTTCGCAGGACTGAATACAAGTCAATTTGTTTAACCTCTTAAGAGTCTTGAACATATCACATACCAGGCACACTGCCATGAAACAGTGATGTAAGGAGTCCCATATGAACATCTGTATGTATAAAGGAATTTATGTATTAATTTACAGTATAGTATCCTTTGTATGTGTGTTCATAAGTGTCAAAAATGTTCAGAATGAACCTATTGTAACTCATAATTGGATTTTTTTTTTTACATTGTTTCACTCTGTGTGGGAAATCATTTATGTTGATATATCAATTATAGGGAAGAGTGCAGATGGTGCAGTGTGTGTGTAGTTTTATATGTAGTGTTAGACCATCTGCATGTCCCTATACTTTTATCACTTTTACTGTAGATTAAATTTCCAGTACTCACACTAATTAAACTGACAATAACAGCACCATCTGGGTCACCATTACCTAGTATTGCCTAATTAAAACAGTTTAATTGCATGAACACAATACAGGTATGCCCAACCTTGACACAGCGTTTCAAATGATTTAGTCTGAAGTACCATCTTGTGTCCACTTTCCCCAAGTTTCTATCATTTGTGCTAAAATAGACAAAGAACTGTGACTAAAATAAGAGCATTTAACATATCACATATATCCCCAATGAGTATGTTAATCTTCAGATCTGAACTCGGCATGACCTCTGTCTTGATTGTGACAATAGGACCCTAATCAGAGTAGTGAGACCAGCTCCAGTGCTGTAATACCCTGAAATCATCCCTTAATTCTTCTTTTGTGCAGGGAAATGGAAATGATCTCCCATGTTAGAGCAGCAGACATGGATAAAACCTCAGGCATTCTATTTAGTGGATGTTTTCCCGCTTCAGGATGCATGTAAAACTTTTCTGTCTGAGATACTAAATGCCATTACAACTCAAGCCTTCTAAACAATAGCCTTCAGTGGATACCACAGGACTGAAATCCCTCAATCTTTGTATTGCTCACACTACTACACCAACATAACAGAAATCCTCATAATGTTTATTATATGATTAATAATAAGGCCTGGAAGATTTGTAAAAGCTGCTGTCTTAGTTGACGAGTTCTATTTGCTGGGTCTACAAAACAATTCAAGCACTCCAGAAAGCTACAAAAGAGATGAACAAGAAGAGCTGGTGGAAAGATAGAGAGAGAGAGAGAGAGAGAGAGAGAGAGAGAGAGAAAGAAAGAAAAAATATGCAGCAAAGAAAGCGAAAGAAAATGCAGTGACAAATAAAGGAGCAATGCACACATTAGTAATAATTAAGAATATAAAAATAGTTAACAGTACACATTAATACATATTTTAGTAAGAGAAAATGGAAAGAGGAATTAGTTCTCATTGTATTCATTGTGCATTGAATTGCTCTTTAATGAGGTGTGACCAGGAGAAAATACTAAAATCAAGAATATTGTTTCATTTATACCAAACTATTAGGATGGTGTTTCCTTTGTTAAATTTTTAGCAATTATGTGTCTTCATATATTTTGCCTAATAAAGGGATGCTCCTAATTTCCCAATTCCTGAATTTGATTGTCTATTGACATCTAAACATAACTGATTCGGGTTACATGTATAATGTCAAATGTATAGCAACTGGTGTAATTATAAATACTTGTAGCTCTGAGACCTCCAAGATGTTTGGGCTTTGTCATGATTGTTGTTCGGGTTGTTTATCTTCCATTAGCAATTGCTCGTCACTATTCCAACAGTATAAGTTCTTGTAGATTTGATCACAACGTTAAATTTATTACCAGTACATACTGTAAAACCAGACCAGAAAAAGTTTGGTGCCTTCAAACTGGATACATTATGTGTTTAACTGCTTACATTTAATGAGCAGTAATGAAAGGCAAGCAAGAAGACAAAGCCTTAGCGTTAGCTTTTCAATATGCATGCTTTTTTGCTGTCTAGAAAGCATGAGTCTAACTGTCTTTCAGCTGTTCCCGTCAAGGGGCCACCACAGGTTTTATGCCGGATGCTCTTTCTGATGAATCTAATTTCTAGATTGTTGGTCTTCATTTTTCTTGTGCTTTGTCGCTTTTATCCTAGGAGTCACCACATTGAATCACTTGATCCTCAAGATCTGGCACAGGTTTTACACTGTATGCCCTTTTACACCTTTTACACTTATACACTGTGTTTCCATTTGCTAACTGGGCTTGGGACTGCACGCAGTGGCTGAGTTGTTCAGAGTGTAGGCAGTAACTTCGTTACTCTACTTAAGGAGTGACTTAAGGAGAGTTTTCATATATACTCAGCAAAAAAAGAAACGTCCTCTGACTTTCAACTGTTTTTACTTTCAGTAAACTTAATGTGTAA
>JAQMYJ010000002.1:14798695-14812040 GCA_030014305.1 Clarias laeviceps | reverse complement strand
CAGGATATCCCTGTACTTGGCTGCATTCATCTTTCCCTCGATTGCAACCAGTCGTCCTGTCCCTGCAGCTGAAAAACATCCCCCACAGCATGATGCTGCCACCACCATGCTTCACTGTAGGGACTGTATTGGACAGGTGATGAGCAGTGCCTGGTTTCCTCTACATATACCGCTTAGAATTAAGGCCAGAAAGTTCTATCTTGGTCTCATCAGACCAGAGAATCTTATTTCTCACCATTTTGGAGGCCTTCAGGTGTTTTTTAATGTGTCTAGCACTGAGAAGAGGCTTCCGTCGTGCCACTCTGCCACAAAGCCCCGCCTTGTGGAGGGCTGCAGTGATGGTTGACTTTCTACAACTTTCTCCCATCTCCCGACTGCATCTCTGGAGCTCAGCGACAGTGATCTTTGGGTTCTTCTTTACCGCTCTCCTCAGTTTGGCCAGACGACCAGCTCTAGGAAGAGTTCTGGTCGTCCCAAACGTCTTCCATTTAAGGATTATGGCTCTTAGGAAAGTGCAGCAGAATTTTTTTTTGTAACCTTGGCCAGATCTGTGCCTTGCCACAATTCTGTCTCTGAGCTCTTCAGGCAGTTCCTTTGACCTCATGATTCTCATTTGCTCTGACGTGCAGTAAATTTTATCCATTTCTCATGAGTTTCAATGACTTTGTTCGCACATGGCATTTGAACACGTAAAATACATTTAAAATATTTTAATAAAAATTTGTGTGTTTTATGTAACTTTTATACACTCATGGTGTTCCTGGTCAAAAATGTCCGGTCATTGGAAATGAAGCACATTTCCTTCAAGCACATTTCTACACTCCTTTCCCACACCTAAACATGCAGGTGTCTTTAAGAAGACACACAAACATGCATGCGCACACACAACAACACACACAGACACACACACACACACACTTCTTATGCCCTTTTTGGCTAATATGGCAACCTGCACGGGAATCTATTGACAACATAATTTTTACCGCACCTGTTGAAAAACAAAATTGCAACATTATTTCAATCATACAACGTTCTTGCAGCTCTTTTATATATAGGTTTCATCTTTGGCAGCACAATGGCCAAGAGATATACTGCATGCGAAGCTGTGGAATTATATTTAACAACAATCGTGATCAGGAAGAAAGAAACCAGGTTGACAGTGAGGAGGGTTTAGAGGAGGAAGAGGTTGAGGATGACACAGAGTATAACCCAAGGAGGAAGTCTCTGACACTGATGAGGTAGAAGACCCAGCTGAAGTTGTAGTCGCCTTTCGGTTAAAAAATGGAACCAAACCCTAACCCTAACGCAATATGCCATATCCGGAGTGGATCACATCAAGTCCCTGTTTTCAACTTTTCCTCACGCACTCCATTGTAACTGTCATTATGAACATGACACTCTTGGAGGGGAGAAAGGTTTATGGAAACATCTGGAAAGAGATAGACTTGGTGAATATTGCAGCCTACATTGGTGTGTTGATTTTATGTGGTGTCTACAGATCATGCAACGGATCTGCATCCAGCTTATGGGATGTGGACACTGGTCAGGCAATTTTTTACATTACATGACTTTGCTGACCTTCCATATCCTGTCACGTGTGATTTGTTTTGATGACCACTACACAAGAGCAGCCAGAAGTCAACAAGATGAGCTGGGATATTTGGCAGAAGTGGTTGGAGCACCTGCCAATCATTTACAAACTAGGTCCTGACATCACTGTTGGTGAGCATCTCGTCGGTTTTAGGGGATGGTGCCCATTTAAGCAGTATATGCCAAACAAACCATCTAAGTATTGTATAAAGATATGGATAACATGTGATGTAAAGCCATGTTATACCCGGAACATGCAAGTGTACACAGGCAAACTGGCTGATCGTGAGAAAATCATGGAAACTGGGAGGGTCCTAGAAATGACAGTAGGGCTACTTAAAATTGTAAATATGTCAAGCAATTTATTTGTAATATAGTCAAGTTTTCCCTGTGTACATTTGGCCTTTTGTTTTCAATAAATATATCATACCGGTCAGTTTTGACCGGGAACACAAATTATTATTTTTTTTTAATTATGTGCCATAATTAAAAAAATTTTGCTTGTTCCAAAAAAGTTACTTTGATAAACATTTCAGTGAAGTACTCTGTGATAAACAGAACAATAGGTTTCATCTTAGCATTTGTTTTAGTCAAAATAATATCTTTATAATGTTTTTTCCTTTCAAAAAACGAGTGGTATGAGCTCAGGTACTGTAAATGAGGCCTGAAGGACACACACAGCAAATACAAGTTTAAAACATGTAAAGTTCACAAGAGCTGAAGTTGATAAAAAAAAGATCTAATACAACATTATATGATAATATATTTATTATTGTGGATTTATAATTAAATAAAATGCTCCGGTCAAAAGTGACCAGGAACATTATGAGTGTGAGCCCAAAACGATCACAACATGAGGGTTTATTACAGTGACCTAAAATATGGATGGGACCATTACAACACTTCAAACACCATCTGACCATCTACAGTATCTGTAAGCCATATATCATGGTTAGATGCAAGTTAGTTTAGTTGTATAGAAGTGTTCTGGTTTCACTGGTGTGTGCAGTACAAGCATTGGGAAATACCATCCCCACCCTTCTTTGTTTCCCATGCAGGAGATAAAAGGAGTTCTTTGTACACAATGGACCACCTGGGAGTGCTAGGAGTGGTATAGCCCCTCTGGGTGAAACATGCACTGTGCACAAAAGTCAAAGAGGAAGCTGTTATTCCTGCTTGATACGAACAGTTCATGTTTCACTGAAAGTAACTGATTGCTGCAAGACAAATGAAATGTTGGGTGCTGCTATCCTCTTTCACCCCTCAATATTCTTGTAAGTTGCAAACATCTTATCAGAAAATGGTCAAATCTGTAAGTGATGTCTGGATGACCATAAACCTTTTCAATACCATTTCAATCTTTTAACTTTCAGCTTTGCACGATATCAGTTAACAAGCATCTAACCATCTGTACCACTAACTGGGCCCAGCTGCCTTGTCTGCAACTGCAGGTTGTTCTGTCTACCTTTCCCTTGTCATCAACACAGTATTGGAAGTGGCCAGTATTGACTTGGCTGTCCGGTCTCTCCTTAAATACAGCGCATGCACAAACTGAGAGGCTACATACAATTTTAAGAGAAAAGAAGGGGTGACAATTCATCACTCAGGGTTTCCCAAGAAAACCTTTTAATTTATGTTTTTTATAATGTTTGTCCATCTTCATATGCATGTGATGCAAATGAACTAGTTAATTTTGATTCTGTGACTGATGTTAAGCTAACAATACCCTTAAAAAGGTTTGCTAGTCCAAAAGATGGTTACATACAGTAACAAATGTTATTGCAGACATATCATTATACCCTCATAAAAGGAGTTGATCATTTGCACCACAAACAAATACGTAATCCATCATCTCTGAATGTGTTCAATCCTTCTGCTGTATTACTATTTCAAAAAACTGGACCAGGAAATAATTCCAGTGGGACCATGAAAAAAGAAAGCAGCTAAAATTCCTATAGATACAGCCTTTAAAAATGTAAGGGCCAAAGAGTTGTGGGTCAAGAGTGTGTATTGTTCTGAATGTACTGAATGACCAGGTTATTCACAGAATAACAAATACAAAATACTTTTTAACATCCAAAATTAACTGGACATTCATGGACACTTATGGACACATTCATGCACACTTACACTTACATATTTATATTTTAATTTCTGGATCATTGCACAAGACACATTTATATTTTAATTTCTGGATCATTGCACAAGACACATTAAAAAAAGAAATTTTAATAAGACACTTTTTAAGCATATTTGCACACCCCAGTCATTTTTACTTCATTCATTACTTTATTTACACTAAATTTCTATAAATTTCATTTTTTTTCCTACATTTTGCTATATTGTGAATGTCCTTATTTGAACAGTATATTTTTATCTTAGTTAAATTTATTTTCTATTGTATTTCTTTTTATTCATATTTATTTCTTATCTATAAGCATTAATTTTTTAAGGTCACTGGCGGTCGTATAAGCATTTCACTGCATATCGTACTGTGTATGACTGTATATGTGACAAATAAAATTTGAATTTGAATTTGAATACATATGTAAATAGATTGTGCTACATGTAAACAATCATGAAACAAATATGTAAAAATTATTGTATTTAATTTAATTAAGCAGTATCGCACAAGCAGGAGCGCATTTATAATGAATATCAGCATGGCTCCTATTAAGCTTTAGGTGATCACAGCAGTGTCAATATTCAGTATAACCACACAACTACATGTGATATTGCTTTCATAGAACAGTTATATACATATAGCGTAAGTGGCATTTTAAACAGAATATGGCCAAATGTTCTGCAAGTTTTTGCTTCCCAATTAGAAATAGATCACAAACACACACACACACACACACACACATCCCAGCTTAAAACATCCCAGAGTAAAAATAGGAAAGATCAGCATTCATGGAATGCAGCTCAACCAGTCAAATTTGTGGACCAGATCTTTTGTGCAATTGCCTATTTTTTCAGTAATTGTAAAATCATTTTACATGTATTAGTTGTACAGTTATTTATTATAATTACATTTACATTTACATATGTAAGAGGATTTTCAGAAAAGTGTTCTTCTAAAGGTATGTTTTGGGGAATTCATCATGGCAGACAACCAGAATTACCTAAGGGTCTCAATTGAAATTGATTTTAGTTACTGTAAAGCTAAAAACATAATTGAAAAAAATATGCATTATTTACTTATTAGTAAATGTGGCACTGGATGCAGTGCTGGTCCCAAGACCGGATAAAATGGCAGGGTTGCGTCAGAAAGGGCATCCGGCATGAAACCTGTGCCAAGTTGATGTGCGGATCGGATGGTCTGCTGTGGCTAATTGCCATTCCCAAATTGCCCGTTGTATGTGAATACTGTATGTGTGAATGTTAACCGGAGGTCCTACCACAGACGTGATAATGGGAATAAATACAATAGTCACCACTGACCTCCCTAGTAAGACTACAGAGGTTCCTAGATGGATGGATTATTAAAGTTGATTAATGAACTTTAATCCACATTTATCTTTATTGATCTAGTCCAGTCCTAGTGATATATTCATCTTATATTTTACTTTAAAGGATCATAATAAACACTGTATATAAATCTCTTTAAAGGCTACGTGGACGTTAAGTCATGTCAACTGGAAGAAACACATGTTAAAAGAGAGACACAATCGGTTAGTAACAGGTTCTGCAGAAGAGATGTAAAGTGGTATATCAACCACATTTTAAAGTAGACTTTACATTCGACTGCATGTTGAAAGACACTGATCATGTGATTTTTGCACACTTTGCATAAATTGCAAATCCATCCATGACAAGGGGAGGCGGCCGCTTTAGGGGGGCCTGGGTATAGCGCACATCATGTAAAAAATGCACATTGGTGAGTCGAACAGCACCGCGCTGAGACCACGTGTACACCTGAAGAAGCAGTGGCAAGGAACATGTAAAGAGCGACATATGGAGAGTTGGATCCTGCTATTAAGTGATATTAACGCTAAAAATGAAGAATGCATTATTTAATCTATTTTTAGTTTCATGCACGTGCGCAAGACTTTGAAACAGTCCCCAAAACAGTCTCTGATTTCATGTATACGCACACATCTTAGAGGGTCAAAAATTCAATGAGATAAATACATTTAAAAAAAATTAAGTTGATCCAAAAATATTTTATACCTATTATACTATACTTTTAATTTATTTTACAAATTGTATAAAAAAGGATTACATTTAGTTTTCTTTTGTATTTCTAAACCTAGATCACATGAAATAGTGTACAGTACATTTATGTAGTCATACTCGCGTGTCAAACCATCTACATCAGTCAATATGGATGAATAACTTCTCTCGCACTTTACGCAACTTACGCAAGTGACGTCGCAGGCACATCACCGTGGTAACCTGGCCGGCCCACTGACACTCGCGCAGCCTGAAACTAGTTTGGAGAGTTGAAGGTTTTGGTTTCGCGACAGCTGGACTTTCCCAACTATTTGGATTTAAAAGGGCTGGAAGACGTGTTATCGCCACGGAAAGCCTTAATCCATCCAGTCAAGATGTTGAATATGTGGAAAGTTAGAGAACTGGTTGATAAAGCGTAAGTATTACATTTATTTGTCGACGATATTCCGCTGTTCTTTCGAGGCTTCGGAGTTGTACCTGTTCGAAAAGAGACACGTACTCATTCTCTGACGTCACGTCGCACTTTTTGATAGTAGCAGGCTAGTAAGCGTTAGCTAGCTAACTAAAGCGGTAGGTTTATTGACTTGAGTAGCTAACATAGCTACTTAGCTATCGAAGTATTTAGCACAGGTTCGTAACTGGCTCTGACTCATTAACGACATTTATCGAGGACAGGTCTTATATCCAGGTTTAATTGGTTTTCATTAAAAAAAGGTCACTCTACACGTCAAGCACTTCCATACATTCGCTAGCATTAGCTACATAGTATCGACGCTAAGGTGCAACCGAGTGCAAAGTTTTTTAATCAGCTAATTCCGAGGTTTTGAATGAGATTAGACCTGTAGGACTCATGAATCAACACGTTGACAATAAGCTTGACAGCCTGTTGAGTGTTAACATGGATTCAGCTAATGTAACTGCTAATATGCTGCTGCTAATGTTTATCAGGATTAACTTAGAAGGTTATTAAAGTCCTTAGGTGTCTCGGGTGTTGCCAAATTGCATGTAAGCGCAACTGGCTCTGTCTCGTCTTGTTCCTTAACCAAAGTTTAAATTGTTACTGAGTTTGTAAACACCGTGATGTTGTCCAACACATTAGGAAGCAAGTTATGTATAGCTTGATTGGTTTGTTATAAAAGTTTACAGTTGATCAGATGATTTCTAATTTCAGTCATGTTAACGTTAGTTATACACGTGAAGTGTGTGACATTGTGTGTGAGTGTGTGACATTTCCAAAGTAGCATGTGTGCGAAAACACAGCCTGTGAACATGGCCTGCTGTCGACCTTTCTTCCTTTAAAACTGTGAATAAAACATAAGTATGTCTACTAAAATGTACAGTTATCAATAAACATGACCTTATAGTTTTGAGCATCTAAATCTAAAAAATATGCCTTTAAGCCTTTTCTTGAGGAAGGGGGATTTCCAATCTCTTTGACATTTTATGAGATTGCATTGACCGATCAGAGTCCTTGACTCTGTGCCATGTGGGTTTTGGCCCACCTACCAAATACATGCCCTTACATTAATTGATCACACCATAGGGTAAATACAGGGGGTCTTCCCACATCACTGCTCGTGTTCCCACCAAGGCAAGACGTCCATCACACTACTGGCCGCTTGAAATTACTTCCTGAAATTGAATGTATAATGTGTGATAAAGTGGTTGTAAACCCTGGTTCTGAAGTGCCTTTGCTTTACACAGCTTTTTCACACCCACATAGAATGAGAAGGGATGTTTGGTTTGTTGGATTAGGTGTTTTAAGCCTAGTTCCCATTTTTCACCTTTTTTTTTCCCCCCATGGCTCACTAATGTGACATTTAATGATTCGCAAATGAAATTGGGCAAACGGGCTGTAGCTTTTTATGTCTCATAGGTTTCCACAGACTGCTATTTGTGATGCTTTAAACTTTGGCAAGGATGTTGAAACACCAACATGGTATTACTGGTATGTAAGGATTTAAAAAAATGTATATAGACAAACAATATATCACAATACAAAAAATGTGCTGCTAAGTATCATCTGGTCTCCTTACACCAGCAACATTTTATTTATTTTTGCAATAAAGGTAACAATTTGGGATGTCAATATTAACATGTTAACCCATGTGATTAATCTAGAAATTTTAATGCATTACTGTTTTTAATGCAAATTAATCATATGACCAAGTTTGACCCTAATGGCTTCTCGTAATCGTAGTGCGTTTACCCGGCTGTGTGAGATAATGGCATGGATAATATTGAGCATGGATAATAAGGTGACTGAGGAAACATCACCAAGTGTGCTGAATGGGCAGTTTCATTATACAAAGCTTCTAGATGGAAGAAGTTCTGAAGTTGTGTGCTCGACCTTCTTTCAAGGGGAATAATTTTTACAATAATGCATTAAATGTAAGACGTGGGAGTGGTAGCTTAGGCGGCTAGGCTCTAGGTTGTTGTATTTTGAATCTGACGAGCTCCACTGTCGGTGGGTTGCCACTCCCCATACTACCCAGCCACTGCATGCTGTGCCGGTCCCATTTGAGAGATTTTAATTGTTTAGTTGTTTAATTTTAATGTTTGAGTTATTATAAAATTGTTTAATCAGTTTCCTCTAATCAGTTTGTCATGCATTTCTTTAGTCCAACATTGTACATATATAATACAAATAAATCTGAGTATTTTAAAATTTAATTAATTGTGTGAATCATAGGCTATGTCAGATTTTTTTTTTTATTGATTAACAGCACTAGTAACAATACATAAGTGATGAAATATGAGGACAGTACACCTGTGCTAATAACACAAACATACAGCTAATATACGTAAAAATTTTGACTCGAAAAAAACTTTTTTTTCTCATAACATTGCAGCCCTGGGCTCACTTGTAGTATATTGGCACATCACGACACAAAACCAGCTAATCACTGTGATAAATTGTTATTGTAGTTATTACCATTTTGCATTCAAACATATTTGTCTAGGCTAACTAATATGGGCTTTAAAGTTGCAAACAAAGTCTTTATGGCTGTGTGTGTATTTGTTTGTGTTTAAAAATGTCGCTATTGCTGTGACAATGCATCACAGTTAAACTTTATTTAACTTAATCTGACATGTTAACTTTCAAGCTGCTTCATTTTAGACATGTGTGGTGCCATTTCCTGTATATACAGTAGGCCCCGGTTCTTATCAGCCTTCAAGTGGATTATATTTACTTTTGAAGCAATTAATGACACAAATTTAAAATGACACACTTTGCATGTATTATTATTTGAAAAAATACAAGTGATTGTGAACAGACTATGTTGCATTAAAAATAAGAAAAATGATAGCATTTTTTTATACATGTGTTTTTGTCAGTTTAGATAACTGATGGCTTTTTTCTCACACCCTGCGCCTCTTTCTGCCTGAATATAGACTTATTCATGTGAAAGGGAATTGAACTTTAATTTGTAGAAAAGTGTATTCACTTTTTAATTTCTGTGTTCGATCACTACATGAAGCTCTTTTGAGAATGTATGTATTGAGCAAACAGCAGTTAAGTTAGGGAAGTTGACGTGTCTCGTGAAAGCCACTATCAGCAGGAAATACAGAAAACACTGCAGTGTGTATCAGTATCACAGATCTGGGTTGTTGAAAGTGCAAAGCCAGCAGAAAATTATGTTTTCAAAATAGTCTTTTTAAGGATTTAAGGACATTTTAATGGCCCACATTAGCCTAAGCCTACCTTAAAATTGTATATTCTTGTTGATTGTTTATGCTATAGTTGTGATTTCCCAGGACTTGATTCTTCTTGTTAGAATATATAGAATTATATAGAGCACCACATGTATTTGTGAGATGTTCTTTTGATTCATGCACTCAGTGAACCTGTTTGCTCTGAATCTTCTGTGGCCCCACCTAACTTTTCAGCTCTCACTTCTTGCACAACCAGACTGTCTGTTTTGTCATTCCTGACCTTTGAGTGCTTAACAGGTTTCACATAAACACCTTTGCTTGGGGTTTATGGACCTGACCGTTTAATAAGCTACATGAATACAGGAACAGTTATCACTTAGACACTACAGCGTTGTTTGTTGTTAGCGTAATTAAGATATTCGATATTTAAACTGTATTTCTGTTTCCTTCAAGTAAACCTAGCAGGAAGAACAGGGTGTGGTGCAGACAATGTGACCTTGCAGGTCCAATGTTGCTTTGTGTAATTTGCAATGTTATCTGATTTAACATATTTAGCTATTCACCAAATTCTGAGTAACTGACATTCTTAGGGAAGAAGAAGCTTTGAGGTCTAGCAGATTCTCATCTTAGCTCATTGGTTTCAGTAATGGTCTTTCTCCACTACTTCAGCCCAACAAATACAAAACCCAGATCTATCTGTGTGTGTCCCGCGTGTGTGTGTCCCGCGTGTGTGTGTCCCGCGTGTGTGTGTCCCGCGTGTGTGTGTCCCGCGTGTGTGTGTCTTTACTTGAGGTCCCGCGTGTGTGTGTGATATAAAAGAATCTATAAAAAATGAAAAGGTTCTCTAGAGGTTATTGTGTAGTGATTTGATAAATACATGTAGTGAAATATTATCTGAAAATCCATTCGACTTAAAAAAAATAATAATAATATTATCTTAGCTCTTAAATAGGTTTGTTTCTCGCCCAGGCTTGATTCCCCGTCTCTGTGTGCATGGAGTTTGCATGTTCTCCCCGTAGTTGGTGGGTTTCCTCCGGGTACTCCTGTTTCCTCCCACAGTTGAGAGACCTGCAGATTAGGCTAATTGACGTTCCTAAATTGCCCGTAGTGTGTGAGTGAGTGTATGTGTGTATGCGCCCTGCAATGGATTGGCACTCTGTCCAGGACGTAACCTGCCTCGTACCCTAAGTCTCCTGGTATAGGCTCCAGGCCTCCTGCATCCCCGAATACAGGATGAAATCGTATATAGACGATGAGTGAGTGAGTGAAATCTTAAATATGCATTGAGCTGTGCCATTTCTTTCACATTGAGGGTAACGCCCCATTATTGTATAAAATATTGTATAAATATATATAATTGTAAATATTGTTATCCGGTGCACTGCTGTGTCTGTCTTTTGTACAATACACATGAAGAGGTCAAGGATCTTCAATTATATCTGCAAAAGGCTAGAGTGGTTGCAAGCTTTCATTTCAGCCAAATAAGAGGCAATCTTGATAGACCAATATGGACTGATAAAGCAGTACTTTACAACTAAATTTGAAGGCCAGTGTGTTTTATCCAATCATGAGGCACTGCCTCATTTAGCTTAGCGGAGTTAATATTGCACCTAGTGGGCAAAAAGAGGAGCTATCATAAAATGCTTGCAGCAGCTCAGGTGACACCCATGATTGTCTGGTGTCGCTATGATTGATGTGGGACTGCAAGTATGTGGGACTGCTCTCTCTAGGCTTTGGGGTACGGATGTCTGTAGCATCACCCAGGACTCGAACTCTTAATCTTAACAAGGTAAATCAAACACTTTTTTTTTCCCCCCGGCAACTCAGGTGCCTTCACTGCACAGTTCATAACCCAGTTTCATTCATACAGGAGTCTGAAAGTTATTTTCTCTGCTTTTTTGTTTGGGCAGTATATTTTAAATTGGAAAAATATCATCAAAAGTGCCTGTGCACAACAGTGATCTTGTTTATATCATAAAGGCTGAAAAAAAAACATGCCTCTCCTTGCTGGACTTGGAAACTTTTGGTAGGAGCAAATCATATGACTAATGTTGGTGCTGGGAGTGATCTGTAAAGTTCATGATTGATTTAGTCTTCTCTGAACAGGAAGCTAAATAGTGAGTATTGTTGCATCATGTCGGATTGATCAAACACAAATGCTACCATAATCTAATTAGATGGAGGTCCATATTAATGTGATCTGTGACGAAGCTGGGGTTAAGAGCATCTTCTCATATTTAAAATCAGGAATTCCAAGTTAAGAAGAAATGTTATTTATTAGTCAGTATAAGCAGTGCAGAAGCAGTGATTTACTAGTTATAGTAAATTGCTGTAATAGGACTCTCCTGATTTGATGTGTTCTTCAGTATCTCATGATTAAACTTTTCCTGGTTCATGTGGTTTTCTTTTACAGAACTAATGTTGTTATGAACTATTCAGAAGTTGAATCTAAGGTTCGAGAGGCCACAAACGATGACCCATGGGGACCCTCTGGCCAGCTAATGGGAGAAATAGCTAAGTAAGTAAGAGATATTCTACTATACTATAGTATAGTATATACTATACTATACTATACTATTCAAAAGTATATGGACGCCTGACTAACACCAATATGCATTTCTTTTCTCAAATTGAAGCCTCATTTATTTGGAAGCACAGAATTGTGTACATTGTCTTTCACTGCTATAGAATAAGGATTCCCTTAACATGAACTAAGAGGCCCAAGCAGTTTTCAGCAAGGCACTGTCGCTGTTCATACAGCAGGTCCATACTGTAGAACATGGTTTGCTACAGTAGTTGTGAAAGAACAGAGTGACTTGGAACGAGCACTGATTTCCCAGCATCAGTGCTCACTGATTATCACCTTATTAATGGTTGAATGAGCAAATCACCAGAGCCATGTTCCAAAATATAGTGGAAAGGCTTCCGATAAACATTTAGCAACATTGTGTGGTTTGATGGTTATAGTGATCTGCTGCTGCTCTAATGTTATCTGTTCATTGTTCTTGAATAATCTCACTTCTATCTGCGTATATGTGCAGAGCTACATTCATGTACGAGCAGTTTCCAGAGGTGATGAACATGCTGTGGTTCCGAATGCTGAAGGACAACAAGAAAAACTGGAGGAGAGTTTACAAGGTAAATGTTGTTGATGAATGTTATTCAGCCTTGTGATTATATGATTATGTGCATGGATACTGCTAAGGTTTTAGATGTGATTAGTTTTACAAATATACTAGGTGTCCCATGCATTGGCATCGTTTTCTTCATTTGAGAAAATGCTAGTTCAAAAACATACTTTTGGTGTTTTCAGTTAACTTTACAGATTATTTTGTTCATTAATTTGGCAGTCAAGTGCCATCTTGTGCATTGTGCAAAAATTGACTGCCTTAATTCCTTAAATGTGTTTTATCTGCATATGTTAATATGTAATAACAATGACATCCATGACAAAATTGTTGGTGCTTTTTTTTTATTTTTTTTTTTTATGGTCATTTTAACTGAGCCATACTTTTTTCAGTCCTTACTGCTTCTGGGTTACCTTGTACGGAACGGATCTGAGCGGGTGGTCACCAGCGCAAGAGAGCACCTGTATGACCTGCGCTCTATTGAGAGTTATCACTGCATAGGTGAGTCCGCAGCATTGGTTCATTGTGCTCGAAAGTGTTTTTCACTAGGTTTGTTTTTAAAAAAATTTGTCAATTTTTTGTCTATTTGTCAATCTGAATTTATTATGTGAATATTACATGATCATCAGAATGCTAGATGCACAAACCCTAGTCATGGGTTTGTCGGAGCATTTTAGGTGATATTCTAGGGCTGGGCAATAAATCGGTATCGGTATTTATTGACGGTACACCATTGTCGATAACGATAAAAAAATGTTCGGTATGAAGCGCTATAGTTTTATTAAAATGCGGCT
>JAQMYJ010000002.1:14765753-14786510 GCA_030014305.1 Clarias laeviceps | reverse complement strand
AATGTGATTTTCTGGATTTTTTTTTTTCTTATTTTGTCTCTCATAGTTGAGGTATACCTATGATGAAAATTACAGGCTTCTCTCATCTTTTTAAGTGGGAAAACTTGCACAATTGGTGGCTGACTAAATACTTTTTTGCCCCACTGTGTGTATACATGTTTTTTCATTATTATTTAATAGTTAGTTTTAGTTTTAACATATATTTGTATATACAAATATAACACTAAATATTAACTAAAAAAATGTGTATATACAGTATATACACACACATATATACACACACACACACACATATCACTCTTTCAAGTTAACTGCCCAGTGTGTTGTCAGTGTGGTGTAATTGTCAGAACTTTGACGTTTATGTTTATTTCCGATGTTGTGTACAGCCATGTTGATTTGACATCACTCTGTAAACTTGGGAAAACACTTGGATTTGGTAATGGTGCAAAACCCTGTGTTGTAGGATTGGGACAAAACAGAGGCCATAAGTTTAATAACTTGTTAGTGAGGCTAATCTGAAAAAAGCTTCAACTTGCTAGGGAGCACAAAGATTGGACTTGTGTGTTATGAGTCCAGACTGATCCTATTCCAGAGCAAAGGGCATCAGCGTAAGAAGGTAAGCACTTCATGTGCTTCATGCAAACGCTGCACAAGCCTCTGGAGACAGTGTTATAATCTGGGGTTGCTTCAGTTGGTCAGGTCTAGACTCAGCAACATTATGTGGCAATAAAATGAAGCCAACTGACTACCTGAATGTACTGAATGACCAGGTTATCACATTAAAGGGATTTTTTTTCTTCCCTGATTGCACAGGTGTATTCCATTACTCAGATTGTGAAAGGTTGGCTCTGGAAGTACGTATAATCATTTTTTACACATGAATTGGCCACTACAGAGTCCTGACACTAATCTCATTGAGTCTTTGGAAGATGCTAAAGAAGACTTTATGCTTTGATCCCATAATCAATACAAGACCTCAGTGGGAAATTAATGCACATGTTAGTGGCCGCAGTAAAGAGAAAATAAAGCATGGTATGCTTGGTGGAAACCCAGAATCACAACCTGTGATATGTGACATTTTTTAAACAATGATCATGAATTGGATAACATCCAGTACTAACAAGTATCAACGTTTGTGAAAGATATTTCTTGTATGTATTTTTAAAACCTGTTTTCCACATATATTTGAATATTTGTTCTTTAAGACACTTTTTTTCTATTCTTTAGGAATTCAAGTCCCAGTCAACATGATGGCACAGGGTTTTGCCAACATGAACCTTGGCATTCAGCCTGGCCCTGTGCGACCCCCAACTAATCCTATGATGGGTAGCATGGGCATGTCACCAGCCATGGGAGGCAGTGCTACAGGCGTACCTCCTATGGGAGGTATGCCGCTCAATCAGGGCATGATGGGAATGAACATGAGCATGGGAATGCCAGGAGCTGTTGGCATGGGGATGGGAATGTCAGTGCCAGTCATGACTATGAGCCCTGCCATGGCACAACAGAAGAATGATGCCTTTGCTGACTTTGCCAACTTTGGCAAATGAAGGCGAGATGGTGGCTGTAAGCTGGGACAATCTTTCTGGAAGGCAGGAGCATGAAGGATTTAAAGAGCTACAAACAAAGAGTACTTGAAAGATGTTAATTATAGCTGCCCAGAATTCTGTTGTTCCTTACACAATACAGATGTGTAAAAGAGTGAATCTAATCAGTCTGGCCCAACAGCCACATGGACTGATTTGTCTTTGTATAACAGAAAAATATCTGATTGCACTTCGACTTAACATTGCTTTAAATTTCGAAATCAGGTTCACATACATAGAAATGTAATGACATTGACAGGCCCTAAATACTTTTTTCA
Source organism: Clarias laeviceps (assembly GCA_030014305.1). Lineage (NCBI taxonomy): Eukaryota > Metazoa > Chordata > Actinopteri > Siluriformes > Clariidae > Clarias > Clarias laeviceps. Next base: position 14,784,646 of record JAQMYJ010000002.1, on the reverse strand, counting down.
CTCTCACTCTTGTACGTCATTACTAATGATTATTTGATTTGTTTGATCTGATCAGAAGTTATTTCCTGTCTTTTCCATTCTCTTATACATAACCTTGTAAATATTATTGAAAATGGACATAAGTTATTTAAATGAGATTATTAATTGAAGTATAAATATGTTGTTTCAAATTATGGGAATTGGTGCAGAACTATATCAAGACATTGCGAGTGAGAATCATGTTAAGAGCAACCGCCGTGGCCTTTGGAGTGGGAATTTATTTTTATAGAAATGTGATGGTTTGCATTATCTGAGTGTACATGAGTCTCCCTGAGGCTTTGGTCATTCAGTGTCCTTACACACACACAGTGCCTATCAACCTGTTGCCTATACCTTTTTCTCTTGAATATTTCTTGGGACAATATGAAATTACAGTATTTATTACAGTACTGTAGACTTGAGCATAGATGTATGCATTTTTTTTTATTTTTTTTTATGTTTATTCGCACATTTTCACTGCATGGCTAGTATGAGTGATTAAAATGTGTGGGTTTATTTTTTTTATTATTGTTTTTACTATATGCAAGTCGGTTCATGAGTGAGTCGGGCCAGACTGTATACAGAGATGAGTGAAGTTCTGCTCACAGAGAGGAATTCTGTAAGACCATCTCTACTGTCAGTAGCAGGAACTCAAACTGAAGCCTTCCGTCTCATTCCGAAGTAGTGCACGCACATGCAAATGACCAAATTCTGCCTTCTTTTGTCTCTTTGTCCAAGGGATTGATGTGTGTCTTTTTATTTGATTTTTTTTTATTTTTTTATTCTAGGTTGTGTGTAAGGCTGGGATATAATGAATAGGGGCTATGGATCTTTCCTGGAAAAACACTATACTTTTATGCAAATCTCAGACAACCAACAAAACATCCCTTCGTCTGTGTATGGTTCTCACATTCGTACACTGATTTGATTGTACCTATGATTGTCTTTTATGTCCGAGAATAAAGAGTTGATTTTCTTGTGGATTTATGTAGTTATGCTTTTTTCTACTGTTTTCAGAAATGCTGAAAATTATCTGGGATTTTCACAATCACTAAGAGATGTCACACCCATCTCTTAGATTTAAAGAGAATAGTCTGAAAAAGAGAAAATATCCTGTGAGTCGCATTTCTGTGGGTGAAAAAGTCTTGTTGATGTCATAGGTCAGAGAAAAATGGCCAGACTGGGTTGAACTGAACAAAAGGCGTCAGTACCAGTGTGTCAAATAAGCATGCAGGAGAGCATCTTTGAATGCATGACACATCGAACCTCAAATCAGATACAGCACAGCATCATTCTACAGCAACAGAAGACCACACTGGGTGTGACACTTGTTAGCTAAGAACAGGAAACTGAGGCTACAATTTGCAATTACAAAAAAATTGGCCAATAGAATATTGGAAAACGTTGGCTGAGTATTGATTTCTGCTGCCTACATTCAGATGGTAGGATCAGAATTGGATATATAAAACTTAACAGCATGGATCCGTCCTGCCTTGTATCAACAGTTCAGGCTGGTAATGGTGTAATGGCGTAAGGGAGGTTTTTCTTGGAACAATTTGGGCCCCTTATTACCAATTGAGCATCATTTAAATGCCACAACCTACACGAGTATTGACTGTGTCCATCTTTTTATGATCTGCAGGATAAAAAGCTAAAATCATCTCAAACTGTATTCTTGAACATGACAATGAGTTGACTGTACTCTAATGGCCTCCACAGTCAGCAGATCTCAATCCAATTGAGCAGCTTTGGAGTGTGATGGAACAGGAAATTTGGATCATGGATGTGCAGCCAACAAAGAGTATATAAGGTGCACTGAAAGTCAGACATTGGTCCACAGCTTATTTCATATTAATATTAATAAATATTGAAGATGCTGTGCACGACTTTGACTTGTGGTGGTAAGAGGGTTAGTGCCAGTGGAGGAGAGCCTCCATCTGGCCACATGTGTGTTCCCACAGCCAGGGCCAACTGGCCTGATCGTGAATATGCACAAAACTGTGTAACGAAGGAATAATAAACAGTTGTAAGATGATTGCGCAGAAACACTAATAAAAATTATGAATAGTTTGCTATGAAGCTTTGTGACACCAGGACATACTGCTCACCAGGTACACTTTACTCCAGTACTTCAGCTGTACCCAACTGAGATCATTATGAACACTCTTAATTAAACGCTCTCCGCTTGATTAAATGTCAGATACAAACATCTGGGGAAGTTTGTTTAACCTACAAGATTTCTAAATCATCTTTGAGCTCTTGTGTGATCCAAATGTACAAACTGAGCGGTGAAAATATTGCAATTTCAAGAGAACACAATACAGAAAATGTAAACATTCAGCATTAAATGTGAAATACTTTTGAGTCTTTCTGAAGTAGGACAGATCATAAAGCATAACGACTTTCTTATTAAACTACAATGCACTTTGTATGTATGCTTTTGCATTTTTTATTTTTTTTTATATATATATTTATTGCCAGGAGACATTTAGATTAAAATTCAAAATCAAGAGGAAATGGCTTTTTAAAAGTTCCATGGACTGCAGTAAGTAGTGTATTTATTGCTTATGTACGCATAAAGCGTCATCGGGACAGTAACAGCCTCTGAGTGCCATGTTCAATTTCCAACTTTAAAAGCTCAATTATTAATGCTGTGCTTCATGAACTCCCAAGAGACTGGTGTGTCATTTCTAAGAGACATAAAACTAACAGGACTTTCCTTTTTCTCCGAATCTTTCACAATTATGTTAGTCTGAAGTGGGAAATGAAGTGAAAATGGGTACTGGTGGGACTCGGATTCAAGATTTAGAGACAGGCTTTTAGTTTTCAGTCTCTCTCATCGCATTATTGTTAAACATTTTTTTCTGTTAAAATGGTTCCAAAATGTACCTAAAATAATTTATGTGAAGGCATTAGTGAATAAATAAAGATTTGCCTGTCTTTTTGCAGATGCTAAATGAAGTAAACCAACAACATTACTGTCAATAATGTCAAGGATTTTCAGCAGATAAAGAGGAATTCATGTATGAAGCTGGTCATATCGGTCTCACAGCACCACCTAGTGGACATCTCTGTAAAGCATCAATATCTGATAAGCACTAAAACAAATCATTGCAAAGAACAAATTTGGTTTATTCATATTTTTTCCACTTCTACAAGTAGGATTATAATCATATCAATATGATACAATGAGAAGACTCTGAACATGTGCTTAGAATCAGAAACAGTGGCTATTCACACACAAACAGCTAACGCTGCTACTCTTGTTGAATATTCACAAGGAGAACGTTTTCTCCCCGGATAAAGAGCTGATTGACGTGACGAGTACGTACTCGTCCATACTCCACTTTTGGCTTAGACACCTTCGGTTTCCATTTAGAACCAGCAGATATATTCGACGTTCCTGCGCCAGTCACTTCCAGGTTTTTTACAGACAGTGTCAGTCTCTCTGCTGCTTGTCTGGAGGATTGAACCCTCGCGATGCTGCTTGTGCTAATAGGATGTGGCTCAGCACCAGGATCATCTGCTTTAGAAGTTACAGCCTCTGATGCTTTCCCATGTGCAGTTTGTACTTGCAACTTTTGAAACAGCTGTATTTAAAAAAAAAAGAAGAAAAAAAAAAAAAAAAGAATAGAAAAAAATGATTATTCTGGATGGCAATTGCCTGTCATTTTATTCCCTCACAAATACTGGTCACAACAGATTGGCCAAAAGAAATCATGGTGCATGATGTGTGTTATTTTTACTAAAATTATAATAATAAATGCAAAACATTGGCTAGCATGGGGCAGAAATACATCATGAATGAGACACCACACTCGCACACACATACAGACTTAGAATTAATTTTTCTTAGGCAATACAACACCTGGCATGTTTTTGGGAGGAAAGCAGAGAACATAAAGGAAACATTCATGCAGACTAGGAGAGGCAAAAGAAACTCCATACAGTCACCTGAGCTCAGGACCCACTGTGGAAAAAGCTTAACCAAACAACAGAAATGACTGTCAGAAATTCTGACCATTTAAAGAATTGTCACATGTGGCTATGTCTAGCAATTTTACTTAATAACTTAGATTCAGATTCATTGATGAGAATTACATCTTCACATTACACTCTGCACACACACACACACTGGCTAGAGCGTCCCTATTTCACACACTATACACTATCATTTAGAGCAGTGGTTTCTCAACCTTATTCCTGAAAGACCACTGCCCGGCATATTTTGGTGTTTTCCTTGCTCTACCATGCCTACTTTAATTACGAAAACACTTTTTTGGGTTGAGAAAACACATGCAGGGCAGTGATCCTCCAGGACCAGAGTTGAGAACCACACGCCTAGCATCCTTGTTGTCTTACAACAATTGTTATCTTTCAATAATTTCTCCCACGGGATCAATAAAGTATATCTATCTATCTAACAAAGCAGTGTTTAAAGAGTCAATCATGGATGAGAAATCTTTCAGCCAGGAGTAAATATTTCTGAGTAAAGTCATCGTGCCATACCCTTGTAACAGTCAGAGCTTTTTCATGGTAGAATGCCTCTCCAAGTAACGGTTCCCTGTAGGTTTCATCCACATCCACCATCGCCTGGGCACAAGAGAATTGAAGAATTAAAGCTTAAGTTAGTGGGTTTAAAAAAAAAATAAATAAATAAAAAAAACACATTAGGACAGTTAAGCTTTTTGTATTACATACAAGTATAGTATTATAATGTGATGAGAAGCTCCTCATTTCACTTCCTGACTCCATACATGGTAACACTTCCCATATCCTGTATACAGATGAATATGCATTCAAACAGCTCATGTCTGCTGGAACCCTTTTGTTTAACTAGAAAATACTAATGTATTTCCTATTGTCTGTCTGTCTGTCTGTCTCCGGGTCTCTCTATGACTTACAAGTTAATGACTGGTTCTTTTGATCTATGGGACATATGTGGCGTGTCTTTGGACTTTGGGAGGAAACCTACCAAGCACGAGGAAAACATGCAAAACATGCACACACCCTGAAGAGGGAACCACCGTGCTGCCACCTTACAATAGTCTCTCACTGTCTATAGCGTTTAATCCTGTATACAGGGTTGCAGGGCCTGGAGCCTATCCCAGGAAACTTAAGGCACAAGTTGGGGTATACATTGGACAGGGCACCAATCCATTGCAGGGGACACACACACATATTCATTCACACACTATGGGCAATTTGGGAACACCAATTAGCCTAATCTGCATGTCTTTGGACTGTTGGAGGAAACCCACCAAGCACGGCGAGAACATGCACACAGTGGCGAGAATCAACCTGGCCTGAAATCAAATCTAACCACTAAGTCACTGTGCCGCCATCTAATAATACGTTTTCCAAAATATTTTCATTTTTGAACTGTTGGACTTTAAACAGTTTATCTCCGACGAGACTTTACTCTGGTTTCGCTCTGCTTCCGAGTGCTCCCTTACAAAAAAAATAACTGCAGTCAAAACTGCTGTTTTTTTACATATGCAGTACGTATGCAGGAAACGCAGTGATTTGGACACGAAAACATTGCATTTTGTATCTTTTACTGCAGTAATACTGCAATATAACCTCATTTTTTCTGAGGCAGTGACATGGAACTTCTGGTTGATATGTGGAATGACCAAATATTATTAAAATATTAACTCAGTAAAACTGCAGTTTTTGTGAAGTACAATTGAATTATGATTCTGTTTTATAAAAAAAAAATTAAAAATAAAAATGCAGTAAAACTGCAGTTTCTTTTTTTCCCCCAGAAACTGCAGTAACCTTTTTGTAAGAGCTCTTCAAAGGCGTCTTTCAAGCAAAACACACTTATAATACTGTTTCGTTTGCGTGTGTGTGTGTTTTCAATGTTTTCATGGCTCACGGCTGATCCACACAGTTAAGTATTCACACCTCAGTACCAAGCTTGATATTTCAGTTGTTCTTTACCAGGTTCCAGAATTTGTCGAAAGCCACCACGAAGCCGGTACACACACCGCGTAGACCCTTAAACGAGCGGATGTGGACTTTGACTCGGAGTCGGTGTTGGACGCAGCGGTTCAGTTCTCCTAAAGGACTGCCCTCGTGCACTACACACACACACACACACCAGGGGGAAAAAAACGCATTTAAAAAAAAAAGTTATGACAAAGACTGTATGTTTGTGTAATGCCCGGGAGCTTTAATTCCTGAGACACACATGGCATCCTTGTGAGAACATTCTTCGGAGCTCTGCGCCTGGCAGCAGGTCTCTTCGCCCCGCGCTCCTCGGAGTCTTCCGTCGGATTTTGCACCATGAGCTGCTTCAGCCTCTCTATTCTCTCCGGATCCGGTATTCCCCTTCTCGCCTTCCGGATTCTTTTCTCCACGTTTTCAGGTTTCGCCCTTCCACGACCACCTTTCATAAAGCTCTCGTATTCAGCGAGGTTGTTAAAGCACTTGATGTTAGGGTAAGGCAAAGGAACTGCTGAAGAATACAGAGCAAGCAGCGGGTCAAACTGGTCTGAAATAATGTCCAGTTTCCTGTCAATATCACTATCATCTTCTCCGCCTGTGTTCTGCTGTTTACACGAGGTGAAACTTTCAGAACCGAGCTCACTCACTACTTCCCTCTCACTCTCCTCCATTTTTTTTTAAATAAGCGCAGGCTCGTGGAAACGTGTGTTAGCGTGAAGCGCGCGCACAATCCAACTCGTTAAATGTTTCAACTTAAAAGCAGGCACGCGCTAAACGAGCATTAATCATTAAGAAATCAGCAGGTCGTTTTATAATTACAACCTAACTATGTATCATAGCTTGCTCCATTAAAAATATTTCAAGTGTTACATATATTTCCGCTTATTGAACAACTCTAAGAAAGCAGTGTCGAAGATCTTGTTATCTCAGGAACAGATGTTACTTCGTTTGTGCTACACGGAGCTTTAAAAAGAGCGGACCGGTCCCGTTTCCAGCCAATAGGTGGCAGACTTGAGGATGGGCCTATCCAGAAATCGTTCTATTTAAAACTTAGTGCACTATTTACGGTGTGAAAGTCAATATGCCGTGGCCTCTCTAGTGCACCTATGCAGAGACATCAGGGCTATTGAGGATTCAGCCGAGGAATAACAGCTACGTTAGCAGGATAGTGAGTCCGTTGGTTTCGGTGCTTTACAGAAAACATCACTGTATCCTCGAAACTGTTTGTTGTTTATATCGACAACAAATTCTGACGTATTTATGAATTTAAAAGAAATATTACGAAATGATGTTGGCAATATTGTCGTAATTATTTTATACAGGTAACTGTGATGTGCCGTTGTCTTAGCTACTAGCAAAATGAGTTTTCTTGCTGTGATGTTGACTGAGAATAGCATGCTAGTGCTCAGAGCGTTTTGTTGTCAGAGCAACTAGTAGCTAAAGCTGTGGTTGTTTGTCCTGTATATCGGCAACGTGTACATTGTTAACAAAATATATTCTGCTCGTAAGTTATAACCGTAACACGCGTTAATTAACCAACCTGTTGGAAATCCCCAGAGGTTTTTCTAATGCTAATGTCTGCCTTTTTCAGGTGAAGTGATGGAGTGATTTGTTTTATTCCTTTCTGTTTTTTTTTTGTTTTTTTTAAATAATGGCTTGACTGGATTCAGATCTGATGACGTTAGTACTCTGAAGGTCTTTGCTCGTTGCTGTAACCTCATTTACACCTAGTTCTTCATCTAAGGTATAGTAACTCAACATGTCTTATGTTTTATGCTTCAACTGCATGTTATCTTCACATGTTGAACATGTTAACTGATCTCTTATAGCTTGACATGGAGTTCCCAGGTCACAGTGAGCAGCTCTTGGCCAGTCTGCGTTCTCAGCGTCTACAGGGATTCCTGTGTGACTGCACCGTCAGAGTTGGCACTACTCGCTTTCTGGCTCACCGTGCTGTGCTGGCGTCCTGCTCACCATTCTTCCACATGTTCTACTCTGAACACCCGGTAGGCAGCACATCTACGGTAAACGGAGGACCAGAGACGGACACCGTCACCATTAATGGAGACATAGTGACCCCTCCGGCGTTTGGGTTGCTCCTTGATTTCATGTACGAGGGAGTACTACAGTTGGCGGCACATCCGCCTCCGGAAGACGTTCTCGCCGCGGCCAGTTTCTTGCACATGAACGACGTGGTCCGAGTCTGTAAGAAAAGACTGCAGGGTCGTGGACTGGCTGAGGCTGACAGCACCAGGGAAGAAGAGGGAGGAAGTGAATCCGGGGGAGATGGAACTATGTTCAGTGGGTCGTCTAGGGAAGGAATGTTGAATGGCCGAAGGGAAACGGTGGAAAGTAGACAAGGAGCTGTCAGGGTGTCTGCATCAAATCCAACCTCATCGCCCTCAGTAACACAATGTCCTCAGCCAAGCCAGCAATCAGCGGTTCATATTGACACTAAAGCAGAGACAAATGTGGTAGTTCCTAATTGCATCACACACAGCATTAATCTGGGAAGTCCAGACATGGCGGACACTACTCAACCAGGCATGGACTCTCTTACAGCAGTAAATGAATCTGCGCCAGGCTTGTACAGTTCTTCTCCTGGACCTGCTAGAGCTGGAATGTCAGCAGCTGCTAATATGGAATCTACACTTTCGAGTCCTTGCAGCACCACAGAACCAGTTCAAGCAGGAACAGAAATTTTGCCTAGCGCACCCACAGTTATGGTTCTGGTTCCTGTGGAACACAGCCAAAATAGAGACCAGTCAGATATGTCCATGTCAAAAGAAATAAGCAATGTGTTTACAGTTGCTACTCATCATCCTGCACAAACGAAAAAAACGATATCAAGGCAACGCAATGGACTGAGTGCAACTGATGATGTGAGACACACTGCCAGAGCATTAAATGAACAGCCACGGTCACGGTCGTGCTCTCCCGTGCCTATGAATTCAGCAGGTAGAGGAGATAGAACAGAAGAGATGGCCAAAGTAAAAGTGGAGGCCATTGTGATCTCAGATGAAGAGCCAGAAGACATGGATGAGGCACCTGTAAGGGTCAGGGAGCGAAGGAGAGATGCTGATTTAGAAGAAAGGGAGAATTATGAGAGCACTAATGACGTTGAGATTACTAACGCTCACTTCATACCTCCCCACTCATTAATGCAACTCTCGCACAATCACCAAGAGCCGATTTCTTTTCCCTTTTCACCACAGGCTTCTAGTGCTTCCTCTTCTGACACGCCCAGCTTCCAAACTACGCTTTTCACAGCAGCTTCACAGCAATCAGACCAACAGACTGTCTACTTTGAGGAATATCACGATTCTCTTGGGAATTATGTAGAAGATGTGCCTACGTGTGGCACTTGTGGAAAAACATTTTCTTGTGCTTATACACTGAGGCGGCATGCCATAGTGCACACACGGGAGCGTCCTTATGAATGCCGTTACTGTTACCGGAGTTACACACAGTCTGGGGACCTGTACAGGCACATAAGGAAGGCGCATGATCATGATTTGCCAATGAAGCGCAACAGAACAGAATCTGACCCTCCCCCATCCCCACCTCAACCACCTCAGACATAACAAGTTGCATGCTCATACTATACAGAGTATCAAAGCTATTCTGAAGGAAAAAATCATCCACGGTAGATTTTTCTTTTTTAAACAGGTTTTGTGGACCAACTTTGCAATGGACTGTTAGTGTTGGCTTTCAGAGTCAGAAAGTGAGCATTCAACCTTGACCTTAACCCATCATGGTATTACATTGGGACGTTTTGTTTATTGTCACATTCATGACATCATTCGCTCTCATTACACATCATTTTAAACACAGTTGAGCTTCTTAAATACAAACTGTTATGTTTAAATACAGCCTTTTCTGAAGGGAAAGAAGAGGAACAGAAGAGCAGTTCTATTGTTTTTGATAAACACTAAACACATTTCAGTTTGAGATCAAAAGATGAAACAGTAGAACACAATTCTTTTATTTCCTGATATTTACATCTAGATGTGTTGAACATCTTCAAACATGGCACCTTTTGTTTGAACTCAAAATGTTCCATGTTTAAAGTGGTCAAAATTATTGGAACAATGTTTCTTGTTGCCCAGGTGTGCCCTGTTAGACTGAATGTCTAATCTTGATTTGAGGCCTGAGTTTTAAATGTAAAAGCTTAATTTATTGTTAAAAAAAGATAAACCAACATAAAAAACAGAGAACATTCTAAGAAAAATCTAAGAAAAGCCAGCATATTTGAAGCTGAGAAAAGAGGGAGGCAAATACAACCATTTGTTGCAACAAAATGTCCTGAAATGTTTCTCTTGGTCTACTAACAAGTAGATATAGAACAGGTCACACAAGGAAAACAGCAGCAGTTGATGACAGAGTGGTTGGGAGAACTATGAAGAAAAGGCCAAAACAACTGACATATTACCAAGGAATTTTCCAGGGCAGGGCTGTGGGCATCTGCATCCACCGTTCAACTGTGACTGTGAGAGCAGAAATAAAGAGGCCACACCACAAGATGCACATTCGCATATCATACTCTCTATGGCTGCTTATGTGACAGATAAAATTTTAAATTTATATGCTAGCAGTAAAAAGCAGAATTGAGAAAGAAATACAGAGGTGAGTCACAGATACAGGAAGCAAGATAAACCTAAACCAAAGTAATAGAAATGCTAACATGCGGAGAAATAAAAGCTCTGCTAATGATCCAAAACCTACAAGCTCATCAGTCAAGCACAGTGGATGTATTTTTACTGGCTTGGGCTTGTATGGCTGCTTATGGAACAAGCTCACTAATCTTTAATCAATGGCATAATTCATGACGGTGGCAGTACAATGGATTGAGAAGTCTACAGAAACATTCTGTCTGCCAATTTAGAGAGAAATTCTTCCAATCTAATTAGGAGGAACTTCATAATGTAGCAAGACAATGACCTAAACCACAGTGCCAACACAACAAAGGACAAAAGTGAAAGGTTTTAGACCGGCCAAGTCTCTCACCAGACCTTAACTGAATTGAGCAGCATTTCACCTCTTGAAACGAAAACTGAAGGGGGCTGTGGTGCAAACCGGGAACAGCATCACAAAAGAATAGTTATGCCATATTTAAGAATAAATATGGTTATGCAAACAAATATAAAGTGTAATTTTGCTTAAGACTGCTTGTTCCTATACATTTGATTACCTACAATTCGGATGGTCTGAAACCAAATGGGTCATGTTAGCAAGTCAATGTTTTGGCAAGTCAAAGCTAAGATTGTATCATCTCACATTCATCTTTTGATCTCAAATCCAATTGTCTTCAGTGTCCAGAAAAAAACAGAATTTACCTTGTTGTTCCAGAAAGGAGTGTAGGATTAAAACTTTCGTTGAGGAATGTAGTTGAATCAATTCAACTAGCATTTTGTCTGTTACTGCTGACAAGTAATGTTAGTTTACTAAATTTGACCATCCAAACCTGCAGCAGTGTACAAAGTTACTTTCTTTGTATGCTAGTATACTTGTCTATTAAAACTGATTCTGATGAATTTACAAATAATGTTTTTAGGCAAAATTTATTTTATGGTTACAGACATTATTCTGTCCTCTATTTTTAAACCGCTTTTGTTGAGAACATTATTTTGGGGCAAGCAGTGTTCTCTGGATGGGGAAAAGCTTTTATCCCTGCATGCTTTTAAGTGGCTAAATCCATCCAATTTAAGCACCAGCTAAATCCATCTACCTAGACAGCCTCCTTTCACATGGAAGTAGGAGATACACCTGTTTAAAAGATCACATTAATACTATAGCTGTTGAATGTCACTGTGTCTCATTCATCATTTGTTGTCATGTTCAGTAACTGCTTTATGACAGATGCTGGTAAGGGTAGCAGCGGACGTTCTAGGAGTAATGGACGAGAAGTGGTAATGTAAGCTGGATAGAACGCCCGGTCACCACAGAGCCCGCTGTACATCAAACACATGATAAGCTTCTTGCTAGTCTGCATGAAACCCCTTATGTCTAATGCAAAACATATAAATTCATCTACCCACTTGATGCTTTTTTTTTTTTGTACACAATTTCCTCAAACGACAATACTTTAAGGTACAGTACAACTGTTAAATGCTTATATTAGTTCTGGTTATATTTATTCATTTTGTGAAGGCACGATTAAATTGGTGTAATATTCATAATTACAAATAATGGTTTTTGCAAACAAAGTGTGGTAAATATATACAGTATATATACTATTTTTGTCACAAACCTGTAGCATTGTTTGTTATGGGTCTCTGCTTTCTCAATACCAGAATGTGAGCATCCGGGAAAGTTCAAATTGAAGTAGGCACTCTAAAGAAGCTACACACATGAAAGAAATGATCATCTAAGAAATTATACCAGAAATGTATAAATATTAGATGAACATTATCATTATAATCAGTGTGAACTAAACAGGAAATGTGATCAAATATGCGCCTTCACTTGCAAGAAAAAGTTTTGTCTTTTTAACCAATTTGCAATTTCATCCTAAAACATTACATTTCACCATACATTTCTAACTTCTATTGATTTTCCTCAATAGAGCCACCATCATACATGTGAGTTTCTCTCACCTTGTGTGTTTTAGAATCATTTACGTGATGAAATAGTATATAAGCACTGCCAAGACCAAAATATCTTGGCCGCTCCATGTTCCAGGTTATGAGTGTGTTAATCATTTATACAGTCCAACAAAATCCTGCGACAGCATGTCTCACATCCGGCTCTTTTGATAAACAGGTTTTTAAAAATGTTTCATGCAGTAGTTTGTTCTGAACTGTGTCGTTTTGTAGTTATTCAGATCCAAAACTGGGTTATCATGTTAATTTAGGCTAAGCCAGTAAATTTACACTAAATTCATGATGTAAATGTTGTTTCATGTCAATAATGTGAATAAACCTTTTACTAATTGCTGAGTCATCTGTTTTTTTATTTCTCAGACTATATGCATATATTTATTCTACACAATCATGTGGAAAGGCGAACATAACAGAATGCAGAAATATACAAAATTATCAAGGAGGTTTTAAGGGACTGCACATACACACACAGGCGAAAGTGGAACTGTACACTGGGAAAAATGTGTCCTGATAAAGCTTTCAGTCGTCCACTGGTGCATGCATCTAAGAAAACAAGAAGATTTTTTTTTTTTTTAGTCAAGAGCCAGAAGCCACTTGTTCTCTGATCTGCATCTTTTGGTAAACTCACCATCTCTGCTAATTTTGGCCATGCCATTGCCATAATGATACGATCGTCTGATGTGGGAGGAGTCTCCAAATTCCAATATGTGAAACTGTGAAAACCTGAAGAAACTTTAACAACTCGGTCCTAGTTTCGAGACAAGTAAAATGATACAGATTAGTTCTAATGGAACAAAACCACAAATTTTCTTAAACAATCATTTAACATTCACATACTGTTAGATACAGACAATGATATAGATATAGACAATGCATGGTCCTGGAAAATGTGCTCACCAGTCATTTCTGGTCACTTCAAAACAGGAAATCCTTCACTTAAGATGGCAAGTGTTTTTTTTTTTTTTTTACTCACTTGCTGGAATTTAGAGCCTTAAATCACAGACCAGTGGTTCTCAATGAAGACACTAAAATGTTGAGAATCACTGATCTAGATCAAATCATACATAGGTTCTTCCTATAAGTTTTTTTTTAGGACCATGATGTACTTATGTGGTATACATCCTCAACCTCAAGCCTATTAAAAAAAAATAAAAAAAAAACTTGGATAAAATTTGATATTGTCCCAAATGGGGCTTTTCCAAGAAATAATTAAAAATAAAAATACATTGCATATTTTCACAAGTCTGGTTTAAATAAATAAATCATCATATAAACAGTTTTTTTTTAATTAAAATATAATGTTTGATTATTATATTAATTATATGCATTATTATAATTTTCCACAATAATCTAATTTCATGCACTGTATTTTACAAAATGGCTGCTTTGGTAGCGCTGTTTCTGTGATGTAGTGATACATTTCTCTTTGTGCATGCCCATATGAACATGTTTATACATTATCTTTTTTTGCCTGTTTACATTTTACAAAAGTAATAAACTCTCATTTCACTCTCTTTGACATGACCCTGCCTCAGGCTTTGCTTAATTAGCAAGGGCTTAAACTTGCGCTTCGAGTGTCTGGCTTTGCCTCAAAGTGGTATCGGTGCAGTTGTAACAATAGCTTCATAGGTAGATGAGCTCAGTATTGAACAGATACCCGATACCAGTATTAGTATCGGTACATCACTAGTTAATACAATAAATAAGTAAAAAAAAATTAAAAGAAAACAAGAACAGAAGAGAAACCGATTTCCTCACACAGTCCAAAGACATGCAAATTAGGATTGTTTCCAAATTGTCTGTAGTGTACTGTATATACGTATACGTATATGCGTGTGTGTGTGTGTGTTTTTTGCCCTGCAATGGACTGGCACCCTGTACCCCACCTTATGCCCCAAGTCTCCTGGAATAGGCTCTAGGCCTCCCACGACCCTGTATACAGGATAAGCCATATAGAAGATGAATAAATGAATTTTTATTTTATGCTTAATAATGGTGAATAAAAACTCCTTAAGAAATAAGGAGGTTAAAGTTGTACTGGTGTGTAGAAAACTCTAGCCAGAACAGCCCTCAGCTGAACTTTACTACAGACTGATAGTTCAGTAGACCTACTTCTTGATCAGATGAGGGTCTCTGAAGCTCCTTCAGCACCAGTCCCGTGTAGCCCTCAGGATGCATCACTTCCTGCCCTTTCAGCCCTCGACCCCTAAATGAGACAGTCTTTTCTACAATGAAAATAAACACACATACACAAACATTAGAGCACTATCTGAAATGCACCACACTGTTAAAAGTGAGTTAACTGACAACAAACCAGGCTTTCTCTCCTTTACTGTTGGTGCGAAAAACTCGGCCACTTGTGCAGGTCCGTCATGCTCGATGTCGCACGGCAACAGGTGAACCTCAGACTGATGCTCCTGATTCTCTAAGCCGAGCTGCACCACAGTCACACAGCTATTCACTGCCATCTGAAGAAAACATACTGTAGGTCTCATCAAACATTCCCATCATCTAAATCAGCACAATGGACAGGAATTGTGAAAGGAAGGCTTGCACACCTTGCACAGTAAGCACCAAGTGCAACAGGCAGGTATTTACAAGTTAGAATGAATACATAAATAAATGACTAAATAAATAATGTTTGCGGATAATGATTGAGCAAAACAAACACATATGGACCAATAAATCCCTTTTCCCCACCGTGTTGTTGAGTAAAAGTTCCTTTTATTATCTTGTCTAACTTTTATACACACTGCTGATTATTTCATTCAGTTTTAAGCAGCTACACAAAATCTTACCTTTTAAAATAAACCCCTTCTTATTTGGGAGAAAACACACTCAGTTTCCAGGCAGCATGATTGGAACGAAGAAGGTTTTGGCGGGTGTTTACAACAAATACTGCCATCTAGCGGTCTGGGATTAAATGGATGTATTGTGAATTTTTATAATTGTTATTGACGTGAAAATATCACCGAATTCTCATTTCATCTTTTAGTTCGTTGTGAAAAGATAGCTGTGATTTTTTAAGTATAATATAAATATATAATAATATAAATAAATAAAGTATATAGATGTTTGTAACACGGAAGTGATGTGTGTGACGTGTTGTGTGCAACACATAAATATTCCGACTAGGAACTTGAGCCAGAACGTGAGTTGTGTTTCAGATAACATACTATGAGTTCATTTTTAGTATATACAGTACTAGTCTAGGACGAATAGTCGAATTTATAGAATGTATGTGATTTTAGAGGTTCGTTACATTTAAGATGTTAACTGAGTCGTTGATGTGCGTGATGTAAACAACAGGTTATGTATTACACCCTGATAATACATCGATTAAATGAACCAGTGTTTGCTGTAGTGTGTTTTCAGTTTAACACAAAGTTCAAGTTCATCTGTCTGTCATCTGTTAAAAGTGGTTTATAATAAGGCAGGTAACGTATATGAGACTTATTTAAATGAATTCTATTTTAGGATCTTTAAATAGCTAAATTTATGCACGTGTGCTTCAGTCATTCATTTCTCCTCTTTGATTGTTTCCATAGTAACCGCTCACAGATGGATTGCATCACGGCTCTGAAGGTGCCACAACGTCATGCACAGCTTTACAAGTAAGTGACGTCATTTACTCCCAGTTTAATACAGTGACCGCTAGTGCTATAGGCATATACACTATATGGACAAAGGTATTTGACCAAACTTGTTAATTCAGGGGTTTAAATCAGGCCCCTTATCCCCAGGCAAGGGCAATTTAATGATTCAGGATGCTAACATATCTTGGACAATGCTATGCCTCCAACTTTGTTGCAACAGTTTGAGGAAGGCCCTTGAAATTACATTTTCATTTGAAATGTCCAACCAAATAAATTGCAGTGCCAAAAATTTCAAGCATTGTAAATGCTGTAAGGATTTTTTAAATTCAGATCAAATTGAAAAAAAATTTGGCACGGTTATCGTTCCATACCCTTTTCTATTCCAATATGACTGTTCCCCGATGCACAAAGCAACGATTTTAAAGACATGTTTTGATGAGTTCAGTGTGGAAGAACTTTACTGGCCCGCACAGAAATCTGACCTCAACCCCAAGCACCTTTGGGATGAATTGGAACGGAGATTGAGAGCCAAGCCTTCTCGTCCAACATAAATGCTCTACAGAATGAATGGGCATGAATTCCCACAGAAACACTACAAAATCTTGTGGACAAAATTCCAAGAAGAGTGGAAGCTGTTATAGCTGCAAAAGGCATACCAACTACATATTGTAGTATATGTATTTGGATAAAATGTAATTGCAGGTTTGGCCAAATATTTTTGTCTGCAAAGTGTATGAACAAGATGGCAACCACCTTCTTATTTCTTTTAATAGAAAACATTTGTCAGAGAATGGCGCTTTAAACCAGCAGTACTGTGTACAAAAACACACAGATGGAACAGTGACTATCCCAGTCTTCCCATCTACCCTGTCTCACCTGGACCCTGTCACACTGCAGAGCTCTGTGGCTCCAGACAGCTTCTGTGAAATAGTTCAACTACAGGTTGCTATAGTCACGTAAATGATTTTCATTTTGTCAGTGTCTCTCAGGCTGAGGATTTCATCTCCGGTCTGTAATTGTTTTATGGTTAGGATCCTCAGCTGTCCAAAAAAAGCAAAGCGAAGCCTTGTCGAGAGAGAATGATTGAGGTTCTGCAGGATCTGGTGGCTACTAAAGGACTGAAATGGAGTAAGGAATTTGAAGATGAGATCCCCAATGGATGGCAAAGGCATGGAGATCTGCTTATGTTTGGTGATGGGTGTTTTTCGCAAGCAATTTGGAAAAAAATCGGTAAGGCATCTTTCACTTTTGACTGCCTACTTGTTGCTTTCGTTGTTTTGCATCATTACCTTATTGTCAAATTTATAGGATTATAAAAACTGCTAAATATTGGAAAAATTTGATTCATCGTCTTGAGGGAAAACAGTTCTTGTATGAGGGTGAATAAAACATTTTCTGCATTCTGGCTGTAGAATTTATTTCAATTTTTAGAAAAGACAAATATATAACCCAAAATAATCTCCTTGCTTTTTAATCCACTTTTTCCATCCGTCAACAAGCTTTCGTATTCCTTCATTATGCATAATGTTCTGTATGCAGCAACATTATGATTAAAAGTATTATGGCATTAAGTCAGTTCCTAGTATTGACAGTTTTATGAAAGGATTTGTTTCTGATCTGATTTTTTCCCCCTCCCAAGGCTCTGAGTTGTGGTTGGCTGTTGCCCAAGCACTGGGAGTGACGCGTCTAGCACAAATAAAACACATTTCCCAGGATGGGTGGCGAACACCAATGGTAACAATGCTATTAGGAGACAACAGCTATGTAACTCACATTGATAACCACATCAGGTAAAAACTTATTGTCAGAAAAATTTAGTTATACAGTATAAAGTATGAATTATATATAATATAAAACAAAATAGAGTGAGGTGTATCTGCAGCCATTTCATCTTGCAGGTACGAATTTGATGTCACAAAGTCCATGTTCTCCTTCGGAAACATCACAGAGAAACTGCGGATATCTTCCTTTGACTGCAGTGGAGAGACAGTGGTTGACCTGTATGCAGGTATGTGCTTAGTGTTTGCTTGACCCTGCCATTTAAAAAATAAAAAATAAAAAGCCACACATTCATTGCGAGTTTAATACAGATTCCACTCCTCTGTAAGGAATTGGTTACTTCACCCTGCCATATCTGGTCCATGCTCATGCTGACCATGTACATGCATGTGAATGGAACCCCGATGCAGTCTCAGCTCTGCGAAGAAACCTGCACATGAATAAAGTAGCGCATCGTTGCACTGTGCATCAAGGAGACAACAAACAAGTAAGAAATCATCTTTCTGCATTTGCTTACAAATATTCCAAACAGAAACTTTAGAGTACATGTTCTTCAAGCTCAGTATTTGTTTTTTATAACATCAGAAGATGAAAGAAAAAATGTCTCTACATTTTGCTGGCATGCCACAAACTCTAAGGTTGCTTTCACACTTTAGTTCTTTTGCTGTGGTCCGAATCACTTAAGTTAGTCAAGTTTGTAGTGTTTTTCCACCTGGTTTGGTTTTTCTTCCAACCACAGAAGAACATCCTATACACTTATTAGCCATTTGTGTCTGCCGTGGGCATACAAAAAAGTAAATGCAGGAAAAAGATCCTGTGTGTGACCATTGCATGCTTCAGTCATATAGGAGAGACGATTCAAACACACCGTATGAATACAGATCAATTCCTGCTCTCTGTTCCACCCAAATGAGGATGGGTTCCCTGTTGAGTCTGGTTCCTCTCA
>JAQMYJ010000002.1:14749906-14765653 GCA_030014305.1 Clarias laeviceps | reverse complement strand
TTGATTGTGTAAAGCTGCTTTGGGACAATGCCAATTGTTAAAAGCGCTATACAAATAAAATTGAATTGAATTGAACAGTTTCAAGATGGAGGTTAACTTGCACTGGTTAGGTCTCGCCCTGGTGATTGTTTATTATGTTGCTGGTGTTTACCCATTAAGGCAAATCGTATCGTTTGAAAATGAAGCAAGGCTACAGCTGGGACACCTGTTAATGCACACAAAGTCACTGAGGCGATATGCGTTAATCCTACTGAACTGTAACATGCTTATCAGCTAAGATATTTCCGAATAACTCAACAAGGATGTACATGTGTCCTGTTTTGGTTTTCTCACCTGGAGAACCCACCAGCGTTTGCCAGATGATTCAGATAAGGACTGCTGATCTGATTTAAATAGACTAAAACCTGTAAGTGTGAAAATACTTACCCTCTGTGCCTACGACAGCACCATAGCCATTCTGATATTCACAACAAACCAAGTGTAATATTGCTTATTTTAAAATCCTGCAGTTATTTAACAAAGAAAAACACTTCTTTTATTATAATGCAGGAGAAACTCGAAAATGTTTGTTTTTTTTAAATGTTTGTTTTGACTGACTGACATTGCTCTGCAGTCAGTCAGTCAGTTATTTGATAACGTTCCTGTAACATAAGGTAAAAAAAAAAAAAAAAAAATTCTAATTCAACTATGATTAAGAGGGTGGAAGCTGGTGAATTTTAAAAATGACTGCAGTGTATCATAAGAATAATTCATTTCTTACTACTGACATGTGAACAGTACACTTCATTCATTTATCTGTGTCAGGATCACCGAATAGGTTTCCTCCGGGTACTCTGGTTTCCTCCCACAGTCCAAAGACCTGATTAGGCTGATTGGCGTTCCCAAATTGCCCGTAGTGTGTGAGTGAGTGTATGAGTGTGTGCCCTGTGATCTATTGGCTCCAGGTCCCCGCGACCCTGAATACAGGATAAAGCCGTATAGACGATGAGTGAGTGAGAGTGAGGATCACTGAATATTGTGAGTCGGGTTTAGGGTTGAACCAGGGACCCTTAGCCTATCAAGTGGATGCACTACCTGCTGTATCACCACTCACTCACTCATCTTCTATTCCGCTTTATCCTGTATTCAGGGTCGCGGGGACCTGGACCTTACAGTTAGTTAAATGCATGAACCATCTTTTTTTCTGTCTGGTGACATTTGCAATTAAATTTTACGGAATAATATTACAGACAAAAAAAGTGCAGACGTAGAGTGCAAAATTGAGAAAGGATCATTTCAATAGAGATGGAAAACCCTTCAAGATTTCTTGAGTTCTTCTTTACATTTTTACACATTATCATCATTATTATGCAGAATTCTGCTCCACTTGCTATTTACATAAATCAGGATAAATTTTTCTCTTACAGCATCTTGGCAGAATTAAATAGCAAATTGTTAAACAAAACAGTACTGAATAATTATAAATAAACCATACCAATTGCCAGCCATTAAATCATATTTAGCTAAATTAAACTAAGGTAGGATCATTTATGCCACTGTGGAGGGTAATGTGGTATGTCCTCAGCCACAGGAGTCCTATGCCAGAACATGCAGAATTACATAATTCAGTATTTATAATAAATGCATTATTCAACATAGACATATACTCTGAAATAAATGCTTCCTGCTTATTCTCCATAGCTGTCCCTGACTGACCTAGCTGACCGAGTGAATCTAGGCCTGATACCAAGCTCTGAAGAGGGCTGGCCTGTGGCATGCCGTCTCCTGCGGAGAGACACTGGTGGAATATTGCATATCCACAACAATGTAACCACACCGATCCAGTATCGGAGTTTTCAGCCATCTTCCAGTTCAATGAAAGAGGGAGAGCAGTCTATAAATGGAACTCAAAACATTACTAGAGACAGAGAAGTGTGGAACGAATGGGCCAAAAACACAGCAAGCCACATCGTCAAACTTTTGAGAGACATCACAAGAGGTGAATGGAGTACCAGCATTAAGCATATAGAGCATGTGAAGTCCTATGCACCTCATATACATCATATAGTATTGGATCTGGAGTGTAGACCAGTCAAATATGTTAACTGATGGTCGTCTTTTTGTATTCATTTTTTTTTTTTTTTTTTCTTTCAAATATGAAAACAGAATAAAAAAAATGTTCATGTGTTCATGACCCATTTAGGACGCAATGAAAGCTAGTCTCTATTAATAGTAAACAAATCATATTAGCTATCTTCCCTGTAGCATTCATTTGAATTTTCCATTGAGCAGTGGAATAATAAGCTACTACTTTATGTGTGAGTGTGTGTACAGTGTTTCAGCATTCCTACACCAAACTTTCTCATACTGGTGTAATAAATTTGTAATATATGAGGGGCATTCAAGTCAAAGTTTCTCATAAATGAAGGTGTAAAACCGATTTTAAAACTTCGGTACAGTCATGAGACTCTTCGCTGCAGTGAAACATTATAATGAAAAAAAGGTTTTAAAGAAGGATTATATGTCCATGAATGGTGATGTCAGCCGAGGTGGCTCGGAGCCCACTGCAGTCCAGAAGAGACAAATCTGCCTATGGGAACTGTATTGTTCACACTACATGAACTCATGGAGTTATGGGAGTTATTGCCATATCCCCTGTACAGTCCCAACCTCTGTCCAAACGATTTCCACATGCTTGGGCCACTAAAGGAGTTCCTGGGAGGCCAGCATTTAAGATGTGAAGCAGGCAGTCCGATTATGGCTCAGGTGTAGTGCAAAAACTTCCTACCTTGATGGTATCCAAGCACTAGTGAAAGTTTTTGAGTTAGTGTAAAAGTTAGTGACTGGTTTTTACTTTTATAACTATGTTCTGTTATACTGCACCATCAATCCCGGTTTGACTTGAACACCCATTGTACAATTGGTTTCACTTGAATGTAGCTCTTTAATTCAGTTTTCAGATTAAGCTAAATGAAAATTGTGTAATGACAATATGGACAACTAAGAAACGGTGTGAAGTCTGTTTTATATTTGTAGTAATCGTGGGTTAGACTGCTCAAACCGGTGCTTATTTGAGCAGCGATGCTAAACAGACGTGTTGTGTGCTAAAGATGCCGGGCAGAGCTGCACCTGTTTATTCTCTGGAAGTGTGTGTGTGTGTGAGAGAGAGAGAGAGTTTGTGAGTGAGTGTTTTTCCCATCTTCCGGCATTGTATTTTTTTCTAACGAGCTGAGTGGAGTTCAGGAGGAAGCGGCGGTCCAGTAAACCTCAGCACACGTCGGTAAGTTCAATACTGTTTAGAGACATTGTGGTTTTGGAATACAGCCTCATACGCATAAGTTAGTTAATTTTGTAAAGGCTAAGGTTTGTTTTGTTTTGTTTTTCTATTGGTGTGAGTACAATTTACCTGTGCGTGTGTTGTCCTCTGGCTTCTTTAACATGTTCCGAATACATCCTACTAACTATACGTTTTGTCTAAATACAAACGGATGAACTGAAAACGATTATGTACCATATGTACTTAAATATCTGCCTTCTTTCTGTGTTACCGGCTGTATTTTGTGGTGGCGTGTTTTAATCAACTGTGTTAACCCCCAGTCTGCTGGTTTAGTGCTTACAACTTAACCATTTCAATCGCAAAAGCTTTAAGATGCAACAGACTTCCCGGTGGATTTTACACCACTCCTCAGCCTTTCTCACCTTTCCTTTAGTGCTTAAACAATGAGGAAACCCTTGGCGTTAATCGTGTTATAGGATATCTGTTCGTCCCCAAAACCAGTTTCTATTCATTATTCTAACGGCTAATGGTTTATTTGTGTCGCTTCCTGACGCTTTGGTTACTGAATCTCAAAACAGTGTATGATTAAGAGGCGCCGGTGATTATTAACCACAACACGCGACATCATTAAATAAATGTTAACCAAAGAACTCCACCCGAAGTTATGTCTTTACAGGGTGGGAACTCCGGGATGTTTGCTTTTCCTTCTCTCCTTACACTGCCTGGTATTTCTCTTCAACAGTTATGTTCAAATAGACATTTAATGGGGTGTTACTTTCAGACCTAGTTGAAGTTCGAGTCCGGTCCCATGCCAGGCCTGTGAGAACTTGCTGACTTTTAACCCATTTGACATTTATAACCACAGTATGTAAATGTCCTGTGAGTTTGCCAACCAAATCACACTTTATGCATTTGGCTGTACAAATGTACAAAGTACTTATAAAAAAAAATTAAAAAAAACCGCACTTCAAACAGAGACTGAAAACAGAATCACTCTATCAGTTCTACTCCGTGTCCAAGTATCTGCCCTTTTCCCAAACATCATGGGCCTCCAATATTTGTATAATCACTAAGACGCACATGCGCACTCAGTCACACTGCTTGTGCAAAGTGGTGCATGTCATTTCTGTTGACGTTAGTGATATTTTGTTGACTTTAGGCATTAGTGTCGGAGCTTTTCCAACAAACCCGAAAATAGAAAAGAAAACGCTAAAAACCGAGCATAAAGGCAAAGAATACTAACTAAACCTCGCCTCTCCAACTTACAGCGACAGGTGTGCTGACAGGTAAATTCTGTCTGTTTTTTTAACCTTCAGGCAATGTTTCCTGCCTTTTTAAATTGGGAACATTTCGGGGGGAAAAGGATTCTACATTTAAAATAATAATAGTTATGATTAATTCACACCATTGTAATTTTGTTTGTAAAGGTTTCTTTTATCTAAATTTGCTTTTAATCTGGAGCTGAAACATTAGGCTAAAGTTTAATGTAACCTACAGGTGGTGCACTATCATTAATACAATGCAAAACTGTTGGCCATATAAGGGTTCGATATTAATTAGATATTTGTTGGACCTATTTTTATTGCATAACGCATCTCTGAGCAACTTTCCATATTTATTCTCATTCTCTGGGACAAAAGATGGTGGTAAGTAACCACTAGCGTGTTGCTTGGGCTTAAGATTTCCCTCAGTAGGTTATACAGTATAAAGTAAAGTAGTCCATTATGTAAAGCTTTATTATAGTTCAGAAAACACAGCTCATTACACAAAGCCTGACTGTTATCTCCTACCTTAGTTAGTTCCATGTGTGTTTTATATCACCAGGATTACATCAGTGTAAACAAAGAAGATCAATAGATATCCCACAGAACAATTTTAAACAGCAACCCTTCTATTGCTGCTGCAGCCAAATAGAACTACTAGGTTAAATAAAGAAATAATCAAAAATGTCTGGTTCTTTACTGCAAGATTTTAATTGACAATTTTGGGGAATGATGGAGGCTTTGAAAGTTTATAAGTGCACCCAGTCGTATATACAGGCTACCTATGGTTAAGTCAGTTAATTGTTCTGTGATTCTGCCTGTATGTCTGTCTTTTGTGTAACTTAATTAAACAGCCCCGGGTGTTGGTGCAATAACAGGAAGCTTAGGCAGGTTGATATGGTGCAAGCCATGGAGACCATCAACACGTCTTTCTTGACTGACTCAGAGAGGGAGCTTATTTTAGAGGTGCTGCATCGGGACAAAGAGCTGAGACGGTTAGAGGAACATCGGGTGAAGTGAGTGCTGAATTTTTAACTACATTTTCTCATGCAAGAGGCTAATGTACTAAGGAATCCCAAGGCCTTACAAACTTGCATAAATGTGGAAAAGTTTTTTTTTAGTTTATTACATTTTTTGTGTTTTTTTTTTTTTTTTTTTTTTACAGACTTACACCTTTTAGGTAATTCTCCTTCTCCTAAATTAAATACAAAAAATGTGTCAAATATATAGAAATGACTTTTTAAATTGTGCTAAAGTGAATAATAGTAAATTAATAATATCAATATTACTGATAGTAAATTAAATTTTAATGTGCCCGTAAAATTGGGTCAAAATATACAGTGGGCAAAAACAGCAAAGAGTTGTAAATGTGGAGAAATGTGCTGTCCACTAGAATTGGCCATTACTATGCATAATTCTTGTGAATATTGTTTTGTAACTTAAATGTTTTAAAAACCTTGTGATTTCTTTAACTTCAGCTATAATTGTTTAGTAAGAGTGTTGGATTCTCATTGTTTCTGGGATTTTCAGAGTATATATATTTTTTTTATTGAAGCTACATTTTTGTAAGGTTTTGTAAGTAAAACACCAACTTCCGGTCCTGGGTGGGGAAACGTTTTTAGAAAGGCATCGACTGTAGTGTGATGGACCTAACTCTTTAAATCAATTCTACTTTTGGTCTACAGGAGACTTAAAGCAGAGTTGTTAGACATCAGAAGGAAGGGAGCAAAGCGCAGCAGTGGCAAATACAATGAGAACAGCTGTGGACGCTGTCAGGAGCCCTTGGGTCGTCTAGCTGCCAACTCCAGCCAGTGCCCAGTATGCAAACACCAAGTGTGCCGAAACTGTCGCACTGTGAAAGCCAAAGGGTTCTGGCTGTGCAATGTGTGTGCTAAAGAGACGTGAGTATAAACACATAATGCGTCTCTCTGATCTGAGTGATGGAAGACTGGAAAATTACCTCATTTGTTTTAATGGAAGAGGTTAATGGTTAATAAAAAAATATATATCCTTTTTTTTTTTTTTTGGTGTTCCTTCTTAGAGACCTAAAGAAGTGCACAGGCGACTGGTTCTATGACCAGAGGGTTAACCGTTTTTCCACAACTCCTGGACATGACATAGTGCGAGCCTCACTCAGGAAGCGGCCCCCAAGTAAGTGCAGGAAACGGATAGCAGACAACTGAGTGTGCTTTAACTATTTTAGAGTTAGAGCTTGAAAAAGCGAATCGTAATATTTAATCTTGAGAAAAAGCAGTTTAGTGGATAGTAGGAAAACATGCATTTATTGAATGTTTTACACATAAAAAAACATTAAATAAAAATTAGCAAAGTCTAATAATTTTCCATTCTTAAATTGGCATTATGCCATCTCAGCAAAGAAGCGTGAAACTGCAGGGGAGGTGTTGATGAACAGTCCAGAGTTAAACTCCAGCCAAACTTTACCAGTACCAAAGCCCAGACTGAAGGATCTTGCTGTGGGAAACAAAAGGTCAGTCCACAAGGTGAAAACATGTGCATGATTTTAATATATATAAGATGACATTATTAAATAACAATGGTTTATGAAAAAGAAAGCTTCAGGACATAGTCATAATTTAGTTAGTATTGTTTAAGTTTGCTGCAGGATGAAAACTGGCCAAAATAAACAAATGAAATGAACTCTACAGTGATCTCTGTTCAAATTTTGTAACTGGATCTATTTTTTTTTTTTTTAAATAAATACCCTGATTTGTTCCCTATAACATGGGAGTCCTATCACAAAACAGCTGCTATGGCTGCAGGTTAAATTCCAGCCAAAAACCAAACCTGTTTTTAATCAGTTGGACTCTAGTCAACTAGCAGGTGTGGCTCCAGCTTGATCAAAAACCTGCAGCCATATTGGCTCATTGCAGGTTGGACCCAATATTATTTGTATTTTACAAAGCCCACCCATACTCTAAAAAGAAAATGTAATTGTGAATAAATTAACTAGTTAAACATAAAAAACATATAGAAAACCTCCTAAAATATATAAGGGCATGCTGAATACTATTTAATAAATGGGAATTTAGAACATAAATGTTAATCCTGCACATTTTTAAAGATATGTTCTCAAATTAATGTATTTCTGATGGAAACCACTTGTATTTTACAATTGTCCGCACCTTATTAATACTGAAGAAGGGAATAGTGATAACTCTGTGTCTGATACTGTGAAGGATATATTTTTAAGAATCTTGGAACACAGCTCCATGCTCTATGCACTTTCAAGTTCCTGTTTGGGTTTGTGGACTATACTTTTTAATTCGTTTTTAACAGGGACCACATCCAAATACTACAATGGGTTTGGCACCAATGTCTGTACTGATTTGGATGAATGTTTAAGCTCAATATCTTATTGCTTTCAGTATGCACTCTCTGAAATAGAGGTACAGTTTTGTACTAATGAAGGTACAAACCATTGTCACTGGGGCAGTACATTTCAAGGGCACAGGATTATACCTTAATATAGAAAAACTAATTTGTACCATTAAGGATAATATTTGTACCATGGGCAACCAAAATGTATCTTTTGTTTTATAAACTTGCTGGAACATTATTGTACCTTAATCAAAGGTACAAATCTTGTCCTTGAAGGTACCAGTCCAGTGACAAGCCCTTTTGTACCTTAATGGTGTCTAATGTGTTCCTTTGGGAACTATAAAAGAGTAATTTTCCTATTGAATAAGACATTCAATCAATTGATTATCAGTCCAAAAAATGTTTGAACACTGTCTTAGATTACAGTAGAATATTCTGTAAAAATACATCATTCAGGTTTACAATAAACAAATATTTTTGTATCACTTCCATTAGCTAAAAAAGTTTCACAAAATACAGTCAAACTAAAATGGTACAATATATAATAAACAATTTTCCATCTATAATATAACTTTTTCGCAAACTGTTCATAATACAGTTTAAACTTTTTAATAAATTTTTACCACGTTTCACAAAATACCATTGCATTTACCCAATAAATACCTTTCTGAGAAGAAATGAAATGAAAAGCATCAAAAACACTGTAATGAGATTTAACTGAATATAAACATAAATAATCACAAAATAATAAAATTATTGAAATTACGCCATCTTCTAGTTTGATAATTCTAATACACTTTTTACTGTCGAGTCAAAATAATAAAATCACAGCCATTCTTCTTCGTTGTTTGTGGCCTGCTTCCTTCCCGCCGTTCTGACTGAAAATTCAGCGGCTACTTCGGCCAATCAGTAAAGGCCTGTGACTACTTCGGCGAGTCAGTGTTTTGTTGCTATGCCTACTAGTTAACACAGCAACCCATCATTCATGCAAAAGTAATTGTGGTTAGCTTTATGCAGTAGTGAAGAGTAAATTCCATATTGCATTGGTAGCTACAAATGTTGACCTAATGTATTTATCATTGGCTATAAAAAAAAAAAAAAAATCAATAAAAAGGTTCTAGACATTTGTTTTTACATATCACAATATATGTTTTAGATTTGCATAATATTTGTCCAGTAGTTTTTCTTTTTATTATTATTTAACTGTTACGATAATTAATATTTAAGCCAATTATTAGAAAATGTAAATGTTGTTTCATATTTTGATATTGAAATCTATGTTTTGTTCATAGTGTATGCTATCTGCACATGTAATACAAATGGTGTAATCTATCAGTTAAGGTTACTGTACCCTTGATGTTAGAAAACTATGTACCTTAAAAGGTAAAAAAAAATTGTATTATCATGTATCATCTTTTCCATGCCATTAAGGGTACATGTATCAAAAAGGTACAAAACTGTTCTTCAAGGAACATCATTTGTACCACTGTATACCCTTTTTTTTTTTTTTTTTTCCCCCTGAGAGTGTGGTGGTTGGGAGAATTCAGATTATTTTTATGGAATTCAAACCTGCTAATGGTCTTGCCACATGTTTTTTATTTATTTTATTTTTAATGTCCAAAGGGTTTTTGTATAATTTTTTTTCCCCCCTCCCATGATTGCTTCCTGTTGTAGTTCTAATTAATCTTACCAAGGCATTTTGTGGTTTGCTCAGCAAATGTTTTTTTTTTTTTTTTCTTGTAAATCAGCATGACAGCTGGTCTAACTGGTTGTTACAGACGTTATACATAATATTTTAATTTTTAAACCTTATCAACATCAAGAATCAATTCAACTGTGCAATTTTATGTCCAATAACTGACTTGCAGACTAACAATTTAACAACCATCAGTCTATTTTGTGTTGAGAAGATTTTGAGTTCCATTCGTTAATGGATAGAAAACAGTTTTTATCACAGTAAATGGAAACAACACACTGAAATAAATTAGAGTATTTCTGATCCACCAGATGAAAGGTATTGACTTAAGGAAATAACTGCCGGATATTTAAAAGAATTTTTAAAACAATTACTGCTTCTAAACAAAAGACACTTCAGTGGAACTGTGTTGAGTAAATGATTATACCTAGATAGGAATGTCTTAACACTCGGTGCAAAAACAAAACTGAGACTCCAAAAAGAGGTGCGGGAGATGCATATTTCAAGTGCTCTGCATAATTGGGACAGTATGGAAAAGTGGCTAGAAAAGTTTCCAGATCAAGATATTGTATTTGGGCGAGTTTAACCTTTAGTAAACTGTGTCTTTTGGGACCATTATTGGTGCAATTTGTGGCAACAGTTTGTGTTGGATATGATGTGACTTGATGACTTGTGGCATATAGTATGTAGAAAGTCTGATCTGAGGGTGAGTCTGAATTTCAACTTTAAATTTCCTGAAGTTTGATATCCCTTGCTTGTATCTTCATTAACATGCTGAAATCTCATTCTTCAACCGCTGAAATGCTGCTTAGTTGGGTTAAGGTTTGATGATTAACATAGCCAGGCTAAAACCTTCCACTTTCTTCCCCTGATAAAGTCCCTTCTGTTTCTGTCTCAGTTTTGCTCTTATCTTCATGAGTTACATCATCAATAAAGATGAGATAAAGTGAGCCCAATCCAGTAGCAGCCATGAAAGCTCAAGCAATGATGCTACCTCTACCATGCTTGACCAATGAGCTAACTGTGAATTGTGATTATTTTTTTTATTTTTTTAATTCACTGACTGTTGTTTTGGGGTTTTTCTTTACAGCTTTCACAAGTTTTTCATTATTAGATTTGGTGCACCTAATTGTCCTAAATCGTAGTATTGGTTATGCAAAATGCTTGTTTGGGGATCTCTTTTCCCCCTCTCAGCTTTGGAATTGCTTGCTTTTCTCCCATAGGAAACTCTTTGAATTTCAAGTTTATCCTGTTTAACAACAGATACTGTTGTCACAGAAATCCAGGACTCAAACCTTCATTAACTTCACTAACTTCATTATCAGGCTATTAACTGTTAAAATAATGGGGCAAATCTGGGCAACAACAAACAATTGACAGTTATGATTCATTATTTTTTGAATACTTAAAAATGAGGGTGTTCAAACAAAAAGGCAGCATGTTCTAGGTTTAACACGTTTAGATGTAGATATCAGAATATAATAGCTGCAGTTCTGATTTATCATCTCATGTTCATCTTTTGATCGTAAACACACAAATGTTTTCAGAAACATTAAAACACTTGCATGTATAATTTCAACTTTCTGGAATAAAGAATAAATTTCTGCAGTGTTACTCTCCGCCAATCCAGTGATCATCTGCAGCAGAGTGAGACAGACTTGGCAGAGAAGGTCAGCCTCAGCAGTAGCCGCGCTGAAAGTGACACGATCTCCACTACTCCTTCGACACAGAGGTGCAGAGTTACTTAACTACTGAGCAAGAAAATTCTGTGTAATTGTTTTAACCACTTTAAAGAAAAATTCTTTTGTCTTTAGGAACGAGGTGGTTAACACGTTGAGTGGGACTGAGTCAAGTGTGTTCCCTCCCAGTAAAACCCACAGTCCTTCCGCATCCTCTGTTGATACCGAAACTGTGAGTGGATAAATATACTGTACCTCACTTTTTCCATCTATTCAATTAATACTCCTAAATGTCCACAGCACTTTGGTTCAGTCTTTTATTTTTTATTCTTATATTTTTATCTGCATAACTGCCAAACATAATTTGTTTGTTTTTAATTATTTTTTCAAGTCATCTTTAGTTCATCAAATTAATATTTGCCCGGAGTCCTTGAATGATGATGATGGCATTTTCAAGAAGAGTGTTAGAAGAGTGCACAAAATATCAGGTAATGCTTTGCATTCACAGCCTTAATTAGGGTTGCCTAATTTGGACCATTTGAATAAATGTAATATTTTTTGCAGTTATTTTACAGTTACTTACAGTTAAAAATGATAGATTCTAAAAGTGCTGTAGCTTTATTAATAACCTCAATAAAAGATATTTTTTTACTTGAACTGGACAAAAACTGGTAGTTTAATTACTGGGCTCCTTAGTTTCACAGAGAACACCTGATCATTTCATCTACAAGCATTCATGGATAAATAATAAAGTCCAAAAACACGACTTTCTTATATCCAGTTTATTAAAAAATAAAAATAAATAAAAATAAACTGTTTTATGATGCATAGTAGAAAAAGTCAAAATGACTGTAAGGGGAAATTTTAAGTTAACTTAAAAGAATTTAAGTTACTGGTTATACTGTAAACCTGAAATCAAAGTGGATTTAAGATGATCTGTTCACTGTTTTCAAACATTTTCAAAAAGGATCTATTTAGTTTATTGCTAAGAAGTTAAGAGCTGAAATGTTTAGGATGTACTGTTTTGTTTTGTTTTTCCCATAGATTTTAAGCCAGCCTCTGTGATGGACGTACGCAGTGACGGGAACGAGAATAACACAGCCTCCATGGGAGACAGAAGCAAGTCAGTTCCAGGTCTAAACATAGTGAGTTTTCTTTTCTGACTGATTATGTAGCATTGTGGGATACCTCAGAAATATTGCTTTGGCATGCAGTATTTCAGATGGCATAATTCTGCAGGATGAAGAGGAGGAGGAAGAGGATATTGATAACTTGGTCAGCATTCACAGAAAGACTGTTGGTGATGGCAGTACCAGTCTGCGTGGCTCAAGTGTAAAATGTCTTGTTAATTGAACAACTTTTATATTTTTGTAATAAATTTTATATTAGCACCAACTCTAACTTTAAGAATGTGTTTGCATTGTTGCAGAGCTCTCTTGGCAGTATGATGAGTGTGTACAGTGAAGCAGGAGATTACTATGTTGTTGACGTCAGTGGAGACATTGTCTTCTCCCTCCAATATGATGAGAAAACACAGAGTCTCTCTGTATTGATCAAAGAGTGCAGAGGGCTGTCTCATGGTGACACTGCCAAAAAGAAGTGCAACCCGTAAGTGTTCACTGCTAAAGATTTCACATACTACCTCAAAGACACTGCCTGGCCAAAAAAAAGTCACCACATGGATTTAACTAGAAAACTATAACTATAAGAGCCTTGCACTGAATAATGACTGCAGTGATTAATATGGTTCAGCTTACAACAAGTTATTTAACCCTAATTGATGCAGTGAGTAGCTTCTCATTTCTTAAATAACCATGTCAGAAGACATGTCCTGTGGTCATGGTGAAAATGCTACTGTTTCAGAAGGGTCAAATTATTGTCCTGCATCAAGAAAAGAAAACAACTAAGGAGATTGCTGAAACTACTAAAATTGGGATAAGAACTGAAAAAAAAAAAAAGCATTATTAAAACATCTTCATGGAGGAAATGTTGTCAGAAAAACATCCTAAATGAGCATGAAAGGCGTACACACCTGGTGAGATCTAATTATAAAAAAACAAAAGTGGAACTTATGGGAATGTTTAATTATGAAAGTAGGAGCATTTAACCATACACCCGCGCACACACACACACACCGATATACACACACAATGCGAAGAGAATTCAAGAGGATTGGAAGTAAACAGGTGTGGCCTTAAGTAAACCACTTGTTAGTGAGACTAATCAGATTTTTAAAAAATCATCAATTTGCTAGGGAGCATAAAGAATAAACTGTGGAGAAAGATCATGTGGTCTGATGAGTCCAGATTTACCCCTGTTCCAGAGTGATTGGGGAATCATGATGAGAAGAGAGGCAGATGAAGTGATGCACCCAGAATGTCTAGTGCCTTCTGTACAAGCCTGTGGGGTCAGTGTTATAATCTGGGGTTGCAGATCAGTTGGTCAGGTCTAGGTTAAGCAATGCGATCTTCCCAAAAGAGGTCAGCTGACTACCTGAATATAATGAATATTTCTGTCAAAGGATTTCTTCCCTGATGGCACGGTCATATTCCAAGATGGTTTAAATTGTGCAAGAGTGGTTCAGGAAGCGTGATGCATCATTTTCACACATGGATTGGCACAACAGAGTGCAGACCTTAACCCTACTGAGAATTTTCGGGAGAAGGCTTTTACACAATGGTCTGACGTTCCAATCATAGTTACAAGACCTTGTACATTAAAGTGACTCCGAAATAAATGTTGTGGCATTGCATAAGCGCCCAACAAAATGTGTGCACCTATTTTTTTTTTTTTTTTTTAACAAGTATGTTACTGAATATTTAAGTTCTTTTTTGCACATCCCAGTTTCTAGGACGTGTCAGAGCACATAGTGTCACAGTGCAGGGTTCCCACTCTTTTATGTGAACTTTTGAATTCTGCAGACGTTTAAAAAAAGATGTGGTTTGTTCTTCACATCTAAATGCAAATGTGAGACAGTGCCGATTCTGAGGAAAAAACACATGTTGTACATGTGGTTAAAAGTAATAGTATAATTGTCTGTTTTATAAACCGCTCAGTGTTTTATAAACTGTTTTTCCCCCACTGCAGGTATGTCAAAAGCTACCTTCTCCCAGACAAGTCTCGTCAGAGCAAGAAGAAAACAGCTATCAAACGTAACACCATCAACCCCAGCTTTAAAGAGACATTAAAGGTAATGCTTTACTCGTACGTTGCAGTTACTTTTTTGGTACTTCCTAAGAAAATATTTTATCTTCTACCTTTGGCTTATCTTCTGTCTCTCTGCAGCACTCAGTAACAAATACTGATTCTTATAATTGCCTTTTTTATCTAAATGCATACCATTTGCCACTTTGGAAGGCCTGCCTCACCATTAATTATTTAATTTGTTCCTTCATTTATCATCAGTAATTGCTTTATCATATGGGTGCTATGTCAGTGGAGATTATTTTCCTGTCCATTTTTTCCCTAGTACTCAATCAGTCGCACACAGCTGATGTCTCGTACCCTTCAGCTCTCAGTTTGGCACTATGACCGTTTTGGGCACAATGCTTTCCTCGGGGAGGTAGAAATACAGCTGGACTGCCATGACATTGAATCCGGCCAAGAGGAGTGTATGACGCTCAGAGGAAAGGTAGCAGAATGTATGCAATGGTCTAATCATTGCAGTTCACTCATGCTTTGTTATATTAAATATTGTTCAGTATTACAAGTTTTACATCTGATTCATCTTAGCAGTTTTAAATGGTAGTTATTTGTTCTTGATCTGTATGCAGACAGTCAACACTTCGGCATGGTCAGCTTTTTCCCAGTATAAAGGAGAATTGGTGATTTCTCTAAAGTATGTCTCAGAGATGAAGGCAGCTGGGGAAAAGCCTCGAGGTAAGGGTACAGTTCTCCAATTCATTAAGTCAGTGATGGCAGTAGTACACATGTTGCTTCCTCTATCCAAAGTGTCCTTCAAATAATCTGCCAAAAATATAATACAAAACGCAAAAGCCTTGAGGCAAACCAGAGTGAAAAGGGAACATGTCTTCTTTGGGATGGTCAATTTATTAAAAATTAATCAAAGCTGATCTTCAAAACCTCTAATCAATGTGATCTTGCCCATGTCAATTATTTCAGAGTCCATGTACTGTCCCCTTAGTCCATACATACTACCCCGTGTGTAGTCACATGACTCCACCCCATCCAGTCTGCAACATGGAAGTAACATGGTAGAGAACTCTTTCATGAGAAAAAATATCACTGCTGTGATAGTTGAGCATATTTACAGTACAAAGCTTATCAGTGAACTACAAGGGCAAAAATTCATTTATTAATGTTATCCATTAATCATAATCAAGGTAAAATGTTCAATTAATCGTGATATTGATTTGAGGTCATTTATTTATCTTCTGCCCAGCACTACTGGACTACCCCTTGGAACAAATCAATATAGACTACCGTTCAAAAGTTTTAGAACACTTGGAAATTTCTTTGTTTTTGTTTAGTGATTTATTTTCTACATTCTACAAC
>JAQMYJ010000002.1:14729279-14747203 GCA_030014305.1 Clarias laeviceps | reverse complement strand
TATATATATATATATATATATATATATATATATATATATATATATATATATATACACATATTAAATTCAATTGAAGTGTCCCCAAAGTGGCGCGTATATATACACATATGTTAGTTGCTATGCACAACCACACATATGTGTTAGCTAAACTTAATTTTTATACCAATAAATATGGCCAGAGATTCTCTTTTGAGCCTGTTCAAAATTAATCATACCCTATTTCCAATCTTAGAAGAAATTCCTTCTTTTGAGAGAGTGCATGTGGTTTCACACTCCAGTGACTATAATCAATTTAATCAATTTAGATGTAATCAATTAAGGCCTAATCATGTTAAATGGTAACACCTGCTTTGAAAAGTATAATTAAGGGGGCAAAGTTGTCATTATTCTCAGTCACTGTCGCCATGGCCAAGAAGAAAGAACTCAGTCATGATCTTTGTATACGTGTTGTCAGTGCCCATAGTGGAAGCAAAGGCTACAAGGCAATTTTGAAAGAACTGGATGTCCTTGCATCAACTGTACAGAGTATCATCATGAAGTTCAAGATGCTCAACACTGTCAAAACTAGATGAGCGTGGCAGAAAACGCAGAAAGTATCCTCTAGAGTCCTTAGAAAGATCTGCCGTGATGAAAACAACCCCTGTATCACCACCAAAGCTCTAATAAACTCCTTTAACCAAGCAGGGGAGACTGTATCAAGATCCACCGTTCAATGATTTCTGCATCAAGGTGGTCTCCATGGACATCGTCCCAGAAAGGCACCACACCTTACCCAGAGACACTGGGATGCACGTCTGGCGTGAGGGGTCACCTAGATAGAGATCCGAACTTCTTTTCATCCATATTGGTCAGATGAGACTAAACTGGAGCTCTTTGCACGTATGCATGTTGCTCATGTTTGGCATAAGAAAGGAGAAGCCTTCAATCCTAAGAATACCATCCCAGCGGTCAAGCATGGCGGTGGTCACATCATGCTATGGGGATACTTCTCTGCCAGTTGTACAGGTAACCCTGTTAAGATGGATGGTATCATGAAAAAGGAAGACTATGTCAAGATTCTTGATGAAAACCTGATGGCGTCAGCACACAAGCTCAACCTGCCAGAGGATAATGACCTATGACATATGGTGCGAGTGGTCAAGCAATGGTTCAGGGGCAACAAAATAAATGCTCTGAAATGGCCAAGTCAGAGCCCTGACCTGAGCCCTGTCTCCTCAAGAGTTGCTGTATTATGGCTGACCCTGTGCTCTGATCCCAGTTACGCTGAGATATGCAAAGAAAGAATTTTACTGTGCAGTAATGTATATGTGACAAATAAAGGCTTAACTTAACTTACAAACATCTGTGAAAGTATGGGTCGCACTCAGAGCTCAGTGAATTCCAGCGTGGTACCAGGATAGGATGCCCTGCCATTTTGAAGAAATAAACACTTGAAATATATCATTTTGTGTGTAATGAATCTATATAATTTACGAGTTTCACTTTTTGAATCGAGTTACTGAAAAAACTTTTTGATGATATTGTAATTTATTGAGAAGATAGGTCTTTAGTCGTCGCTTAAAGATTGCCAGTGACTCAGCTTTATGGACATCTAGAGGAAGTTCATTCCACCACCTAGGTGATGGAACAGAAAACAGTCCAGACAAATTGACAACAGTACAAATAGTAATAGTAAAAAGAATAGTCTGTGTATTGGCTTAGACATATAAAATGGTGAACAGATTCTGAAGCTAAAAGATGAGAGCTAAAAAGTGAGAGGCTTTTAGACTTTCCAAGTATATAATTTTTTATTCCATGTGTATATGTAGAAATAATAATTTTTTTCTTTTAGGATGCAGTGAAAACATCTCAGTATTGAGGGAGACATACTTGTTTTTTTTTTTTTTTTCGTCCACAGGCAAAAAGGCCAAAGTTGAGGTTGGTGGAGAGCTCCATGTTTTAATAAAGGAGGCGAGGAATCTTTGCGCAATGAAAGCAGGAGGCACATCCGATTCCTTTGTAAAAGGGTAATCAGATTAAATTCATTGATTTCAAACATTTAATTTCATTTTATGCAGTTGCATTTTAAATTGGCTTGTAATCCTTTTCCACTGTCGTACTTTACAATGACATTGTGCAGATACCTGCTGCCGTCAGCAGGCAAGTCAACCAAGAAGAAGACACAAGTAGTGAAAAAGATGGTAAACCCACACTATGACCATACGTTTGTATACAAAGATGTGTGCCTGGAGCAGCTAAAGGGCATGTGTCTAGAGCTCACAGTGTGGGACAGAGAGGCCATGTCCAGCAATGATTTTCTTGGAGGAGTGCGTTTGAGCTCAGGGTCAGGTGTGTGTCTGGCTATGTCTAAACACAGCCTGTTTTTTATACAATTGCTTTATCATTCAGATTAAACAGTTCTCAAAAGACCTTTGGAGAATAATTTACAAATACATTACACATATTACTACTTAGTAATTACTTTGTATTAAAGCATCATACTGAATCTTTTGTTATTGCTACAGAAGTATCTTTGCTGTAACTGTATGGTGAACTTTACGTTACACTGGCTGCATTACAGAGAATATTACTTTATCTAATGGCTTGAATTTGGTTTGTGTCTGCAGTGCGACTGAAGGAGGGGAAAAAGGAGTGGGTGGCTGACTCAACAGGAGAGGAAGTGTCTTTGTGGCAGAAGATGATGCAATTCCCGGATTCATGGGCAGAGGGCAGTCTCCCCCTGCGTTCTTCCATGGGCAAACGAATGTAAAGGCTGACAATGTGCAGGATTAGTAAGCAACACATGGGTTGGTATTGCAGGGGTCCGTTCTTCGTACGTCGCTTAACACATCCGAGATGAATTGACGCATCTAAGATGAGATCATCGTGCTAATTACGATGTGGCTAAGTTGGTTCTTCGAGGACACCTGTTGTTGATGATTAGTATAGCTGGATTGAGTTGTCTAGGATTATTGCGAGTTCGTGCGTTAGTTTAAAAGGCTATATGCATCGACAGTAGAAACACTGATCAAAACCCCTCCGATTGGTTGACTAAATGGCAAAAGAGCGGCTCAATTTTTTGTAACACGTGTTATGCGTAAAAGGCCCCCCTGCCATGGATTGCCCCCCCTACATAATCGCTATCAAATATTATATTAGAACATAAATCCATGGCAGGGGGGGCATTTTAGCGCATAACACCGGCACCCTCTCCCTATACCCCAGCAGAAGAGCTCGCCCTTGGTTTCAATAGTAACAGACCAATTGTGGAGGGCATCCCTGGGGGTGAGAAAATTACCTCCACTTATAGACTCAATCAGGGGATAGAATGTCATATTATTAGACACACACGGCGATTAACACACGAATGATGACCACAGCCATGTATATATATGTGTATATGTATGTGTGTAAGCTACTTTTATTTTCCCACGAGTCAGTCATGCTCAGTCATGCTCTTTAACCAATCAGATGTGACCTCGCCATTTCAACCAGTCATAACCCGCCAGTAGCGCAGGTTAAATCCTGTTTACATGAAATAAACCTGCTTCTGAGCAGGTTTAAGCGTACGGACATGTTGCTATGACAGCAAATGCGAGATGCGCATCGAAGAACGAAACAATCCAAGATCAGGACAAATCCATAACAATCAAATCCAGCTAACTGAGTTAGCGACGTGCGAAGAACGGACCCCAGATCTTCAAATAATCACACTCCAGATTTCAAAATTATAAACAGTGCACATTAAAGACAAAGTGAGTGCCAAAGTTTTTACACAGGCTGGTGAAACCTGAGAAATAGACTGCATTTTATGCTTATGGATGCAATTTTATGTCATTTATTTTCCATTTCCTTTTTCATGTAAAATCGCAATAATATAAATAATAGTAATAATAATAATAATTATTTAGAATTAATTTATAATAAAAAAATTTCATACAAAGAATGAAGCAAAAATTATGCACAAAATTCTTTAATGACATTCCTCCTGAATGAATTAAGTTTCTAAAATTTGTTATACAAAGCTGTAATTACTTACTGCCTAATGACACAAAGCTCAGCTACTGTAGGTCCTGACTACAATGCACAGCTTTTAAAAACAGCTATATACAATTCACTTAATAAATATTATATAATTTTTGCACTATTGTTGTGTTGGCTGAGTTATGTACAACATAGGTTTATGAAATGCATTTATTAACCATGTCTAAAAACTCAACTCATAAAGGACAGTATTTTTGGTACACAGCCACAACATAGACCTCTGTACCATTTATAAACGCAACACTAAACTCCACACAGAGTAGCTTTGCTGGTCATGGCCCACTTGGTGTTGATGTGGAATAAATCTTTTCTGGCTCAGTCACAGAGGTCTCGGGTTAGTTGCAGTCTTTCTCGTTCCTCCTCTGTGAGAAGGTACTCCTCAATGTAATTGTAGAGTTCATCTGAGGTGGTGGGTTCAATGAAGCGTTCCCGGTCCACACCAAGTTCATCAAGCAACACCATGTTGAAATATGATCGAGTGACCTGGAGCGCCTGCCTGTAGTTAAGCCATACACAAAAACATAACGGAGCTTCATTTTAATACCACGGACTAGAAGGAGATGTGGACATTTTTTTTAAATTAATAGTCATGGAGAAATAGCCAATGAGAAAAACAGTGACACTATATATGTTTTTTTGCAACTAACCTGAGACCCTCTATGACCTCGGTATCGAGAATTTGTTCTTTAATCCGGCCCACTTCTTGAGGTGGATTTCCAATCAATTCAATCACGGTCACATGCCGAAGATCCAGACCACATCCAGCTCTCTAAGAGATTAAAAATTGACATGATTTCCAATAGGAATGTATTTGCATTTGAGATTTTTAAAGATTGAAGGTTATTGGTGCCTTAGAAGTAACAGACCTGCAGCATGATGTTCTGAAGCTTGTAGTACTGGTCAGTTACACTTGGCGTGGACACAATGAGGAGTCTCCTCTTCTCGTAGAACTGGTCAAGCAGGGCACCAGCAGACCTGATGTCAGTTTTGATCTGCATCACTAATAAAGTCACCATTTTTAGTAAATAATGCTTTACATTTAGTCAAGTGCTCTGAAACAAAATGAATCAAATGAGGAAACTTTTCTTCAAAGTACATCTTGTTACTGTATACATGGCATTGTAATAATGCCTCTACATTAAAATAAACCGTTAACAGTTTACAAGGTAAGTGCGAGTTTGCCCTATGAATTGGCAAAAACACATACAGTACCAGTCACAGGTTTTTTAAGACACAATGGTCAGCTGTTCTGGAAAAGTTCTTGCAAGAACAGTATTGTCAAGTGCATTTGCAAAACCCTTCATGTACCATGATGAAACTGGCTCTCATGAAGACCATCCCAGGAAAATAAGACCAAAACTTAGCTTTGCTACAGAGGAGAAGTTCATTTAGATTTACCAGCCTCAAACATCAACAATTTACAGAACCTCTGATTAGAGCCGTTATTATGGCTTAAGTAAGAGCGTAAGTCACAACACAGACACATCTCAATATCAACTGTTCGAAGGAGGTTATTGAATATTTTAAAGTCATTCAGCATTGTTTTACAATGTAGAAAGAAATAAAAATTAGGAAAGATTGTGGAAATAGAAAGTGTGTCCAAACTTTTGACTGGTAGTGTAATGTAATAAAAAAAAGCACCTCTCTCTGGTAATTTAATCACTGCTTAATCACTTACACATGCACTCCGGGGCTTCATCTGACCAGCTACGGTTAAATAAGCAGACTCGTGTGGAGATTCCACTTCTCTCATAACCAGCATCACAGTGATAGTCGCAAGTAGCTCCATAATTATTTCCGTCAGATGTGCAGCTCAAATATCCATTCAAAGGGGCCTTCAGTATGGGACATCTACTGACTGGAAAGGATGAAACAATAGCACCGAATTAATATGTTAAGTAGAGTTTATAGAGACCATTTAAGAGAATATTGGTTTTTGAAAAGTGTCTGGTTGTCAGTTCTGCAATAATACCCTCAACCTGGACTGTAAACTTGCAGGTGGCCATGTTCCGGGCCTGGTCATAGACTTTGTAGCGAATTACATACTGCCCCTCACTAAATTCCGAACCTGATTCTGGTCCGTTTCGTAAAATCCTGGAAAAGAAAGATAAGCTTTAGGTTTAATGGCTACCGAGTTTCAATTTAGGGCGGAAAGTATACCATACATACTGCAGTGTTCGGTCAGCTGTGTCTGTGGATGTGGGACGTTCCCAGGACACTGTGGCAGTAAGTTTTCCCGGTTCTGCTACCTTCACTTTGGATAAAGGACATTTCAGTTTGGGGGGATCATGATCTGAAACATTAACAACACTTTATTAAACTGAAGAAAAATGTAAAAAATATATAAAAACATGCCCGTATTTCCTTTTGAGCATGCCTTAGGCGACGGGTAAAATATAATAATTTCTTTTTGACATTAATATGCAACACTAACTGCTTAACCAAGTCATTTATTTCCATGTCGTACTGTACTCCTGCATTATAGGGATAATGTCCAATTTAACCTTCATATCCTGTTTACAATGAATTGATTGATTTTAACACCCAAATTACTTATTCATATCTTAATTACTGTTATCTATATTGTTATCACACCTCTTTATACACAATTTAATTAAGTTTTTTTATTTTATTTAGTAACCAAACTTAGCAGCATAAAAGGATAAAACTACCAAACGATGTGTACCGGCACAAGTAGGTTCTGCACCACTCCAGCGCCCCTCTTCCTGGCAGACACGATATCGGTCCCCTTCAATCTGGTAGCCTTGAAAGCACGAATAGTCACACCTGGAGTAAACCAAAAAGCTCTTGCTACAGATGTATGTACCATGCTGGATGTGAGGAAGCAGATGGCAGCGCACCACTGAGAAGATTAGACAAAACAAACATTGATTACTATTATTATAAACGCAATATTTTACAAAATAAATTTTTACCAAAAAAAAAAATGAAAGTATAATTTAGAAAAACACTAGCTAGAGGAGGAAGTGTTGATAATTTTTTAGCTCAGCTTGCAAAAGCTGAGATGGAAGAGTAATCCTGGAAAGTCTCAGGCATGAAGTTAATGAGACATAAAAAGACCTGTCTCCAAGTGGATAATATAAGTTTGGGCATAACTAAAAAATACAGATATAAACTTTAGGCAGTATTTATGCCATGAGTTTTTATATATATATATATATATAAATATAAAAGAAACTTGTTCTTGTTTTGGAATTATTAAACTTTAGAGACAGTTGGAGGTGAGAGTCCCCGAGTATGAACTTTTATAATAAAAGGGCATTGTTGTTGGATTTATTAAAGTCAAGGATCACCTGTATGGTTGGTGATCACTTAGTACTTTAGTAGTTCAGAGCTGTAGTGCTATTTTTTTTCCATATTGAAGTGCATCTGAGATGGACATGTGTGGCCATAATCAGTTATGTTAGAACTCGTAACAGCTACACATTTTTTTTTTTCCTACACAAACTTTGACCATGCTATTATATGTCTAATTGTTTTTGATTAGTTCTTGCATGACTGACAGTGTATATATACTGTACATATGCCACATATTCACATGCTGGGATATCGTGCTTTGCAATGGCCAAGTCAATTCCCTAACCTAATTCATCTGTGCAGGCTGAGCATGCATTTAATTTTCTTAAAGAAAAACAGCTCAAGAACAAGCAGGAACTGAAGACAGCTGCAGGGCATGGCTTGGCAGAGCATTAGCAGAAAAGAACCCAGCATCTGGGGATGTGTAGTTTCAGACTTCATTGGCTTGCAGCCTAGGATTGAAAATGACAATTTTATTTATGATCGTTAGTTTGTCTAATTACTTTTGCTCCTTTACAAAGAGGTGAAGGGGAACAAAGATCATATTCATTATTTAATTTTCAACTCAAATATACTGTAGTTTCCAGCTAAAATAACAGTGACTTTGTCAGTGTCCAAATATTTATGGCCCTGACTGTAGCTAATGGACTGCACAGAGTTGTACATCTCTGCTGATTTAATCATTTTGAAAATGATCAAATAATTTTGAAAACATATTGCACACTTTGTTTCACTGTCATTAAATGATTACTGTTGCTGTCAACATAGCCAGTATAAGTGAGATGGTATACAATGTGTACTAAATAGTACAGTCTTGCCGATGCCAATATGGTAATCACAGTGACGTCTGCCTAATTATGTCTTTTGGACATTAGGGTTCAAAGACCATATTTAAGAATTATAATTAAAATGTATTATTTATCCATATTTTTATATATTGTACTGCCAATGTACTATAGCTTTTATATAACAGCATGTTGTGGTATGGGTGTCCTAGGTTTACTGTCCTAGGTCATACTCAAATCCTAGTATCACTAGTGAAAATTCCATTCAGGACAGCATACAGTGCTATAAAAAATATTCAGCCCCTTCCTGATTTCTTTCATGTATCTTATAATAAACTGTCTTCACACAAAATCAAACATAAAACAAAGGCAATGTCACTAAAAATCCAACTTTTAAATCGTAATTATAATTATATATATATATATATATATATATAAATTTTTATAATTTTTCTTCTTTTTTACACCAAACCTAAGTGGTATGACATCACGTTTAGCTTCAATAAAAACAATTATTTGTAATTGGTGTTTTCTTAAGTTGCCTTATTTTATGTTAAAGTTTTTGGAAGATCCGAGTTGCACACACAAAGAAAAGAAATCAGGAAAAGGTTGAATAATTTTTCATATCACTGTTTAATCCAGGGATAATATAAAAAATACCGCTAAATAAAGAGAACTAAGAATTTATCCCTGACCATCAGCAACAGTGATGACAACAAAAATATACCCGTTTATAAAATTAAATTTGTATCAAGAAAGATTCTGAAGTCTGCTAGTCTGTAAGTGGTACGCTAATGAAAAGATATAGGAGCAGAGTTTGACTCTAGGAATGGGGGCAAGATTAAGCAAGCAGAATGATGCATTAGATTTAAAGATAAGTACAGAAAGATAGTTTGGCACCATTCCTCAGGTGTTTTGAGAAGCATATATTTTTTAATTAAAAGGAGACATATATTTCCCTAATTTATTAATTATAGAAGCTGGTAAAATTATCACAGAGCTTAACTGAAC
Organism: Clarias laeviceps; assembly: GCA_030014305.1. Lineage (NCBI taxonomy): Eukaryota > Metazoa > Chordata > Actinopteri > Siluriformes > Clariidae > Clarias > Clarias laeviceps. The sequence continues at coordinate 14,738,066 of JAQMYJ010000002.1, read as the reverse complement.
AAAAGAAATTGAAGCACTAACAGTAAATAGAATTTTGGGTATGAGAAATGTTTGGGTGAGAATTCCATTGATTACACCATTGGAAATTTGAACTGGAATTGAACCGTCCAACGTATTTTTACAACCTGAAAGGGTCGTGATGAACCGTCTACTTTTAAAAGAATGTGGTTTAAAAAATTCATGAATGGAGATCACCTAATGTACTGAATGACCAGGTTATCAGATAAAATGGATTTTTTTTTTCTTGGATAGCATAGGCATGTTTCAGGACTCAAATTGTGAAAGACTTCTAGGAGAATGAGGATTCATTTTCAAACATTAATTGGCCACCACATTGCGTGATGCACAAAATTTTTTTTATGTCAGGCAGCATATGACCTTTAGGATCAGAAGTGATCATGCAGTGGAGAGCTTTGTGGAAACAAGTCTAGTGTTTAGATGAACCAGCTAATCAAATGCCAGAACTGGCACTAAAGCTAGAGACTATGGGGCCCTTATGAGGACTGATGATTATGTTGATTATATCTTGGAAACCAATAGTTTTCCCACAATACGGACAATAATGACATTTAGACTTGTGGTTTACTTACTTCTGCAGTAAGCAGTTCCTGACCAGCGACGATTGGCCATGCACTGTACAGATGATCGACCCAGAAGTTTATATCCACGATCACAGGAAAGTGCACATCGTGTGCCGAATGAATTGCGATAGTTCCCACCTCGTGGGGAGGAGCATGTCATGTGTCCATTGTGTAGTTTAAGTGTTTGACACCAAAAGGGACCTGCCAAAAAAGAACAAATACTAGTGACTGTTCAGATATGGATTTAATCAGGTCAGTGTTATTTATCCTAATGTTTGTTTCATATGTCTCTAGATGCACTCACTGTCTCATTTTATCTTTAAAATGATTATTGCATCTACTGATTGAAAATGGGAAGTCTAGTAAACGCTAATAGACCAGTATTAGGGCAGGAATCATTTTGCCCCGTGCTCAGCATATGCTTGTTTTCAGTGGAACAGGAGCAGTTTACAGGGCAATTAATTAATAGGTTGCTTGGCTACTGTTTTGGAGTAAATTGGCTACATTAAAAATACTCAGCAGCTGACAAGATCTTGTTTTATAACAAATAATAAGAATGAATGTAAAGACAAAATGTAAGAACAAACTGTATCTAAGATGCCCAAAACCTTTTTTGTTGGAATGGAACCTTTATTCTATACCTTGCTTTTAATAAATGGAAAAAAGTGTCTCCATTTTTTAGTGACGTGATGGAATTTGTGAGTTAGCTTTTTGTGTTTTTCTTTTTTTGATGAAGTTGGGCTGAAAATTTTCCTTAAACCTAGTTAATTATATTAGTTCATGGAGAAACACACCTGCGGTTTTGAACAAAGGTCTGTCTGAAATCTATAGCATAAGTCAAGTGTTATAGCCTCCAGACTTAATATTATATGAAGCTTTTTTGTTATTGTCATTCTGCAAATTCTTTGGTCATGAGCCACTACTGGTGGGACATGTCTGCAGGCAAAGGCATGAGTAAAAAAAAAAAAATCCCCTTCGTTCATCTTCTATACTGCTTATCCTGCACAGGATCCCAAAGTCCTGGAGCCTATCGCATAAGACAATTAACACAATGCAGGGCGCGCACGCACGCACACACACATGCACACTCAGTCACACACTATGAACAATTTGGGAATGCCAACTGGCATAATATGCATGTCTTTGGACTGTGAGAAGAACATGCAAACTCCGCGCACACAGATCCGAGGTGGGAATCAAACCTCGACCCTGGAGGTGTGAGGCCACAGTGCTAACCGCTACGCCACCATTTAATTTATTTTAGATTACAATTATCTGAACATGACTAAGCCAATATAATTTTTTGTATTTAAACATATATTTATAGCATATTTTCTATTTGTTACTTACGCTTATAGTCCAACTCTGGAGTGTAATGTGTCTCTTCATGCTCCACCTCATTGCTGTTGTTGGGATACGTGGCCTCTGAGTCTGCGGATAAATAATATTTATTTGGAGATTTGTTGGCTAAAGGTAACAGTACAAATTACAGTGAGTAATAAAATCTAGGTTCTGGCGTTAAAGACTACAAGAGAGTGTATACCCTTCATTCAGAAATGGTGAAATGGTTAAGAAATTAATTTTAAAAAATACAAATTACTTATGAAGTGATATTAAATTTCACTTTGCTAAAAGCCATTCACTCCCTAGAATCTAGGAATGTTTTGCTAATACTTAAATGTCTTCTTTTTTCTGTTGATTTTACCTTTTCCCTGTAACCACTGTCTAACAATTGCCACCTATTGTAAATAATTACCATTTCAGAGCCCGAGCCCAAGATACATTTTTCAAGCATACTCTATAAACAAAATATGAAATATTAAGCACCTTCATTGGTTCCTTTCACACAGTTGAATCTGTTTTGTGTACTGTATGCTAAGCTGTACTTTGAAGTTTGAATAATATTATATGTGAAAACACTGGACACATTTCATAAGTCAATACAGGAAGCATGGTTTTGGCATCTTGCTTTTTTGGGAGATTGCCTAAAGAAAGGACTTAGTTAGGGCTTGTGGAAATTTAACCCTAACGACTCTATCAAACTTTCTAGGGGGGCTGTTATATGATCTTCTGTAAATATCCCAAGTCCAATCAAAGATGTAAAACTAACATAATTTTTTAACATTTTTAATAAAACAACCCAAATTCAAACACAGTGTATTTCTGGGCAAAGATAGTTTTTTTTTTTTCTTTATTAACTATCCACAAAAAGAGACAGAATTACAATGCTCATCTATCTTAAAGACACTACAACTGTTTTTTTGTTTGTTTGTTTGTTTTATCTTTTTTTGGTGGGGGGGCTTTTTAAGGCATTGTGTATACAGGGGCAAAGTAAGTAAAAAAAACATGTAGGCCATCATGAAGAACAGCTTCATAGAACAGCTTTAATGCAATTTGGCAAAGGATCTACTAGCCTGTGGGATTGTACTGGAGGTAAGAACACCCTTATTCCAAAAGACACTCCACACTCAACTGGTTTTCATGATGGTAGTGGAGAGTACTGTCGAACATGTTGTACCAAATACTCTCACATATTTGAGTTGAGATCTGCTAACATTATTTTATCAAACTATGCATTCCTCATACCTTGGGGATAAGGACATTTTGATCCACACGTTGTGCAATACAGGTTTTCTCTCAAATTCCAGTAGTCAATAACATGGCACATTAATTCAGAAAGACCCTGACCTTGCTCCGGGCACTATCATTCATCTAGGCAGGGGACGTGCATGTGTTTTGAGTGTTGTGACTTTAGACACATCAGTGATTTTTAGTTTCAAAACCAGCAAACGTATGCCAAAATCTATTACCAAATCACTAAATGACTGGGGATTTTGTTCAGTAAATGTAGTGGATAGGTTACAGATGTTGCCTATACAACAGAGACACAGAACATTTGAGTTTGAACAAACACTTTTTCAGTGGTCTCAGCAGAAGGCCTATATTCCAGTTTTCCATGTTCTCAAGGACCTGGAAACATGCAGTAGTCTGATGACTGCGAGGTTCTAACATACCAAGACCCTGACGCATTTTGCATCATTGAGACTCAGTCCATGCCAATATTCTACCTTAGACTTACTACATTTATAATTATAGTTATTACAGTATTTTACTATCATACTTTAATGTGTATTTTTACAATATATATTTGCTATTTCTTTATTTGTATGGTCTTTACTGTGCTTTTGTAGAATGATCTGCCAAACTGAAGGGTTAACAGGGATTGGTCACATCTGCTGTGCATGTCCACATACAGCAGTTCGGCCAGATGGAAGTGACTAATTACAAGGAGTTGAGCTCTAAATAATATGGGAGGTATTGTTACAAAGACCACAAATGGACTAATGATGCTATGCAGTCACTTCTATTAACACCTTACTGTCTGAACAAGGGGGTCTGACCATAACCATGAGATGACATGTTGGTTATATGTTTCTACATGTGATTGACACAGATTATTTGAGTTGTACTGCTTCAAACCAATTCGAAATGTGCATGCTTAAATGGCATGCAACTTTTTAGAGAGCAATAGACCACAGTACTAGAGTATCTTTTATTATTATTATTATTATTATTATTATTATTATTCACTTTGGTATTTTCCGCACTAAGATGGAGAGCTCCAGGCATTTCCTTGAAGCCCTTCACAAGAACAATTGGGGGTAAGTAGGAGAAACAAATGGATTCTTTTTTTATTTATTTTTTTTCCATAAAAAATTGAGGAAGCGAGATCACATTTACACTGGGATATCTTTCAGTACTATGGTGTCGTTTTATATTTAACAGTTTGGTGAGAATAAATTAAGTTTATAGCATAATATATAGCAAAACAGACTATTAATTTCCATTTGGTCAAATCAGCAGAATTAGGAAAGAACAGCTGTTTTTTATATCACGCGAAGACAAAGTATTTCCCCTCACGGAAGGCATAAAGAGAAATGAGCGGAATTATTGCAACGTTTTGTTCGCTTTAGTTTCTTTTCAATGTTTTTATTAGTTCCCGTTCATATTAAATACGTATATATTAGTATATATGTTTTGTTTTAACCATTTTACTCTGTTTCTGCGGTCGGAGAAACTGCTGCGTTCGCTCTCTAACTTACCTTCATGATTCAGTCCCAGAGCACGATACAGCGTAGACAATCCCAAAAGCAGAAGACATGCGAATGTCTTCATGTCCTCTTGCTGGTGGTGTGAGTAAGAAGAAAACCTACCCCTCCCGAAAGAAAAGACTGAAAGCTTCCCTGGATGAAGTAGAGACTCCAAGTGCAGGATGATAGTGATGTGCTTTAACGCTCAGTTCGTTTCACCACCTCGGGTTTGTTTTAAAGAATCGAATCAACACCAAAGCGAGTTTTGACTCAGTTGAATCATTAGGGAGAGGGGGTCCAGAAGATTCCGCATTTCCGTGCTACAATGGGCTTACAGCAAAGTTATCTCACACTAGCGTTAGCACCCGTCGTTTGACGGGAGAAGAGTTTTAAGAAATAGCTAAAAGGTTAAAGCTAAAAACAGCTTTAATGTAATCCGTGATGTTCTTATTTCAGGTTGAAGCCTATGTACATGTCTGCCTGCAACAAAGATGAACCCCCTAACTGTAATTTCACGAAAGTTTTTTTTGGCGTAACAACATTACATGGTATTGGTTTCCACTGGATTGGCAGCTAAATATTAGGAAATTGTGCATAATTTATCTAGTTCACAGCAGGATTTTGAATCTACTGTCATTTCATCTTGTTACAATTAATGTGAAGGAGAGAATATAGAACAGTTTATGAAAAGTCTTGTTTACACTAAGTTGTACTTCTTTCATCGCCAGCCAAATACAAGCCCTGTTCGATAATTAGAGTGAGAAATCCAAAAAGTAGATCGGATAAAGATTAAGTTTTGTCTTAAAACGACTCCGTTGCTATACAACTTTAGCACTTTCAGCTGTGAAAACCTGTTCTTAACATACATAAAGATAGACAGACATACAGACAGAAAATTTTCTGAGGCTGGTTTCGGGTCCTCCAATATATGTATGGTCCAATTTATATAACTGTTTATATAACCTGTTTTTTAGATAACAGAGGGGACTCAAAAAGCACAGAAATATATCAGTTAAAAATTATAAATGAAAGATTTTGCTTTGTGGTTTAATTCTACTTATTGTCTTTTATACTTGACTGAAAGTATACCCTGATCAGCAATAACGTTACAACGCAAAACATTATGCCCAGTCATTATGCCCCATTTTCCCAAGAGTACTATGATCATTCAGATTAGGATCTAGAACTTAAAGGCCAGGTTGGCAGTCTTGGGATATTCTCCTTGGGGTGCCCAGTTTACTGGTACTATATAGTTAATAATCAATGTTAATTTGTTGATGTTATGTGGCCTTACTGTTATGGCCGATCAGTGTAAAGACTATTTCAAAATCTTATTGAATTAAAAGTGCACATATCCAACAAAAACAGAAAAAACATATGTAACTTATTTCACCATGCAATTTTATTTAACAAAAATAAAGCCAAATAGGAAAAATAAAAAAAACATGTGGGAAATACTAAGTATCCCTTACTGCTTCCATAGGATCTAAGAGGGTAAGTTTGTATTGGTTTCCATTGTTATGCTGATGACATAGTTATTTGTCTCAGCAAAGCCAGATGAGAAAAACCAGATTAATAAAGTTGAGCAATGTGTGAAGGACATAAAAAATTGGATGCTAATTAACTTCCTTCTGCTTAATCCTGACAAGACAGAAGTAATGGTACAAGGACGACGTGCAGCTAGAAGTAAGCTTTCTGATTGCACATCTGATATGAGCACATTACCCCTAACTTATCCACACTTCACCCAGTGAAATTTCATATTGATTTTAAAATATTACTATTGACCTATACAGCACTAAATGGTCTCGCACCACAGTACCTGAGTGAACTGCCAAGCAATTTGGGGAAAATATTTGCCTTAAGTAAAAGAACAGATCTGGGGGACTCACAGACGTAGAGTATTATAGTGAACTTGTACATTTGGATGCTCTTCTCTTCTCTCCTCTTCTCATCCTTTCTTTGTCCCTCTCTCTGTCAAGCTACACATGTCACGTCTGCCAGTGATCACCCATTGACAACATAATAAGAAGACTGATAAAGTATGGTTTGTTTGGAAGGGTGCCAGGAGAAAGATTCTTCTGTCTAAAAAGAAAATGGAAGCATGACACAGAACAAAACTGCATCAGAACAAATCACAAAGCTTCTGGAACAATGTCCTATTGACAGATGAGGCCAAAGTGGAGTAAATTGGCGTTAATGCGCAGCACTGTAGTTGGTGAAAAGCAAACAGCATCTCAGCAGAAAGATCTCTGTCAACCCACTGTCAAGCACATTGGTGAAGGGGTGATGTTTTGCAGCCACAGGATCTGAGCACCTTGTAGTCAATAAGTTGACCATGAACTCCTCTGTATACCAGAGTATTCCAGAGACAAATGTAAGGCCATATGTACGACAGCTAAAGTTTGGTCGAAATTGGGTTATACAATAGGAGAATGATCTGAAGCAAACTAGTAAATCAAAAAAATTTTTCAGTAATTTCAGAATTACTGAAAAATAAAAGCATAATTTTTTTGATTGACCTAGTAAAAATTCTAACTTTTCTGTGGTAGAATCTTAAGAGAGCTGTGCATAAGCAAATACCCAAAAGCCTCAATGAAATGAAACAATGTTGTACAAAAGAATGGCCAAAAGTTCCTCCACAACAATATGAGATACTGATAAAGTCATACAGGAAATAATTCCTTTACTTTATTGCTGCTAAAGGTGGATCTACAGGCTATTGAGTCATGGAGGCTACTTAGTATTGCCCACATGTTTACTGGTTTGTTTCATGTTCGTTAAATAAATAATGGCACAGTGAAAAACGTAATATGGTGTTCATCTGAGGTTGTATTTGCTTAATACTAAGATCCACTATGATCATATGATTTTTACACATGGAATTTAAAAAGGGGGTACTAACTTTTGAACATGACTGTATTGTGCGGTTGTGGAAAATATGTTACTATGGTTTAGAAGTGTCAAATTATTTGCCTGCAGTATTCAAAGGAAAAAACTAAGGAGAATGCTGAAATTGCTGGAATAAGAACTATCCAACACTCTAATAAAACATGGAAGGAAAGTGCTGAACCATCAACTTTGTGGAAGAAATGTGGCCAGGAAAAAATGCTGAATGACTATGATCAAAGATCATTTAAACGCTTAAGGAAGTTGCATCATTAAAAAAAACTGGACAGTAAAACTCACAGCTATATCCAATAGTAAAAGTAAGAGGAATTTCTCACACACACACACACACACACACACACACATACACACCGAAAACTCACAGGATAAGGACTAAAGAGTTGTGTGCCCAAAAGAAACCTACTAGCTATAAAATAAGCTTAATTTTTTTATGGATCATTAAGATTTGGAACCTAGACTTGGAATTTAGACCTACCCTATTCCAGTGCGTTGGGTGCATAAAAGTAAGCGGGGGATGTGCATGCAGCGAGGCACCCATCATGCATGGTGGCCTCTGTACAAAACTGTACAAACGGCTTTGTAAGTCTTTAGGGTGTGCTAGGGAAAGCTTTATAAGGTTTTTCAGATTTCCTGTAATGAATACAATATCTTTTCTGCAACTCTGGATAGAAATAAATGTTGTGACATTGAATAAGTTTGTGGAAACAATACCATGCCAAATGTGTGCCATATTCTAAGCTCAACCTTTGTCACTAATTTCCATGACATACTTACAGTACCTACTGTACAGTAGTAATTTAAATATCTTTATATTTGTCTGGACATACGTTAACATTCATCATTCAACATTTATCATTCATTATTTATTATTAATTAATTATTTGTCAATAATTCTTTGATGTATATTGCTACCGGCTGTGCACATTATTCCTGGCACTATTATACCTGGCACCATTATCCCTGGGCTCCATTATCCCTGGCAGATTTGCTTCAAGTTTTCAGATTGGCTGGATGTTTTCTGACTGCAATTTTCAAACAATATTAAATATTTTAACTGGATTCAAATCTGGACTTGGACACTGGACATTCACCTTTTTTGGGTAGTATTTAGATTAATTTTGCCAACATCCAGCATCGCCAAGTTGCCACTGTTGAGCCCTTGAGCAAGGCCCTTAACCCTATCTGCTCCAGGGGCGCTGTAAGCT
>JAQMYJ010000002.1:14708330-14722130 GCA_030014305.1 Clarias laeviceps | reverse complement strand
ATCTCCAACCAGAAGCGGGGCACCAGGATGGGTCAGACAGGTCCGGGGGGCAGAGGGAGTCTGGATCACTGGCAGCTCAGGAACGACATGTGTAGCTCGACAGAGAGGGAAAGAGAGAGGGGGGGAGAGAGGGAAGAGAGAGAGGGGGAGAGAGAACAGAAGAGGGGAGATCAGAACAGTTAGGTATGGTCGCAGTCACATAATGTATAATATGAATGTATTTAGTGTAGAATCTTTATGCTCCCTAGCAAATCAAAACCTTTTTTTTTGACTGGCCCTACTACCAAGCAAGGTTTATAGCCACACAGCTGTCCAGTTCAGTTTGAGTTATCAAATTGTGAGTGCTTTTACTATTACACATAAAAACTAGTATTTCAATTTATTATTTCTATTAATTCTTTGTAATGCAAGTTTGCCAAGCATTTAAGATATCTCAAATCATCTCAAGTCATTCATGATTTTTGTACAACCATAATTGAATATGTAAAGTTGTTGATTCAACACTATCCTTATGTTGGACAGTTCTTTACCCAATTCCTGTCATCTCAGCAATGCCATTTGTTGTTTTCTTTGCTTGATGTAGGCCAATACGTCTACCATTTGGGAACACAGTAACATTTTCCAGGAACTGCTACCAATACCTGTGAATGGTGTGGTCACCTCACTGCAGTTCTTCACGCTGCTCCAGTGTTTCAGCAGATATAGTATTACCTCACAGTATGACATAATAGGTGATGATGACTTCATTTAATGTAATTTTACACAGTGAGGGACGCCCGCCCACCAAAGGGCAGGCCAAACAGAATTTGTGGTACACACACATAAACACATAGTAGACACAGTCACAGTATGACATAACAGTATGATATACTGTATACAGTATATGCATCACGGCATGGTGGCTTAGTGGATAGTAGTGTGGCCTTGTACCTCCAGGGTCAGGGTTCAATTCCCGCCTCGGGTCTGCATGCATGGAGTATGGTGGGTTTCCTCCTGGAACTCCAGTTTCCTTCCACAGTCCAAAGACATGCAGGTTAGGCTAATGGTGTTCCCAAATTACCTGTACTGTGTGCATGACAATCGGGCATCAAGCTAGCATACCGACCCCTCAAGTAACTGCTACAGAAATGAGGATATATCTCCAGGGTGGGGACTATCCGTCAACTAATGTGTTGGATGGATAATATACTGTTTCCAGCTGAAACTATGCGGCAATTTAAGGCTCTTAACTATTTGCTTGTTTTAATCCAAACTGTGACTTTGTTTCAGCCACCAGTGTATTTGTTGCGTAGTTTGTAGAATTATTTGGTCAAAATAAGTCAGTCAAAAAGATATATATATTTTTTAAATATTCTGAAATTCACATTTTATACACAACACAGTGCATAGCTGACGTTTGAGAATGCCACAGCAGTCATAAATAAATAAAGCATCAGTAAAGCGCTTTCACCCAGTGTGTGCAGACAGAGAGAGAAACACGAGATTTGAAACCGTTTATTAAGGGGGAGAGTGTTTATTTATTTATTTATTTTAAAAAAGTGATATGTTTATTTGTGCCTTTATGTCCTCCATAACATAACTCTGCAAAGTGTAAAGCGAATCCTGGCCAGCAAACTTCAGTGTCAAAGTTCAGAGTTAAAATATAGAGAAAAGTAGTGTGTGTTCTTTACTTCATCACTTTTTGCGATCCTTCGGAAATCTCTGCACCCTGTCCATCCCGGAGGTAGAGCCTCGGCTGCTCCTACGACATTTCCTTCACACTCGCAGTGACAAAAAAAAACTTTTCCAGGGGGAACAATCCCAGTTTTCCTCCCCCTCTGTACATCACACAAGCCAAGTCGGCAAAGCGACGAGACGTAAACGCCAAAATGTCTCCTCCGTCTAGAAGACTGCAGACCAAACCTGTTATAACATGTCTGAAGACCTTTCTTATTTCTTACAGCCTGATATTTTGGGTAAGTTGTTTCTTTGTATGGCGGACAACTTGTACGCTGAATCCGAGTTAGCTAGCCTGTTTAGCTTAGCTTAGCTCCGGTGGGTAGCACACAAAGCGCCTGCACGCTCACTGCGATGGATTGAACAGCTGTTTGACCAGTTGTATTTACTAAACTAGTTTTTTTTCTTTTTTCCTGAGCAACCAAAATTTAGTGTTCATGCAGTGTGTGTGTGTGTGTGTCTTTCTTTCGGCTTAATAAATTGCAGGTCGGGACATGACGGAAAGCTTGCATTTAAATGGTTCCTCTTAAATGGCTAACTACAGGAGTACAGAGTAGTTTAAGTTCCCATTTCATTTTTGCGAATGAAGTAACCAACAGGTAGTGTTTAATCGTGTGAACTCGATACGAGTGCGCATTAAAACGCACAAACAACATGGAGTGATTGCAAGGATGAAATGAAACCAGTGAGAAAACAGACGTCCTTTTGTATGCTCTAAAACTTGTCAGCACTAGTCAGTAGCTTTACTCGTATCAGATTGTTTTTTGTTTTAGTCATATCTACAAAGGTACTATAACATTTTGAAAACCACCTGAAATTATTTTATAGATATTAAACGTGGCGTTAAAGAGTTCAGAGTCCACTGCTATAGTATTTATTACTCTTAGTAATCTCTCCTAAACAGATGGCCTGGTGACTGCAGAGACTAACTCAGATAAACACACAGTGAGATGTGTTATGAGGGATTGGTTTTCTTAGACACCAAACATGACAAAGTTAAACTCACTAGTGCATTGAAGCAAGTGTGTCACTGAAAAGGCAGAAACAATCACCAGATAAAAAAAAAGTAAATCGCGTACTAAAATATTAGGTACATGTGTTGGAAGTTCTACAGTGCTTCTGTCTCTGTCCCAAGTTTGTTTTTGTTTGTTTGTTTTTGTCCCTGTCTCCATACTGTGATTTGTATACATAGACCCTAATTTTTAATCTTTAATCAGAAATAACAGCCCGATAGAAAAAAATGCATCATTATGTAAAGACCTTAGTCGGAACAGTCTGACCTGATCTAGCCCAATTGCAATGATTTTTTTAATCAGAATGAGGGGGATGGGATAAATCTTTGATAATCAGTTTTATAAGTAAATATTTGTCATGTAAACGCTTGAGGTGGTTTTCTTATCTTACAATAGGTCTATTCTTTCTGTGCATGGTTACCCCATGTGTGGGTAACATTAGCTGACACAAATTGCCAAGAGGGAGAATTTTTCTCCCATTCCTGATCCTTTAAAGTCCATGAGAACAACTTCCTCCAACCTGTGTTTGCTTTCATACACTGAGTCTCTGACAGAGGCAATGGGCACTGATTGTCACACATTTCATATGGAGTAAAGCGTCTAACTAATCACAGATGAGACTGAATTCTTTTAACCAATCATAGCACAGAAGTTGGAGGAAAATACTACTTCTCCTTAATGTATATTCCCAGCAGATTAAATGCTTAACAGTGGGCAGAACCACTTTGGGCATGTATTTAAAAAAAAAATATATATATATATATATATATATATATATATATATTCTGATTAAATACTTTGTGCAGGTTGGAATCTCAAATCGAAACTATTTCAATCAGATTTAAGAATTATTGTTCACAATGTTTTTGTCTCTGTCCCCAGTTCACAGGGGTGATCCTTTTAGCAGTTGGGGTTTGGGGGAAGGTTAGCCTGGAGTCCTATCTCTTGCTAGCCTCAGACGTGAGCACCAATGCACCATATGTCCTAATTGGCACTGGTGCAACCATCGTCATCTTTGGCCTGTTCGGTTGCTTCGCCACCTGCCGTGGTAGTCCATGGATGCTGAAACTGGTCAGTTTTAAAATTCTGTAGAAATTGACAGAAATGTTTTAAACATGAGTAAGCATTTTGCTGAAAAATGATATTTAAAATATTATATAAAAGAAATTTCATAATGATATTGTTTTGTTAAAGTTTAAATTATTTTTAGTAGATGCTACTATGTTTGTTTATTTCATTTACTATTAAGGTATAGAGTGGTGCTTTTTGATATATTTTGGTCTGTGTGCTTCTGTTTTTCAGTATGCTATGTTCCTTATTCTGGTGTTCTTGGCTGAACTTGTAGCAGGCATTTCTGGCTTTGTTTTCAGACATGAGGTGATTTTTATTTTTGTTAGCTTAAGACATGCTACTGACCTGTGATGTAAAATGCATCATATGTTAATGGTATTTTTCCCTGTAGATCAAAGCAGTCCTTAAAGATGTATACTGGAATGCTGAAAAAAATTACAATACCACAGATGGCAAACACCAAGCAGTGGATTCCATGCAGAGTTCTGTAAGCATTTTTGTGTAAACTTCTCAACCAAAAAGCACAAGATCTCACAATAACACTAGAATTATGTGTCTAGGGTTTAAATTTAAATGTATGAACACTAAAGGTAGAGGCATTAACTTTGGCACAATACAGGCCATATCTCAAGAACCCTGTAGCATAGAGACAAAATAATTTTTGTATGATTTCATGGCTAATCCCAAGCCAATACAACAGTTTTGCAGGAACCATAAGTTTAATCAAGCTGTATTTTGAAGTATGGCATCTTACCTTTAATTGATCACAAATTGCTGCTATATTTTAAATAAAATATTCTTATGTTTTTATTTGTGACAGTTTTTGAGTTTTGTGGCTACTTAATGGTTATGTATTTACTATGAAGAACCTGCTGTGCAGCAGATGCTTACTGCATCACAGAAATTATTCTATACCATTTGTAATATCTCTCATCTATTCTTTTTTTTAATTGAAATATGTAATCATGCCAGTAATGGTTCATTCCTTTTATATATATATATATATAGCTGAAGTGCTGTGGTGTGTACAACTACACTAGCTGGGTACAGACTGAGTACTTCAAGCAGGGTGGCATACCGAAAAGCTGCTGCATGCCACTCCCTAATTGTACCACTGAAAATCTCAAAGACCTTCACTTGGCTCAAACAGTGGTATACCAGCAGGTGAGATTACAGCCTCCTGTCAGTAAACATGGACCAAATGTGTTATTTCTAAGAAGGAAATTATAAAATAAATCGGTAATTAGGAGTAGAAAAATGTTTATGTTGCATTTCATTGCTACTGCAGGGCTGCTTCTCCCTTGTGACAACTGTAATGGAGTCTAATTTGGGAATTATTGCTGGGATATCTTTTGGTATAGCTTTCTTCCAGGTAAGAGGAATTTTTTATTTATTTATTTTTTATGTTCTATAGCAACAACTTAAAACAGTTTTTTGCTCTGGTAGGGGATGTTTCAAGGAGAGCTTTCTGGTACCTCCAAGGTTCCCAATAAGTTTATTATTGTTTAAACTAATTGCACTTGTGAGTCCAGCTTGATGGATTTACTTGTATTTAAGGTTTGCTGCCACTGCAACATTTTTATAAGGTACTTTAACACAGAAATCATGCTACAAAGCTGCAGACATCCTGTCTTCCCTTGTGTTTAGTAATTTACATTGAGCCAACCAGTCTGACCTTAAGCCACCTACCTCCGTTTGTGAATTTATGGAGCATGCTGGCATTTCAGATTCAGAAGAAGCAGGACATTTAACACAGCAGTGTCAGCATCTAGTGTAACATGCATTGGAAATACCATGCATACCACTGCTTTCAAAATCATGGTGGGTTAACTGAGTGCTAATGTGCTATTCAGAACAGTCAAATTATTGGCCTCGATCAACAAAGACAACTAAGGAGATTGCTGAAGTCATTGCTGTATTATTAAACCTGAATTGCTAATATTAAACCATCAATTGTTGGTTGGTTTATGGGGGGCTGGGGGTGTATGGGGGAGGTTGTCTGCATGAACGACTCGGAGATCACTTAAATGTTTGGTGAAGTTGCATGGCAAAAACTGTCAGGTCGAGATCACAGCTTTTTTTAATAGTGAAAGTAAGAATGCACAATGCAATGAGACCTCTCAGGACTGGGACTGAACCACTGGGTGGCCTAAAAAAAAATTTGTTAATGGGGGCTAAACTAAGAAAATAAGGCTTAAAGAAAGGGAGCATAAAGAATTGTCTTGCCACCACTCAGAATAAATAATCTTTTACCAGTCCATCATTAACACCAGAACCTACAAACTGAAATCTTATAAAATTCATCATTATTCATCAGGCAGCAAAAACAAGCTCAGCTCCAGTTTTCAAACACTCTTAGGTTCATATATTTCCCCATGACAGGCGGAAAAAATGACCTCTTATTCTAATTGGTTAATACAGACAGTGTGTGTTGCAAATGTGAGAGAGTCGGAGTGTGTTCCTACAGTAATTACACATATGTTTTGATTTGTTTTTACATCATACCAGTGAGATGACATTTCATAGATTTAGTGAAACCAGATGTGTCTTGATATGTTTTAACTTTCATCACAGCTTATCGGTGTGTTCCTGGCATGCTGCTTATCACGCTACATCACCAACAATCAGTATGAAATGGTCTAGGCATTTCAGGTAATGCAGATTAATTGTTCTCCACATTGTAAAATTCTTTAATTTAAATGATAATTGGCCTGCTTTACAACAAACTATTTACACACTTTTTTATTAATTAAATTATATGTTTGTAGTAATTGTGTGACAGTTTTAATAATCATTTTACTTTTTTATAAATGTTGTTAATTAGATGTTCAAGTCTGATTTAATGTCATTCTTGTCTATTGCAGAGTGGAAACATAAGGTCAATCATGAAATACACCACAAAGGGAAGCCATAACGTTTTAGAACTGTCTTTCATTTTAGAAAAAACTTTGAGCTACATTTTAAGTGGTTAGTCCACGATAACTAGGAGGGAGTTATTTAATTTTCTATATTGGGGATAATTTTTTTTCATAATTATTCATCTGGATGCAATTATGTGCCTTTTGTCATTTATTAGTGGATTACTAAAAGGATTCACAGAAAATGAAACTTGTGCAGGTTTCAGCCAGTGTTAAACGTGTGAAATTGATGGTATATACGTTAACTGACTTGTCCTTGTTAGTTGGTCTTAATATCATACATGTTTTTTCAGTTTAGTAAACTGCCAGTTGTATTTACTAACAGTAGGTCAAAATGAATTATATTGATATGAGGTGGCATTGTGTATAGTTAAGCCTTAATTCCTGTAATCTTGCCTTAACAAAAATGTTGAACCTTAGAACCCTTCTTTGTGTGTGGACATTTAATATGAATATTTTTAAGGTTCACTGAGGTTCCGCATTTGATATAAGATTCTGTACTGTTATGATATTAAGCACAGTGATCTATATTAAAGACAGTCAGTGTATTATAAATATGCTTTTTTTTCATTAATTGGCTTTATTATTATTATAATGTATTTAGTCAATGCACACTTCCTACACCAAAACTGAGGCCACACCTGCCCAGTTAGAGTGCTTACTCCAAAGTTAATCCAGTTTTCTGCTCTCCCCCCTCCCCCTTTTTTTTGTGAAACACTGACATTTCCAAGATTGCTGGAGCGACACATAACCTGGTTATTACATTCCATTGTTTTGTATGTTTAATAACATTTTAAAGCATGTTTCGGTGTTCTCGGTCAACAATTCATTGAGTTGTGTGAACAGCATGTATTATACATCCAAACGAATAAACAAGTGTACGATATTTTGTTGGTCTTTGTCATCTCCGTCCTTGTGTCCTTAAAACTCAGGAGAGTTTGTTTGTTTATTTATTTATTTATTAATAACATCTTACAACAAGTACACAAGGTGGCAGCATTGACCAGTCTTTATATTTCGCATGCTCTCTATAGGAGGCAATGTCACTACCTTTGCAGTGTAATTTAATCAACATGGAAACTTCAGCTTTAAGGCAGCTATGATCCCTTACTGCTGGATGTAGAGGCATTCAGATATCAGGATAAAGTGAGATTAAGCTTCTACACAGACACAGAAGGCTCAGTAATACTAATGCAAGAAACCTTTCTGTTTTTGTCAATGCACATTTGATTTGATAATCATTTAAATATATTTTAGCAAATCCGTTTCAAAGAAACTTTATTTTGTTAGCTAGAAGGTAGAGTACGAGTTCATGAAACATCAGCCACAGGCAAAGAAGAATGATCACTGTCCTTATTTTGGGGACTGGAGGCTCGAATGTTCTGGAACAAAATGGCAACAAGCCGTTTGAGGCCGAAAGAGTTGCGTTTTAAATGATTGCCTGAGCTAAACAATTCTGACTGATTAAACAGATGAAGAATTCCCATTACTACTTCAGTCAGACCACACTTCCCTTCTTACTAACCGCTAGTGATGTGTCGGTCTCGAACGAGTCGAATAGGGAGATGTTCTGTCAAATTATGCTACCTTGTCAAAAAAATGCTACTGTGGCGTGAATTGGTAGATTCGTATTAGCCATTATGGTAAACAGGCTACATTCCAAAGGGGTACGCTTAGAAAATGCAGAGGCAGCATATTCTAATAGACAAATATCAACATCCCAGTCCCTGATCAACGAAATGAATGAAAGCGTTCCCAAGCTTGTCGGCCTTTGCATATGCATATGAACTGTTAAGTAGCAAAAATAAATAAAATAATAATGATCAGTAGCATGGATTGGCCGAAAACCGACTCCCGTCTGAGAGATTTTTTTTTCCATTCACTCACGCATCATTTATACTGCTTTAACCTGTATACAGGGTCGTGGTCCCAGGAGACTTGGGGGTGAGGCGGGGTACACTTAGGACGGGTTGCCAATCCACTGCAGGGCACACACACATACACACACTTAGGCCATGTCCACATGTAGCCGGGTATTTTTTAAAAGGAGGTTTTTCTACTTCATTTTTTTGTTAATAATTCTGTCCACACGACCTACGTTTAAAAAATATATCTTTGTCCACATGAAAACGCAAAACGCCCTGTTAAGTGCTGTTGGAACCCCGTTAATCAACAGGGGGCCAATCAGAAGCCTAGACAAAACATTAGGTTGCGCTTTGTAGAGCTCCGACGGGTCTCGTGCAAAACCGCCATCGCTGTCTGTGTCTTCGGAGTTTTGTATGTAGCAGCAGTGAGCTTTGTGCATTCAGGCACCTCTGTTTGCTATCGTAATGTGTGACTAACGCGTGTATGTACACGTATGTAAAAAGTAAAATAAACAACGTAAACACAGTCACTAGTTTACTGAACGTAAGTCCACTATTGCACAAATATTCTCATTAACAAAGCTGACGTAAAATCAAGGAGACTAGCAGACATACATTGACATCATCGGCACAAGGTGATGTTACAACAAGCCAAAATTTTCGTTTCCCCTGTCCACACAACACCACTGAAAACGGAGTTTTGGAAAATTTTCACTTTGGACGGAGTTTTCCAAAAGCTCCGTTTTCAACGACCAAAACTGCGTTTGCATGTGGACGAAAGGCCAAAACCGCAGATAAAAATCTCCATTTTTACAAATACCCGGCTACGCGTGGACATGGCCTAAAATATAATGTCGGTTTTGACAAGAGAGAAAATAGCATCTCGATTCAGGGGCGTGTCCTAGATTGCTATCCTGATCCTGGATTAGCTAGTGAGTCTGTCAATCATACTCTGGACGCCACGCCATTGGGTGAGTCAAATCTATAAAACCGTCCAACTGCAGTTCCTGACAGAAGAGTCATTCTTCTCCGGGGTGTTGGAGTAAGCAGAAGTTGAAAAATTAAAAGCGAGCTTCGTAGATAATCGTGTTCCAGTTTTCAGTTTCATCCAGGTTAGTTTTCGGAGTGTTCGTGTAGTTTCTTTCGCGCTGTGTCCGTGTTTAGCGGCGTATTTGCTTCTGCGTGTAGAGAGCAGCCTCCTGAAGGGCTTGGCCAGCCGGCTGGTCTAAACATTAACGTTATTTAATTCAATGCGGTTTTTTCCAGATAATTTTAAAACACTTTATTGCTCATTCAGTGTTACATAGACGTGTTAAAGTAGTGACGGTTGCCATGTATAAAATTTCAATCACCTAAATCGTAATAGTTAATCTTATCGGTGATAAGCTAGTTTTTGCATGCTAAGATGTCTTTGTCGTTTGTCTACTGCAGGTCTCTTCCTGAAACAATAACCAAAGTCTGATGCGTTTTTCTTTTTTTTTTTTTATCGCCAGGTTTTCACAGCGACAACCTGCAGAACCCCACTCCCACTCCGTTAACTGCTTGAACTCCGACATGATGATGCAGATAAACACAGACGCCTGCTGTCACAGGCACTCGCTGCTAAATGTGATGAACCGCTTCCTCGCGGCGGCGAACAACATGGACGAGACCATCATGGTGCCTAATTTACTGCGGGACGTACCACTGGAGGACCAGGACGGAGAGATCTCGATGCAGCTGTCCTTCCCGAGCAAGCAGAGGGACATGTATGAGCATTACTTGCTGCTGAAGTCCATTAAGAACGATATGGAGTGGGGTTTGCTGAAGCGCGACATGGGTGGCGGCGCCAGCTTTCTGGAGATGGCGGTGAAGCAGGAAGAACAGAAGGTACCAGGCGGACCAGTGGAAGACCACACCGACTTAGAAAGCCAGTTCCACTTCCACCTCCGTGGACTCTTCGGGGTCTTGTCCAAGCTCACAGACCAAGCAGATCACCTCACGAACCGGTACAAGAGGGAAATCGGCGGCGGGAGTCTCTTGCGATAGGACTGACCTGTGTGCTTTACATGGACTACCACTTGCACTTTGCTGAGGGACAGAGCTCGAGCAGTGGACTCGCACAGCCACTCCTGCCTGTGGGGTCGCCTCTAAGCAAGACCTAAATCTATTTCCAGTGCACAACTACTCAAAAGTACTGCTTTGATTAGGGGATGCATCTAAAAGCTGTGGGGTGTTTGGTGATTATTATTTTTTTCTTCTTTAATACAAGTGGTTTAATTTAAAAGGTTAATTTTGCTGTTTGAAGTTCTATTAAGTGTTTTTGAGTAAGTGTGTGACGGGGCACCCCTTATACTATACCATGTGGCTTTAAAAGTCTAATGGATGAGGTTTAAAAAAAAAAAATAATTGTTGGAGAGAACGTGAATGCTGGTAATTCTGTTTGGATTTATTTATTTTTTTCCCTTACATCAACCTAAATTCCCATAGTGTATCTCTGTAAAATCCACAGGTCTGGTTTTAACAAAGGTTCCTTTTAGCCTGCTGCTCTTATGCACTTCAACCAGAAAAGCTTTCCCTTCAGTTACACTCTTCATTGAAAAGATGAAGGTTGTGTTCATTTGATCGGTTTGACCTGTCGGAGTACTACTGTTGCCACATTTTAGTGTTTGTTTGCCATAAATGTTTACTTTTTATATAAAATGTAACAAAAGTAATAAATAAAGTAGACTTTTACATGGACTTGTGTTTGGTGTTTACATAGTATTTCTGTGGTTAACCCAATTTATTTGAATGAAATGTGCCCCTCTGTTGCCATGTTTGAACCTGAAAGATACCTTGTTTGTCACTCACCAAGCTCTGAATGTACAGTTGCTTCGGTTACTGTTTCCCATGGCTTTATTAGTAAAAGGCAACCAGTAATGCAATGCCTTCATAAGCATTTCTGTGCTTGTCCTAAACACACGCACCACACCGGAGTCTTTTTCCTCAACCATGGCAACAGTTCTTTCAACCATAGCTGTTCAGATAACACAAAGGTGTGCCCCCACCCCCCATTTAAGGTACAGTGGATTTAAAGGATACATTTAGCAGGAAGATTGAAAGACTACAGTGTAATCCATATAAATCATGACTTTAGTGCAACTAATAAACAGTAAGTTTGTAGTGTTTGATCTAAGAGTAAAAATATAAAATGCATTGGGATGTGGGGAAATCATGTCTAAGTTGGTATGGCTATCTAAAGGTGTGCTTGTTGAATTTTGTTGATAACCTAATATATCCCTGTGTAATGCATTACTAGGATGTTACACTATTGTTTATTATAGGTGTCAAGATGTATCATGACATTTGGGATTGAGATCTAAAGACTTAATGATGCAATTTATCAGAATTTTAACACTTTACCTGACATTTAGATCTAGTTGAATTGGTAAGCAAAAGTATTTTAATAATTTAAATTAAGCAACCCTTAATATTTGGGTGCATATCCGTTGCTTAGAATAGCAACTGCAGAATAAAACCAATTGTTAAGTTGACAATCCAATGGCATAACCACACTATTCTTCCAAGAGTTTTTTTTTTTTTAATTTTCTATATGTAAAGTATGTTACAATAATTTGCATGTTACAAGGCTTCTTTCAGTTGTTTGTTTTGGGTGACTCCATTCAGTCCCCTCAGGAGGTGAAAATCCTGCTCATTTGAATTTAGGTCTGGTGAAAACCTTCCAATTTTTGCCCATATTGTTGTGGTGGCAATGTGTTCTGGGTCACTGTCTTGCTGGATGATGATGTCCCTCCCAATTAGATCGGATACATTTAGATGTTTCTGTAAATTTCTAAATTCCTTTTGCTGCTTTCATGAGTTTGGGCTCAAGCCAAACAAATCAGAGATATGAACACCTATCAATCACATGTTTCAATTTTTCTGGAAAATGGATGATTAAACATGTGCCATGTTCTAAGTTGTTAAACACAGAAGTAAATATCAGCAAATAAAAGCTGATAATTCTGACTGATCTTTTCAAAATCTTTTAACTTCTTTAAACCCAGTGTATAGCAAAAATAAAGGAATTGATGTTCCAATACTTTTGGCAGAGACTGTTTAATATCTAAAGCATCACATGCTCATTAGTTCCTGAAGAAACTTCTTTTACAGTATCGCAAAGGTCACGTTTACAGATACACAGATCTCACCGTTTACTGACTGGTCTGATGTAACTGTCACAACTGAAGTTTAAAAATATGCTAAATTAGCACCTAAGCACAAACTATATTTTAAATGTTTTAGTTTTTATGTTGAGGAGACACTAACACTGATACCCACAAGAACATCCCTCTGATATATTTGCTTGTGTCAACACTGTGAAAAGGTCACTGCAACATGAGCTTGTCTCTCAGTCAGCAACTTATCCTAATGTATGTGATCATGATATCACAGAGAAGGCAGAGCAAACACGTGTACACTGCAAGCTATTAAACAGTGTGGCAATATCTGAGTGGCCCATCACAGCCCCATGTCACTGATCACAAGAAGACTGCATGATCATGCAGGCGAGACTTGGCACTGAGTTTGCCAGACAGCTCTCTGGCTTGTATTTATCTTCTTTGATACTCATCAAAGTCACTTTCTCAACAGCTATAAAGTAAATGACCTACTTATGCAAGCTGTGTCCACACTGTCTGCGTCGAACTACCCAAGCAACATGGTTAACAACTATATCAAAATACCCACATTGTAAGTACTGGTTACATGGTAAATGACAGTTTAAAGTCCATTAAAAAAACGAAATGTAACCATAATGCACATTATGGCTGCTTCTGATTTTATTAAGCATGCACAGGTAGTGAGCCAGTTGCTGAAATTCCCAACTGGGGTTATATTTAATTGAGATTTTGCCTGTCAGACAAGTGAAAGCTCACAAGATCAGCTGGTATTAGGCCATGCTCACCCCACTGGTCTTAACAATACTTAGCCTTGTACTGTTGTAAAGGGTGTTATACAGCACAGTGCCTCTGCTCAGTGCAAACTGCACAATAATGAAAGAACCTACACTTATATAGTGGTTTATATAGTTGTCATACATTTGCAAGGTGAGATAAATTTTACTTTAGCTTTTAGTGATCATGGGATATTAACCATGATTTGACTGATATGGTTAATTAAGAATACAGTGGAACCTCGGATTACGAGTAACGCGGTTTACGAGTGTTCCGCAAGACGAGCAAAGATTTTTAATAA
>JAQMYJ010000002.1:14632554-14669125 GCA_030014305.1 Clarias laeviceps | reverse complement strand
ATTTTGTTTAAACAATTATTGCACACTTTCTGTAAATCCTATAAACTTCGTTTCACTTCTCAAATATCACTGTGTGTCTCCTATAAGATATATTTAACTGTAAATTTTTTTATCGTAACAATCAACGATTTATACAGGAAAATCATGAAGATTAACAAGGCTGCCCAAACTTATGCATCCTACTATATATATACACATATATACATACACACACACACACACACACACACACACACACACATGTCCCCATAATCTTTTACTTTAATCACTTTTGTGAAAGTTTTTAAGTTCTTACATGATTTGAATTTATAAGCATAAACAACAGTGATTCATGTAAAGGACAAAAATAGGTGAAAGCACATTTCCCTGTCCAACCAAGTGTCAATAGTAAAGCAGAAATCTCTTGAGACTACTGCACTGAATGGTGAAATCTACTGTAATCATACAGAAATAAATACTGTAATGTAAAAAAGCAAAGACTAAAGAAGATTTAATTCACATTCATGAAACATGGGACCATCACAACTCAGTTACTCACTTTAACTCAGTTAGTCAATTTCGTTAACTTTGCTTAGAAATAAAACAGTTTTTTTTTTCATGATAATAAGCCTAAATACAATATGTTTGTAAAAATTATTGTATATACTTTATATTAAATAATGAAAACAAAAGTGTGAACAGTTATTTCCTTATACTGTTTCAGCAAACAAATTTCTTACCAGATTTGCTGCACGGAGGTTGCTCTGTTTTAACTGAAAGACCCCTTCCTTTGTGAATCTTAGCTGCATCTTCAAGGATTGGACATGTGCTCTGCTTTAGTGGGCTCTCCTTCAGTGGGCTCTTTTCTGTAGTGGTACCCTTTTTCTGTTAAAAAACAAACATGTCAAAATCCACTCTGAAATACCTTCTTCCTCATCAATATTTATTATACAATATATTTTACATTTTGCAGATTTATTTTATTATGAAATTTTGAGTTGACTTTTGTGACAAACAATCTGCAAGTTGGTTATTTTGATCTTAATTGATGGTTTCTCACATTAACCACAATACTGTTTAACTGCTTAGTATAGTGGAACCAGTGGGATTTAGTGCTTGTTACTCCTCTATCTAAAGAGACTAAGGTAGCAGTGCTTATGGCATTTACTCTGTCCAGCTCTCAGCTTCTTATCTGTAAATTTAAACAATTAAAGCTGTAAAGCTTCTACTTTCATGATAATGCTGTAATGCTGTATGACATCATCAAGCCAGTCATTGCTTAGATTACTAGCTAACACAAAAAAAAATTAAGGCTCTGTCTTAATTCAGTACAACTGCAACATGTAGCTGCCGTTTATTCCGGAACTCTGTCTACTTTTAACTTGCTGTCTACTTTTACTTCTCTCGTCAATATGACATTCAATGTCACTGGATAATTGCAAGTCAAAAAGGAGACCTGCCCCTTTTTTTCCCCAGAGTTAATAGCAACATTGAATCATTACTGCTTAGGTTTGAGTTTTTCCTGTTACACAACATTGTAACTGCACAGAAAACCACTAACTTCTCATGGGAACGATAAAATCATAAAACATCAACCAATAAATTAGTGCATTAAGTATTGGTAATATTTAATGTGTTTTGCTTTCCTTTAAGAAACAAAATGAAAACAAACATTCCTATGATGTAGCATCTAGATTACGTATGTAAATAGATCTTACTTTTTTAGAGGAAGGGGCTTGAAATTCTGTAGCACTTTCCTTCATCCGAGGTTTCTTCTTTATTGTTGCAGTCTTTAGTGTTTCAGGAGATGTCTTCTCCTTCTTCCTTGGTTTCTTCTGTTTGGTGATGGGTACATTTCCTTTGGAGACACTATCTTTTTTACCACCATTTATTTTTTTCTCTGCCTCTGTATTTGTTTGAGGCTGAGGAATGGATATGCTCTCCAGCTTTGAATTAGGAGTGAGTTGTATTGCAGGGTCTTCTCTTGTTTTCTCCTCTGGATCTGGAGCCAGTATGCTTTCCTTCTTGCCAACTTTACTACTAGATCCACATCTTTTCTTAGGACTGCTGAGCTCTGACTTTTGGCCTGTAAAGTTTTCTAATTGCTTTGCCTGTTTGTCATGGCATTTCTCTTTGGGCAAAATAACAGCTGTGGCATCCTGCCTATTGTCCACTGATGCATCTGTAAGTGGGG
Source organism: Clarias laeviceps (assembly GCA_030014305.1). Taxonomy (NCBI): domain Eukaryota; kingdom Metazoa; phylum Chordata; class Actinopteri; order Siluriformes; family Clariidae; genus Clarias; species Clarias laeviceps. The sequence continues at coordinate 14,666,952 of JAQMYJ010000002.1, read as the reverse complement.
AATTGCTAATTGTCGTAGAGTCCTGTGGCTCTGAAATTCCACCAGGAGTAAAGCAAGTGGACACAGTTTGTTGCACTGGAGGGTTCTGAGATCTGCTGAGCAAGTTCATCACTTCAGGCTTCCTGGATCCCACAGTTGACAGGTTACAGTAGGTTTCACCAGTCAGTGCAGTGGTCTCAAGAGCTTTCTGCTTTACTATTGACTCCAAGTTGGACAGGGGCGAATGGGTTTTCTCCCATTTTTCATCCTTTACATTAGTAGGGCTTAATTCACATTTATGAAACAAGGGGCCATCACAACTCGGGTTGCCTTTGACCTTAGATGGGGCTTGGCTCTGAGCTGGACGTTTCTGCAAAGACATCCCCTGAAAAAGTGGTTGGGGCCACAGTGGTTTACCTGGTGGTGTAAACGAAACACCTGCCTTTCCACCTGACGTCCTTGGGGATTGCAAGCTTGTAGAAGTAAACAGGGGCTTAGATGGAAGCTCTTGCACTCCAGAGGCAGTAGTACTAGCAGATGTACTACCAGATTGCTTATCACCTTTATTTTGCCTTTCACCTTTAACTGAGGAAGGAGTTTTCTTGCCTCTGGAGGCCAATTGTTCACCTTGATCAATAATCGAAATTGTTTCTTGCTTAGCAAATATCTGAACATCTTCAACAAAAGCGGCACTTTTTCCGTCCTTGCTGCGCAGGGTAGAGGCTAGTATAGGGCTTGCTACACCAACATATGTTCCTGGGAGGTTGTTTAAGGAACCTTGAGATGAGCCTTTGCCCCATGATGCACTGGGTTCCAAATTGTGATTGCTGAGTTTTGAGGTGGATCTCTGGGCTGACCCATTTCTTTGGGTGTCTGGTAGAATGCCAAACGTAGAAGCAGAACCATAAGTGGAAGTGTGAGGCCTTTTGGAGGCATGGGAATTCTTTTGATGAGGCTCAAATAAGCATTGCTCAGTTGTGGTAGTTGGACTGTTTTGAGCATCCTTTATGCTTTTTTGGCGCTTGGATTTTGAAGATAAGTCAAGAGGCACATCTCTAGCTTCTGGACACAGAGAACTGTGGTCCTCAGTAGATGATACAGTCTTCGGTTTCAAATATGCCACAGAAGTCTTTTCGATTCCTCTGTATGGGGGACATTTCTCTACAAGGCTTAGAAGCCTGCTCTGAGTGGTAATGTTGGCCAGTGCTGAGCTACAGCAGATGGCAGCAGTGGGAGAGATAGTATAATGAGTCAGTGGGGCTGAGGCTTGGGTAGCCTGTTGTGCTGGGAGAGGAATAGCTGGGCTAACAGCAGAGGAAATTGTTGATTTGTGCTCTCCGACACCTTTACAGCCCTTTGCATTAGAAACATGTTCACATCGGCCTTTCGATGCTGATGACAGTGGTTTCTTCTCAGGAATGCCTCGACCCATAGAAAAATGATACGGATATGTTTTTAGCCTTGGAGTCGCACTTGAGCCAGGGCACGATACTGGACAGTCCTTTTGAAACTGACTAGCTGTGGCTTCTCTCAGTGCAGCAATCTGGCCCAATCCTGGAGGCAATGTGATCTTACAAAGAGAAGAAGCAAAGTTTGCAGATGGAAGGAAAGCAACAGGTTGGCCTGGTTTAAAGAGGGTTGAACATTGAAATCCTGGGGAAAGGCTGATAACAGGTTGGGTAGGCCCAGTGTTATGTGGAGCTTTCTTATTTTGGGTCGCACTATTGTTAACCAAGGTCATCAAGTCCTCTGAGCCAACCTTCTTACCACAAGGCCAGTGCTGATTTGGGTAGGAAGCAGCTCCTTCAGCCTGGGCTTTTGGAACTTCCGTCCTATCGGGTAATGATGTGCTAAAAGAATCGGTGTTAAACACAGAATTGTTGCGAAGATGGGAAGGGGGGACTTCGGGGCAATGGTTTGAATTGCTGGTCTTGCTAGCCTTGTCTGAGCAAACACCAGGCATTTTGCAGTCTGTAGATGTCCTCAACTTGTTCTGCTGTCCGTGAGGCACGTCTCCTCTAAGTTCAGGAGGCAGTGTCTGCTGAGGATTCCCCACCATGCTCTCTGACAGCTGTGTAAGGGCACTGCTCTCTTTGTTCACTGTGCCTCCATCCCCTACATTCATTGGTGAGGGATCCACCTAGGCAAATAATAAGAAAATTTGGAAATCAAAATCCTATCTAAAATTAACAAGTATTAAAATAATCACTCTTTTAATAAAGCATATTATCACCTGCATAGGTGTTTTTTTTTTCAACACAGCATTCCTTTGAGTGTGTTGACAGATGTGTGTTTATAAGAATGTCTTCTATGTATGGCACAAAGCTAAAAACACAAGGAAAAATGTCAAAGACAAAATCTGTATGATTAAATTATTAGAGGTATTCAATTATTCAGACCAGTCCATGCAGCACTAACAATGAAAAAATTTGATAATGAGACATACATCACACTGTGACTGTGTAATGTTTTTTTTTCTCAAAACAGTTTGGTACACAATATGGTGTTTATATGATACAATCTCAATACAATTAAAAGTTCAGTGAAAACAATGTATGACTAAAATACAGAGTCAATAATAGTTCTCGAGAACATGCCATGTAATTATTTTTTTTTCTATTTAGAATTAATGCAATGGCTGCCTGGTGTGTCTCTCTGTAGCTCTAGATGTGTTTTTGAATCATGCATTCTCCACTACTGATTATGAACTTCCCAGTCTCTGCGGTTCGAAATGCTGCCTATATACAGCAAAAAGTTCATTAAGCATATGTGCGTGGCTGTGTGATATATTATCTACATCAGTCAAACGGCATTTATGTCCTCCAATCTCTGATTAGCTGGTTTTGTGTCATGTTTCTGATTAGCTGGTTTTATATTACGCTATGCTGTGCCAACATAAGTGAGTCCAGAGCTACTATGCTAACAGAGCCCATATACTCTAGCGAGCAAGTTAAAAAAAAAATCTATTTAAGCACATAAAAAAGGTTACGAATATAATGCCATATCTTAGCTGTATGTACACATATTTAGTAAGTTCTGCAAAATGTAGTGCTGGGCAATAAATCTCAAATTCATATCACGATTAAATTTTTTTTCAATTAGGATTACTGAACAATTTTTTTAAAGTGATGATTACCTTGTTAGTTTTTTGCCCCCATAGTTTACTGACAAGTTTTACACTGTAAATGTCATGTCACACACTGGATGGGGAGGAGTCATGGGACTACACACATGGTAGTATGTTTTTAAGGGGACAGTACATGAACACACAGCGGGTCAAGTCTTAACAGAATTTAAAAATTTTTTTTACATAAGATTGATTAGAGGTTTGATTAATTTTTTTTTATTAATTGCCCAGCCCTAATTTACAATTCTTATGTGCTGTTTACCAAATTACTCACTCACTCATTCATCGTCTATACCGCTCCATCCTGTATTCAGGGTCGCGGAGACCTGGAGCCTATCTCAGGAGGCCTAGGGCACGAGGCGGGGCCTGGATAGGGTGCCAATCCAGCGCCAGGCACACACACACTCACTCACACACTATGGGCAATTTGGGAACACAAATTACCCTAATGTACATGTCTTTAGACTGTGGGAGGAAACCGGAGTATCCGGAAGAAACCCACAAAGCACGGGGAGAACATGCAAACTCCATGTACACAGAGACGGGAATCGAACCTGGCCGGGAATTGAACCCAGACCCTGGAGGAGCAAAGCATTTACCAAATTAAACACATTTAAAAATTTACTAGTGTGAGATGATCTCTCAAACATATCCTGAGACCAAGCAATAAACATAGTGACATTTTTGTATCATGATGTATATCAAACTCTGTTATATCTAAATCTATTATATCTTAATTTTAGTGAACAACTGTAGTTGTACAGCTACAAACATTGTTTTACAGAAGGCCAGGCAAAAAAATTTATATGTAAATGTATAAAATTTAGTTGCACAGTGCCTTCGGAGTTAAACTTTATACTGTTAAATTATTGTTTTTTTTTATTACCAACGTTTCATAGGCAAACTATTCAAAACAATACTTTACATGAAGAAAGTAGTGATGTGAGAATTTTAAAAGAAAATCTGATTTGGCACACAATATTTAAGATTTGGCAAACAATGGACAACATATATAAGTATAACCTGTTGTGTCAAAGCAGGATTTAACCCTTTAAATGTAATGTCTAAAAATTGAATGCAGTAAGACGTAAACTAGTCATTATTGCATATAATAGGCAATAATAATTTTTCCATAGCAAGCTTTACAAGCAAGGGTGATATAACTGAGGCAAGGAGAATTTTTTTCAGCTCTTGCTTGTTCTTTAGTATGTAAAGAATTAGGGGTAAGAAATTACTTAGAAACTTTACTTACAAAACATATCATAATTCCAATTTACAATTAATTTCCGTATTAATTGTAATGAATATACAGTATATAGCATAGAATGCCTCATTCAACACTACTTATGATAATAATCCAATTTTTGCCCTTTTAAATGTTAAGAAAGTCTGTTAAAGACTTAGGCCTAACATACATGTATATAGGTACATTTAGAAACATCTTCCATATGAAAATTAAAACATCCTGTCAAAGGATCCCAAACCAACAGAAAGTGAGGTAACCCTATCACTGAGTATGTCATGAAGTAATGTCAAACACAGGAGATAGCTCTCAGGCTTGTAAGATTAGTGCATGTCACCAGTGTCCGCACGTCAACACTGAAAACGGAGATTCTAAATATTTTCACCCAGGGTAGAGTTTACCAAAATGTCTGTTCTTGGTAACCTAAACCAGAGTTTTAGGCAGAAAAAACGTTTTTTTTTTTTAAACACCCATGTACGTGTGGACAAGGTCTTAAATACAAATCAAATGATCTATATGTGCTTAAGCTGATATTTAGCCCCAAAGAGAAGCAAGTTCCTGGATTCACTGGGTGGATGTATAGCTCAGTGAGACAGTGTGAAACGGAGTGTAGGAGCATCCCTAGTCAGTGAACCCACCATTTTCTCAGGGAAAGTAATAAACAATACTTCAAACATGTTATAGGTAATTTTTTAAACCGCAGCTACTGCTTGTTATAATTAAAACCAGTAATCTATATGAAAAAATCCTACTATCAAATTTTTTTTACCTATTTCTTACATCAGAAAACCTATGCTCCCCACGTATTAACAAATTCTTTCTTGAAATTGGACATGATCAAAGATGACCAAGCCTGAACAATCCACCTGAGACCTTGTGCAAAAGTCTGTCTAGCAAATATCGCTTACTGCATACATTTATTTGTATTATGCAGTTTATATATCAAGGTACTGTAGGTATATGAAAAATAAATATTAATTAATTTTACATGATTCCTTTATGCTTAAAATAAAAAAAATGGGTAAACATTTTTAAACATAATGTCAAGACAATTTCCAGAGTGTAGTGGCTAAATAATTACTAAATTAACCTTCTTTAAAATCAGCCCATAAAACATTTGCTCTATGGTGCTATTAATGTAGATAGTCCTGATTAAACTTGATCATGGCAAAAACAGTAGAATCCGATTTTTTTTATTTGTGAAAAGTACAAGTTCACTGGTCACAGAATAGTCCCATCCCAGCACTATCAAGTCCTGTTTAATCATTTTAAGGGCCAAGTCTGGCTAGTTTCAAACAACACTCAGTTAGAATCCTAGGAAATACCCTTAGAACTAGTATTGTGAAAGATAATGAATATTAGATTATCGGATTATTTCGATAAGAAAGCATGGATTTTGTTTAGATTATGCCAATGTTAGGAATAAGTGTGAGAGGAATGATCTTTGTCTCATAGCCTCAAAAAGCTAGGCCAAAGATTGCTACAACACTGACCATACTCTTAAAGAAAGAGGAAGCCAGGCCAAAACTTGTCTTTACCCAATAAACAATGCAGGAAGAAGCCTCCATGAAAACACACACACACACACACACACACACACACACACACAGCTGGACCTTCAAACCAGAGTGCTGAATGAAAGAAATGTGACTTAGTACCTGTGTAGTTTTAGTGTTTGAGGAGTTATTTACAGTATATCAGTATTAACAGTGGATGTAATGCACTTGACATCCACTATTATGTGTCTAAAAATCATAGAAAATAAAAATCATACAGTCATTCAGAGAACAACATCTCACATGACTGGTGCACCAGATCAGAAGCGGTCCTGCACAAACACGAGTGGGAAATGACTGCCAAATTACTGAAATGCATGAGAAAAGCAAACTACAGCCTGAGTGTGTACAGCGCACGGTTCCCCTCGCAGGTCAGGCGAGTCTGGCTAACGGACAGGAGAGAGTGTGTGTGTGTTAGTAAAGTTTGTCGACCCACGCGAGCTCTCATCGTCGCTGGTCTCGGTGCTCTACTGACCGAAGCTCGATACTGAACTACCTCATGTGAGAATGCTAAATTAAGCTGGAAACTAGACACATTCGTCAGTCGGCTGGGTGAAGCGAGAACCCGATTATCGAGTCGCTTTTTGATGTGATAAGACATGCGAAAGGCATGGCAGGGAAATACAACCTCGGCTCCTGAGCCCACTCTCTCCCGGTGTGTCGGCAGCGCAGACCAGAGGGAGCACACACACACACACACAAAGGAGACGCTACAAGTACACATACAGGATGCGGGTTTGAAACCTAACGTCGTAGGGAGATCGCCGATTTTCCCCAAGATACAAGACTAAAAAGGATTTTCGCATGATTAAAAAAAATGTCCCTCCGTATAAACTCTGCCTCGTCCACTCGCTCGACCGAGCCTGATGAACAATTGAGCGATCACACAACACAATACAGAAAGACGCCGCTGGCTCTCAGGTGGAAATATTCTGTTTAAAATTAGGCCAATACATGAAACAAACTCGCCGCGATTCGCACACGACTGAAAGGGGTGAGGCACGCAAACACGAGACGATGTAGGTCTTCTCAGCGGGAATTATCCGAAAACGACTTCGCGCTGAAAACGAGCAGTGTTGTTGATATGCATACTCGTGTGGCCACGACGGAGGCAAAAAGATAAAATAACCACGCGTCCCTTCCGATGGACAGCAGTCCTGTCGACCAGAAACTAGAAATGCCCAAACTGAGGAAGCCTGACCGCATCTCTCGGTGACCACGAGTGTGCAGTCCAACTACAACGCCTTCCTCATCGCAAAGATAAATCGAGAGAGAAAGCCAGACAACATTGCGAGGCTGATATCACCCACATGAGGAAACATCGTACTTTGGGCTAACTCTTCACATTCACCCTCCAATGGCTGCTTAAAAATGTACCGTGTGTTAGTTAGAGATAACTACCGAGTGTTACTCGTGTTCCGCGATGTACAGAGACGTATCCTTACTTAGCAATGTGCTCTACGCTGAAGCTGCAACGTCCAGATCCCTGCGCAGCAAAGTCTCCTCGAAGCAACTATCGATCTGTATTACACTGTTTGCAAATGTTAAGGACAAGCCGTGTGTCATCGTACGGAAATATCTCCGATACGGTATTTCATCCGTCCCATATCAGACCAGCCCGGTATCCGCGGTGTTAGAACATAACACAGCCCCGACCCGATGTCTCTGTCCACTGAATAATTCCCAAAGGTAATTAGCGAGCCAGATAACGATGTCAAACAGTACAAACAAACACCAACCCGTTGGAGCCACATTAAGGGTACTAAGGGTGCATCGAAAGGAAAGGATTTGAATCCCGTTGGTAGCAATTTACTAAGATCGACGATTTTCGGTTCCGAAAGTCCGTGGTGGTGGTGGGAGGGGGTTTCGTCAAGACAAGCCGTGTTGTAGCTCACAGGCTCTGCTCTGGTGGGAGAGAGGGGGAGATGGAAGGACCGCTACTATGGGAGTTGTAGTACTCGAAACCCCACACCCTGACGCTGCCGGCTCCGAGAAGGGAGGAGCAGGGACTGCAGGTACCGGCATGCAATGCTCGAGTCCAGCCGCTCAAGGGGAAAGGGGATCGCAACGGTGCGCTAAACCGAAAAAAAAAAAAAAAACCTTCGCCAAGTAACAAAGTGGAAATATGCCGCCTAATTACAAATAGGCGATGTTTTCCAAAAGCAACGCGGGTGACAGAATAATATAATATAGTCCACACATAATTTAGACGAGATCTCCCGAAATTACGGGTCACGTTTTGTGAAGTCTGTTGAAAGCGGGCGGGGAAAGAAAAAAAAAAAAAAGAGTTGAAGAGGTGCTGGCTGATTGTGTACCTCTGTACGCGAAGCCGCGAGCTGTAGACTAACAAACACCACAACTCACTATGCTAACGCTTTCCACACACACACACACACACAACCGACAAACCGTCAACCACGATGAAATTATATGGACATGTTTCATATAAGCTATTGTCTTGTTTTATTTTGTAGACTGTGCACAGAAAAAAATCTCTAAACAAAACAACTTTTACCACTTGTTCCCCCACAAAACCACCACCAACCGTCTTACGACCAGTTTCAGCCTGAAATACAAAAATATTCTTCAATATCTACATCTACATTATTCCCTCATGACCGAATTCTACTCCCTCTAAAATAGATTTTCAAAAACAATTGTGAAATCAGATTTCTTTTTCATCAGAAAATGAAAAAAAATCTGAAAAGTTTTATAATATAATAATGTGTAACATGCCAAATAGTTACATAAAAGGATTAATTAGTTCAGTTGTCTAATTATTTATGAACACAGGATTGTAGTTTATTATTATATGGGCTAAGGGACACACTCAGAGAATCATAGAAGGCGAATGCTTAACAGTTTTTCTAATGCACATTGTGTTAAGATGGTCAGTATATCCTCTATATGCACCTAAAATGATTGTAAATCACATTACGATAAGTATGGTCACTTAATTTAGAATTAAAGGTGCAGTTACTAACTCAAAAAGGTCTTTTCCATTGCCCATAACCAGTGTTAGAATATCACACATGGTCCATAATCTACATCATTAGTGAACATAATAACACAAAAAGGCCTTGGAAATGTTAAAAAGGAATGTGCCATATACTTATTATAAAATAATACAGAGTTTACCCCATATGTTAAAGATGTTTAACCCCTCATTCTCAATTACGGTTTGTCAGTTGTGTGTGGAAACTCGTGATGAGTTTAAGTGTTGATGTTGGATCCCAGCTCACAAATTCACATGTAGACATACTGCACAAAATCAACCAGCACCTCAACTCCTTTTACTTCCTGCCTAAAAAGACAAAAATGTGATCTATAATTTCAGGAGATATCCTCCAAGCTGTACACTATATCCTTATATCATCTTATATGGATATTTAACTGTTCCCAAAGGGATGCTTAAAATCACAAATATAGGCATTTTAAAGGTAAAAATGTTACAGTCCAAAAAAGTATAGTATCCAAGTCTGGGGTCCCAAGAATACAAAGGCAGGTAACATCTCTGTCCCTCTCTCATGATAAGTGCAACTATTCTCACATTTTCACTCAGAAAAAGCTATGGTGTTTGGGAAGACCGAATAACACATGTTTTGCTCCACACATACTGTGTTTAGCTAATTGCTGCTATTAAAACAGAAAAGTAACACACTACACTGAGGTGTGTATAACAGAAAATATACTTTTAAAATAATCTTTATTTGTTTTCCTAAAATATTTATATTTAGCTCAGTTTACATCATCTATTGAAGTGAAGTAACGTTAACTGTCCCTAATGACATGAGCAATAAAATTCTTATTAAAAGCAATCACAAGGAGAGAGTTTTCAAAACATAAGAAGTTAGTAATCAACCTTCTTGTTCACGTATGCATTCTGTCCTTATATACCTAACCTCTCAGTTACACCTTAACTCCTCCTAGTCATGCATGCTTTTTTTCTTTTCATCTTCACACAGACTACATCATCTGCGCTTTGGACACAGATACAGTGTGACTTTACAGCCACAAAATTAACAGTGTGCCGAGTTCACTGCTCAATGAAGTTTTTATGTTTGGGGGGGAAGCACAATTAAGGACTAGACACCAGAAAAAGTCTTGTTCTCTCACACAAGGTTTTAACATATATACCTTTTTATTCTTTGCCAGGACACATTTAATTCTGGTATGGGCCCGGGATTGGATGCCAGTCATCACAGGACATCACATACATTTGCATAGTCACTCACACCTAGGCACAATTTGGAATCACCATTACACCACCTGTGAAGTTTTTGAGAATCTAAAGTTGAGCCGCACAAATACAGGGAGAACATGCAAAACTCCATATAGACACTAAATCAAGCTCAGGGTGAAGCAAGTCCCTGGAGCTATGCCACCATCATGTCATAATTTCTGAACCTTTTTTTTCCTTAAACAGGCTCTTTAATATGCACAACAAGAAGCCACAGCAAACATTAGCTATTAGGCCTAGAACCTCCAGTGGCTGTGTTCATCTACAAGAACACATCTACATCTGCAACTTACTATCTACATACAGTAATATGGAACTGATAAGCCAGGCACAAACTTTAGAAATATGGAACTCAAGTGAGAAATCTTGAACCCCCAAATATTTGAGCACTATGATCTGTGAGAATAAGCATAATGAACACATGAATGTATGTGTGTGTGTGTGTTTCAAGAAATGCGTTTAAACAGGTACATCAATAAGAGGAGCACTGCGGTGCCAACTAGTTCAAACGGCAATGTGAGTTCTTTTAGACGATAAGCTATTTATCTTCCTTAAGCTTACAAACGCAAATGTGTGAACCCAGCCACAGAAAAAAAGACCGTATGGGAATACACACAGGTCAAGACAGACAGCGGACTGACATGTCTCTTTAACAAACATCTCTCATAGGCGATAAAGTGTCTTTCTCCGAAACCACAGCAGATACATAATACACATATAGCTGGGATGAAAGAGTGCAGAAAGTCCATAGCACACTTCTTTACAATTCAGTTTTGGGCTCAGTACAGCAAACTCGTAACTGAGATGCCTCGAAGTGAGGCGTTTGTGAAAATGAGCGACAGGTCTGTGTCTCTTTGTGACTTAACGTGCAAAGTTGGGCACAAAGGACACCCCTCGGTACTGGCCTCCCAGACTTGCAGATTGCCGTAAGGATCCCCGTTAGCAGGCTGATTTAGAACCGCACGAGACGGTTTAAGTGCAGAATGGTGTGGTGGTGAAGGCGGATCCGCGGGATACGGGACAGTACGGCACGCCTGAGACGGGTTACGAGCGTTATAGACCTCCTTCCGACGGTGACAGGTTGAGATGATGAAAAGCGTTCCTCTACTCAGGAAAGCATGATAACGTGGCCTTAATTAAGCACACCCTGCCCCGCTTTGACCACGGGCTGTCGCTCTCATTCCTTTTGTAGGCCTAAAAACACACGCCACAGCGTGTCCCAATCCACCGAAGGCTGCAGATGAGTGACCATTAGCTATCATTAGCCGCACGCAAATTTGAAACCTAACGGTAGACGCTACTTTGCAAGGCAATGCCAGATGAGCATTGGTGACAGCTGCTGAATAACAGACGTTTAGCTACAATAAATCGAGACTTTCATACACTTGCGCAGGCTGCAAAGTTTCCGGAGTTGCCCGTAGCCGTGCATGGCGTTTCGTAGTGCCCCCTTTAATGCCCCTCGCTCGCCAGTAGCGCCTTTGTTAATCGCATGGTGCTGCGCCGCCTGCCTTACCTCACTTACCTAAACGGCCCGGACGCCTTTTCTATGCCTTTTAGGAAGAAGTGCTCACGAAGAGACCGTGCAACCAGCTCTGTGCTTGTGGCGCTCGTCTCGGTTTAACAGAGCAATTTGGCGAAGGATTCAAAGGCAGCGTGAATTTTGGGCTTCTCGCCGCGATCTTCCCTCATCGCCAGTTCTCGTCCGCAGCAGCTGGAGAAGAAAATCGCGCTTCCTGGGTCCTAAAGCCTGACGATTCTATACAGGTGAGTTTACAGTGAGCCGTGCTCATGGAATAAACCTGATTCCGGTTGTTTATTGTTTTCGTTGATATAATGGTTCGTTCACTTTCATTATTTAAATCGTTCCAGGCATAATGTGATCTGACTGAAGTCACGGCAAACACTCTTTTACTCGAGGCAGTTTGTTTTTAAATGTTGGTAAATTATCCCCTCCATCGGTGCACATCAATGATGAGCTCAAAACTCAATGAATTACACATGTTATAGGCTATAATTAAAATCAGGCTGTTGTCAGACAGAATGTGCATGGTCGGGAGTTGAGATGGACGGAAAAGTGCTATGGTCTACTAAAACTCTATTTGTGGAAATATGTATTATATTATACACTGTACTTTTTGTAGTAATATTAAATAATATTAGATATTTGGGGCTATAATTAATTGCGGTGTGTGTAAAACATATCACATCCACATTATAATCGCATGTCATTATCAAAGTTTATGATTAGCTACTGACTTCTTAAACCAATCAAACAATTTGTCTGTTCACTTAAACTGTGGTTTTAACTCAGCATGTCACCTTAAACCTAATGTGTCCTGAAGGTGAGAAATTTAGAAATAGAAAGCTGAGAAGGGTTTAGTAAATAGGCAAAGTATTATTATACCGAGGATTTCCATGGGGTCCAGTAAACCCTTTTATTTTATTATTTTTTCTTTTGTTACTTGTTGCATTAAATAGATTATAAATGTTCCTGATCCTATTAATTAATGTTTTTAATGCTTGTTTGATCTTTTGCTCTTTCTTGTTGTCTTCTCGCTTTGTTCCATGAGCGATGTGAAATATTTCAGACATTATTAGAGAGAGGATAATAAGTGGACGAGAGAGACAAGCAAACTTAAATGCACACAGTAGAAATAGGCCTCGGTGACACTCAAACGAGACACCCATACACCTTGTGTGAGTTCGCGATATCGTTAGCAGGTCACGATTCATTGATTGTTCTGTAGCGCTGTGACGTCGTAAAGACTAATGTTTCTTTACTAAAGTTTGGATTCACATGGAACTGCAAATGGAGCTTTCGAGGGGGAAAATTTGTCATATACGGTCTATTTGGACAACATTTACAGTTAGCGTTCATAAAACCAGGGTGAAAAACACTGTATTAAAAGTATAAAAGCGGAGAAAATTGTCAAGCTTAGCGTATATCACGGTCTATGCTATAACTTCTTCCAAGCGGTTCCATAGTGTAGTGGTTATCACGTCTGCTTTACACGCAGAAGGTCCTGGGTTCGAGCCCCAGTGGAACCAGACCTTTTGTGTCTACTTAATGTGCTCTCTGGAATAATTTCGTGTGTCCCTTACGATCACCGACATGTTCTGGCAAAGTAGATTCTCCACGATAAGAAGATACACATCCAGTCTGTAGGTTAGGCACCGCTGGAGAAAATCGGCACCACGCTAAAAAAAACACGTACCATCTGATATTATAGTAATATAAGACCAGTCTCGGGTCACGTGAAAAAAAAATCGGGAGATACTAAGATAGCTGTGTCGAATAAATCCCAGAAATATGACATTTATTTAAGTTTCTTATAAAAACGTACTAGTTATATACATTTTAAGCAGACTATACCCCTTTTTAAACAGACCTGCTCTTTAATCCCGGTCCATGCACGCTGTTCCTCCCCCAACCCCCGCGTTTTACAGCGGAATACTGGACGAACACACACACACACACACACACACACAGATTAATCCTAAAATGTATGGATCCGATTAAGAAAATCAGACATAACCGTTTATGTCTACTTGTGATGTGCTATATAGGAGCAGTACGTCATTTTAAATTCAAAATTAACTGGGATCCGATAGATGGTCTAAATAAGGTCAGATAATTCTTAAGCCTTGGCGACCTCTACAGTTCACCGTTTGTAGAAGCCTTAATACGCCCGAGTAATAATATGAACTTCTTATGCGATCAGTCCTTGTACATCATTTACGCTGACAGGCTGCATCAGAAGAACAGGTAGGCGTTGTTTAATCATTCACTCACTTGTTTTCTATACCGCTTATCCTGTTCGGGGTCGAGGAAATCCTCGAGCCTGTCCCAGACGTCCTGAGGCACAAGGGGGGGGGGGATCCATAGCAGGGCACAAGCTTGCACATATTACATATTCACACACTAAGGTCATTTGCATGTCTTTGCACAGTGCAATGAAACTGCAGTACCCGGGGAACACAGACACACAACTCCCGACACGAGCTCTCGATCCTTGAGGTGCGAGGCCACAATGCAAACCAGTACGCCACGGTGTCGAGTAGTCGTTTCCCATAATTTATGAGGAATATTATGATGATAGCATATCTAAAGTCTCAAGCTAAACTTTACTGAATCAATCTGTTCAAACCTGTCGTTAGTTAAAGTTAGTCTAAATTAAATCATATAGAGTGCCTATATCTCTATTCACAAAAATCCTATAAAGGCCATATTTTCTAAATATGAATTATATGCTTCCGGGGCAGTGACTGTAGCATTTGATAGTGAGTAAATGTACAAATGTTTCATAAGTATTGCTCAAGCTGGTCATTGTTATAAGCAGCACAATACCTTTTCTATGAACGTAATGTCATTAGCATGCTGAAGGAGATGAATGGCGACACTGAAGAGGGTTTTACATGTGATGTATTTGTAGCTGAAATACAACTCTATAAAATACATACAGCATACAATGGGTAACTGTAACCTACAGCAACTGTTCTATTCACAGTGACAATGTAAACAATGTTCCAGTAGAGCTGATATATACAGTATATTTACAATCACTGATAGTGATTTCTCTTGAACTGTTATTTCCTGACATGACATGCTGAACTCAACAGGATGTGCAAATCCAAACAAGCCTGGTAAACCTCTTTTTGCGAGTACCCATATATTTTATTAAAGACTGTTATAGACATTTTATTTATTTATTTATTTATTTATTTATTTAACTATTGGAGCTGTCCATGGTTCTGAAGTTGCTCATTCTTCACACCTGCATGAGTAATAAACAGTTTAATTATCTGCACCCGGATACGGGAAACATGCTAAGCTGCGGCACAGTAAAAGTTTGACTGTGCATGTTTCCTGCTCGCTAAATTTGTTTAAAAACCTTAATCCATAGATCTGTAAATAGAGAAATTATAATAGTAGATTAAATTTAAAATTCAAAATTTTGTAAAAATAAAAGCAAATCATTTTCATTTCGCTTTATGTAGTAATTTATAAGAAATATTATGTATGTATGAATTTTCTTAAATCACAAATGAATTATTCACCATTCTTTAAGTTTCTTCTAAAGTCAAAAGTCTGCTGAAGTGTTAAGGGACTGTGGCCTTGCACCTCAAGGGAATATGGTTCAAGTCCCACCTTCGAGTATGTGTGTGTGGAGCTTGTATGTTCTCCATGTGGTTCGGGGATTTCCTCCGGGTAACCTGGTGTCCTTCCACAGTCCAAAGAATTGGCGTTTCCAAATTGCTCATAGTGTGTAAATAAGTGTGTGCGTGCTTATGCCGTGTGATGGATTGGCACCCTTTCCAGTAAGTGCTCGACATGTTTACTAGTTCGCTTACCCCGAATCCTAGTTTCTGTGCTGTCCAACACCTTTCGCTGTACATTTCAGATGGTTTTAGAATATTGAAAGTCGTTAAGTTCCTAACTTCAGCACTGATGACTTGAAGACAGAGTAGCCTATAGGAAACTCTTTATGCGCGCGAGTGCTACCATTTCCCGCGAATTGAGTATGCATTCAACTGGCTGCTGCTCCAATGTTTCAGCAGACATATTATTACCTCACAGTATGACACAAAAGGTAATGACACAATTTGCACATCACAATCTACACTGCCCGACCAAACAAATGCCTTTGCTTTGACTATAAGCATGCATTCACCATGGCATAATTTTAATAAGCTAATGAAATGTCACATTATTTATTTCTGTCCAGAGCCGCATTAATTTCTCAGATCATGGCGTAAAGTCTTCTCCAGCACATTCCAAAGATTCTCAATGGGGTTGAGGTCTGGATTCTGTGGTGGCCAATCCATGTGATTTGAAAATTATGTCTCATGATCCCTGAACTACTCTTTCACAATTTGAGCCTTATGAATCCTGGCATTGCTGAATATTAACCTGACCAACTGAAGAATCCCCAGATCATTACATTTCTTGTACATAGATTTGTACAGTACATTAGGCACCAGGCCTGCTAGGTACATCACTTTATCTGGCTCTCTTCTTACCCTGATGCACCCATTACTCTGGAACAGGGTAAATCTGTACTCACCAGACCACATGACCTTTTACCAATGTCCATACTTTATACTCCCTAGCAAATTGAAGCCTTTTTTCAGATTAGCCCCACTGATAAGTGGTTTTCTTAAGCCCATACAGCTGTTTAGGTCCAATCCCTTGTTTTCTTCACAATGGGCATGTAGAAGTGCTCTCAATGTCACTATTAAAAATAGCTGTGAGTTCATTTTTTTAAATATAATTTTATTTCACCAAATATTTAAGTGATCAAAAAGTGATTTTTATTTTTTTGGTCTACCAGTTTTCTTCTTTGAAGATGATGGCTCACCACTATCCTTTCAGGTTTAAATAATGGTTGCCGATTCTGAAACCCTTCTGAAACATCTTTGCCACATCCACAGGATAAGTCTTCAGACATGGCTGTTAAAGAAATGCATAAATTACTTCCTGCATAAATTACTTCCTGCATAAATTAGGGTTAAATAGCATGTTTGCTTAGTTAAATTCATGTTTTTACTCTTTCTTTCTTTCTTTTCTTTTAATCACTAAGAAAATGACCTGTTCTGGAAATCAAGAGTGTTCAAGAGTCAAGAGTGTTCATATGGTTGCTGATTACCCTGCGGTTTTTGTGCGAACACCTAGCATGCCTATAAGCCTATGTCAAAAATAACTTGGTTGTTAAAATTTTTAAAATCACATCTTTTTAGACTGTTTACAATGAAGTTTTGTACAAATATGGGGTAACAATGTGGCTCAGTGGTTAGCTCTGTTGCCTTGCACCTCTAGGCTTGAGGGTTCAATGCCCGCCTCTGGTCTTTGAGCATGTTCTCTCCATGTTTTGTGGGTTTCCGCCGGGTGCTCCAGTTTTCTTCCACAGTCCAAAAACATGCAGATTAGGCTAATTGGCGTTCCCAAATTGGTGGAAGTGTGTGAGTGATGGATTGGTACCCCATTAGTGTCTGTCCCGTCTCATGCCCTAAGTCTCCCTGCAAAACTGTACACAGGAATAAACGGTATAGACGGTGAGTGAGCGTACAGATATGGTTAATGTTAGAATCAGACCGCCGTGCTATGAGTGTTGAAAAGGGTTAAATTATTTCAGACGTGACGCGGTTGCCCTTTACACTTTTACGCGATAGGTGGCAGCACGTGCGCATTTTGCGCTCCATGCTATGACTTTTAATATGGAAGAAAGTCAGCGTGGCGGCCATTTTGGATCTCGCCTGGTGTTTTATCCTGGGCTTCACTCACGCTTATTTTCAAATGAATAAAGCTCTGAAGTGGGAATAATGGCGAATGTAGCAACAGCTGTGGCCGCGGTTGCGGGAAGAGACCCTGCAGTAGACCGCTCCTTACGATCTGTTTTCGGTAAAAGAACAAAAGAAAGAAAGAAATGTTTAATTACTGGGTGTACCCAGTCTATTTGGATGATGCGTGTTTGTCAGCTAGCTTAGCTAACACACTTTAAGCTGATTGACTAAGTGTTACCTTAATGCAGCAGCGTCTTTCTGGGTTACAGGTTTATTATCACCCAAGACAACTGCAGAATAGTCTATTCTCACTGTAAAATAATATTTATTAAGTTACAGGCTGTTGTGTAGTATTGCTACGTGAAAGACTACTGTCTCATTCCTGACCTAAACACTAATACCTGCTTTAACCTAATTTGAGCCTTCACACGCCAAACTAGCCGTTGTCCCAAATGAATAAAAGGTGGTTTGTTAGTTTGTTACAGCATCCGAAAGTGTGCGATATTTGTCCAGGTCACGATCCGTCCATTTGTTTAACTAATCTTGCACCTGGCTTAATTGATACAATTTATTTATACACTTTTTACCTTATGCATTTTATATATTTCTATTTTTTTTTATTTAACTGTGTATTTGTAGATTTTATATTTTACAGTCTTTTTCCCCTAGTGCAATTTGCCTCTTCTTACCTTCTTATTATATTTCATTGTTCCTTTTTAAGATCATGACCACTCGTAAAAGCATTTCACTACATGTCATACTGTGTATGCTTGTGTATGTTACAAAAAATTGTATTTGGTTTTGTGTTGTAGTGGGGAATATCCCATATGAAGCAACAGAAGAGCAGCTGAAGGACATCTTCTCAGAAGTTGGACTTGTCGTCAGTTTCAGGTAACTTCTGACCTTCAGAAAGGTTGTGGCATGCTTATGTGAAGTATTCATGTGACTAAAATGACCTGCTTTGTAGGTTGGTATATGACAGAGAAACAGGAAAACCAAAAGGTTATGGCTTCTGTGAGTACCAGGACCAGGAGACGGCACTCAGCGCCATGCGCAACCTCAATGGCCGAGAGTTCAGTGGCCGAGCACTGCGTGTTGACAACGCAGCCAGTGAGAAAAACAAAGAAGAGCTGAAGAGTAAGTATGCTAAATTTTGGCTTTACCAGTCTGAGAGCGGCTGATCGGGAAGCTAAGCAGACTTGCACCAGGTTAGTACTAGGGTGGGAGGCTGTCTTGGAATACCAGGTGCTGTAAGCTATTTTGATGCAACTTCCCTTTGGTATTAATAAATGTATCTATCTATCTATCTCTCTCTCTCTATCTCTCTGTCATTCATTTTCTCACAACAGTCAAGTGTTTGCAATTTAATGTGACTTATACAGAGGGTTCTGTATTGTCTGTCTGTTTTGTTCCTCTAAGGTTTGGGCACTGGGGCTCCCATCATCGAATCACCGTACGGAGACAGCTGCCCAGCTGAAGAGGCTCCAGAGTCCATCAGCAGAGCGGTGGCCAGCCTGCCACCAGAGCAGATGTTTGAGCTTATGAAACAGATGAAAGTGAGCACAAGAGCAAATGCTAGAAATTGAATCATTTCATGTGTAAGATGCTGTATGAAAGTTTGATTTGATAAACATATGGGAAACATTACTACTGTCGCTCTGTATTTCTCTTCTGCAGCTGTGTGTTCAGAACAGTCCACAAGAGGCCAGGAATATGCTCTTGCAGAATCCACAGCTGGCCTATGCGCTACTGCAGGCACAGGTCGTTATGAGGATCGTAGACCCTGAGATCGCCTTGGTGAGATGACTTTTTCTTTTTTCATGTTCTATTAGGACAGCGTATAAACGAGTGTTTTAAAAATGATGAAAATTAAGGAAATTCTTAATCATTTTGTGAGTATTTAATAAGATGTGCTTTGTGGTCTGTCTAACAGAATGCTTCATACATAGAGGAAGGTTTTTTTTTTTTTTTTTTTTTTTTTACGTGTTTATTTACCTGTTTAAAACTTTATTGTCTGGAAAGATTGTGTTTAAGATGCAAAATGTTTCTGTGCTGTAATGTAAAAATCTATCCTATTGACCAATCACATATTAGGATTTTTTTTTTTTACCTTGCAGAAAATGCTTCATCGGCAAGCTTCTGTGCAGCCCATAAACCCAAACAACCAGTCAGGGCCTTTGCCAGTGTCTAACCAGCCTCATGCTCAGCCCAGTGCCCCGGTGTCTCAGCCCCAGCCCATGGTGAACACCTCTCTCATTCTCACATGTTGATTTTTTTTTAGATAAACATGTCAAACAAATGTCAGCGAATGATCATAAACTTTTTAAAGAGTTCTCGTTTTAAATGTTCTGCATAGTCGTATATTTATGTCCTCTGTTGAATCGCAAAGTGGGGAAAAAAAGTCCTATGTGGCATGTATATTATTTTGGTAGACTACAATGCATACGAAAACCTAAACACTAATATGTCTTTAATCTCATGTCTTAGCCAGGAATGCATGTGAATGGTGCTCCCCAGATGATGCCACCTTCTCAGATGGGAGGTGGAGTGCCAGGGCCAATGGCTGGACAGGGGCCTATGCCAGGGCAAGGCCCTATGCCTGGACCAGGGCCTCTGGGGCCAGGAGGTAAACCTGGTTTCCCTTTTGCAGTGTGTGCATGCAAGATTGCGCATCTTATTTTAAAAAGATGTCTTCTGCCTTCTTCATTGTAGGTGGAATGCAGCCTCAGATGGGGATTCCTCAAGGAGGCCCTGTCCCTATGGATAGGGGTGCAGGTGGGTGATCTTAATCTTGCTTGTTTGCTTATTTATTTAGTTAGCTAGGTATAAGTCACGTGAATGTTATGACATGCGAGTCCGTATTTTGCAGGCTTGGATGATATTCTCAGAGAATAGTATAAACAGATTGTGAAGTATTTTGGATGTGGTTCTTAAGTTGCAAAGAGAAGCTCTCTCTCTCTCTCTCTCTCTCTCTCACTTACACTCAGACACACACACACACACACACACACACACACACACACACACACGAATTTGCACACACGTGAACTATGCAAAATATAGTTTGTGGTGAGTAATGTATTGTAAAACAGGGACTTCAACAGAGCAAAGAAAAAAAGAATAACTTTGACTTACAATGTAAAGAAACAGTTAACTACTGTAAGACCTTTCGTTTGATGTGCACCACAGACATGAGGCGAGGTTTAATGGGAAAAAGGAAATTTTATTTGGAGAAAATGAAAGGATTTTCTGTAGGAAGGAAAAAAAGAAGGGGAGGAAAGTAGTGAGGGTGTGCACATGTGGGTCCAGAGGAAGTGCCCAGCTGGAGAGTGATGGCCGCGGGCAGAGTGGAATTGTATGGGCAGCGGCTCCTGCAAGCTTCTTAGTGTGGCTCCTGTCGCTGGCTCGGGCAACTGCCCCCTCTCAGCTCTTCTTGGGCGTGGTCACAAACGGGAGACTAATTGCAGCCAACCACTCCTCTGGTTACTGCAGCTGAGAGCCCGGCTGGGGAAACATCGAGTTCAGCAGCCTTTCCCTCATGGGCAGCTGGATCGTGAAGGCTGTCTTTGAAGCAGTGATCAAATGGCGGTGCTTAGTCTACCCACCTTTGAAGTCCCTGGGGAGGCATGCCACTTTCGCATTTAACATCCGCCACACATTTTTCTCAGTCCCAAAGCTCCGATCTTTGCCTGTGATTTTTCGGTAATTTTTTTCTAAAACCCCCCCCTCGTTATAGCCAGCTACCTGTTGTGCTCAATAAAATCTCCTTGTGGATTATTTGTTAAATGGATCCGAGCAATTATAAATGCACAAATCAGGGCATTTTGAGAGTGAGTAACACTGACTTCTAGAAAATTACTTCCTGACCTCTGGTAACACATACGCAGTGACATCATGTGCAAAAATCCTGTTTATTTATAATGTGCCTTACTTGCACCAGAATATTTGCTGTTAGTCTTAAGAAGTATGATGAGATTTGAGAAGGTAACATTAAATTTAATAATCATTTTAATCATTACAATTTAATTTCTCATTTAAACATGCAGTTCTACAGCGCTTCTCAAATTATTTTTAACGTGCTGTATTGTACTAACAAAATCCATCTTTCAATATGAAAAGCAAGATTAGATTTTAATAAAACAAGTGTACATGTCTTCATCTTAAAAGAAAGATCTAATTTAGCAGGCTTATTGATATTTATGAGTACTGTTTGTGTGTGTGTGGTTTAAAACAGGTGCAGTGCTAAGGTGGGTAACTTAAATAGCTAGCTAACAGTGAATACAAGCATGACAATACATGTTTTTATAAGTCCTGCTGTATGTTCACATATAATCATTAATATTACGTTGTTTTGTATCGTTGCTATCATCTAGCCATGTTATTAAATGTATATAGATTCAAATAAACTTTAGTATTAAACAGTAGTGAATGGATTAAAGAAGTCAGAAATTCTGAAAAAGTGAAATTCAAGACCATTAAAATAATTATTGTGTTTGTCAAATATTATCTTGCATAATCTGTTTGGTATTTTTAAAAATATTTTGTCAAGAAAGTATTTGTGCAGCGCTTTGATACTACATTTGAAACTCGACCTGTCACTTGATATAACAATTTTTAGCATTCTAACTTTAAAATTTCTTGAATGCTGAACACTTGCTAAATACTCTCAATTTTTTTTCAAAAGAATATCTTGTGCAGTAAAGAGCAGGAATTTAAAGTCTGCATCAGTTCACAGTGAATTTTTCCTGAGTAGTATCTGCAGGGGGTGCTGTTTACTTTCTCAGTTTCCTTTCCTGTTTTCTTTACCTAATGCTGACCCAGGAAGCCTTCAGGACTCTCCTGTAGGATCATCTGGGCCGGCTGCTATCGAGCGGCCGCAAGGTATCACCAGATTACCTCAGTGTTCTCAAAGATATGAGAACTGGGTTATGTGCTCCTCATAGCCTCATCTATAAAACATGAGAGGTTTACTTACTTTAGAATGTTTTATTATTCAGTCCTGGAACATTGAATAAAATTTTTTTAGAGACCTGTTGGCTAGAATGATTTTCTGCCTGTCAATATTGGTTGGTCTAATTAGACTTTAATTTCATGTTTTTGGCTTGTTATTTGGTGAAGGCTTAATTCATGATTTATAGTTTGAGGAAGCTACAATAATGAAAATAAGTGGTTCTAAAATAGTCCTCAGCTTGTGTTTGTCTAATAAGCATCATCAGTATATGCTTGACAAAGAATATGCTTGACAAATGAACACTTTTTTTTTTTTTGTTGAATCTTTTAGAAAGTGAAACTGAAATGAAATACACATCTGTACTTCCTTAATCATAAGGGTTTATTTTTTTTGCTGTTCAGTGCTTTTTGTGTATCGCCTGTTTTCACATGTTGAAGACTTGTGCTCTAATTTGACTTGGTGTGGCCTTTTTATAGTTCCCATGGTAGACCCACGGGCTCCCATGAGAGGAGCCCCTCAAGGGATTCCACCAAGAGGCCTGTTGGGTGATGGTCCTAATGACCCGCGAGGTGGATCACTAGTAAATGTGGGAGATGTGGAGCCGTGAGTATAGCTTTTTGTCTGGTTTGTAGTAGCCTTTGCACACAGTTGTACTACACACAGTGTAGTAGTAGAAAATCAAGGTGACTGTTCTGATAACCAAGAACATTCATGAAACACAAGCAGATGTCCTTGTAAATCTGTCAACTAGGTCAATT
This sequence comes from Clarias laeviceps, assembly GCA_030014305.1. Lineage (NCBI taxonomy): Eukaryota > Metazoa > Chordata > Actinopteri > Siluriformes > Clariidae > Clarias > Clarias laeviceps. Next base: position 14,643,817 of record JAQMYJ010000002.1, on the reverse strand, counting down.
TCACTAGATATTCACTAGAGCATCTCAGCATGTCTTTTAAAAGCATGATTGGTTACTGTTTGCATTGTTATCTATAAAATACCTGTTTGCTATAAAATAGTCACCAAAGTCAAAACAGACTGTGAGAAGAAAATCCCATCTAGCTTGCTGTGTCTTAGCTCTTGCATCATCTCAGTTTAGGTATAGAAGGTGAGGGCTTATATGGGGTGAGCATGTGCTTGAATTGAAGCCAGTCACTGCATCTTTACAAACACTTTGATCTAGAAACTTTGTGAGCTCCAAGTTTCCAAGTGTTTTTGGCTGCTCTGGGAGCAGCAGTTTGTAAAGAAGCAGTCCTCTTTCACATATGTGAGCTCTCAAAAGGCCAAAATTGGATGATGTCCTTCTGAGGATAATTCCTAGGATTCAAGGCTATGGATGACTGAGTTGTTGTTGACATGCACGCTTTTGAATATAAAATGATTCACATTAATTCTCTTTTAAAACAAGAGAATAACTTGAAATTACAGAACATAAAACTCCCAAACAAGCGCTTTAAAATAAATTGACAGTTGGACAGAAAGACATCTTGCACACATTACTTTCTGTAAGTTATTAGCTCCCCCAGTGCCTGAGACTATATTTAGTTGTTAAAAATAGCTTTACACTCATCACATTTTATGCATCGTTTAAGTGTTTTGGAATTAAATTTGTCACTTATAAGAAAAATAAAGGCAGCTCACATATCAACATGTAAAATTTTTGTCATATCCCTGTCTGCGTGCTTGTAGCCGTGGTTATATGGGTGTCCCTCCACCACACCAGGGGCCACCAATGCATATCGCTCCTCCAGACATGCGTGGACCCCATGAAATGAGAGGAGCAGCCATGTTGGGAGAGCCCAGAGGCCCAATGATGGATCAGCGTGGTCCACCCATGGACTCTAGAGGTACATGTCATTACGAGCACTGTGTGGTGTTATCAGATTTCCTGTGACAAAAGTAGTAGTAAGCAGTTGTGATTATTATTATTATTTTTTTTTTTTTTCATTTTGTTTTTTAGCCCCAATTCCACCAGGCCGTGATCCTCGAGCTGTAGAACCTCGTGGTCCCATTGCAGGCCAGAGAGTTCCTGTCGTGGGTGGAATGCAGGGTGCTCCTTCTCACGCAATGCCGTCAAACACTCCCCCAGCTGCCCGACCCGTATGCCTTAAATCTGTTTTATATTATGTCTATTGATGGATTCTAAATAATTTTTATATTCATGGTTTAAAATGCATACTTGGTTTAACAGGGTCCTCCACCTGAGGTGTCCTCTCAAGATCATGAAAAGGTAAGTGTGTTATACAAATAGTCATTAAACGAATAAGTATAAGATTGAGAAAACTCTCGTTTATTTAAGATTGTAGAACATGTCTTACTGTGCTGAGTTAGAAATGCACATTTACTTGGCACCTTGCCTGTTTTATGTTGAGTATCCCTCAAAGCAGCTAACTTCTGGTTATGAAGGAAGTGGGATTGTATTGGTATCTCTTTCGACTTTTTTTTTTCGTATAACTGATTGTAACTGTCATGTATTTTTCCAGGCTGCTCTAATTATGCAGGTGCTGCAACTGACTCCTGAACAGATCGCCATGCTTCCCCCAGAGCAGAGGCAGAGTATCCTCATCCTGAAGGAGCAGATTCAGAAAACTGCTGGTGCCCCTTGATTCAAAAAAAAAAAAAGTTTTCTTTTGTCTGTCTGTCTTATCTAGAACACGTCTGATAGTGACACAAGACATACTAGTTTCTGTGGATGTGCAACATGACAGTTTTTGACACCAGTAGTTGCTTAACATGCCAGTGTGGGTTTTTTTTTTTTTCACGATGTTTCCACTGCTATGAAATTCTAAACTTTCTTCCTCATTGTTTATAGGACAAGAGATATATAACATGCAGAACATGCCCATGGTTAGCCTTTCTGGTTGTCATTGAAGACTAAGATGTGATATGCCTTTTTTGTCCTCTTTTCTGACATAAAAGGCAAAAAAAGTACATAGCAAGACTTTGTTAAATTCAATATTGCCAAAGCTACATTGTAGTCTGATTTTTTTTTTTATTTTCAATAAAAAAAAGGCAAAAATAAAAGTTGTCTTGATTAGTGCAAATAAAATCAAATTTCATTCCAGTGCAGGTAAATCAATAAGGAAGTGTTTATTCTTGTCTGACTAATCTGACGTAGCTGTAATGAAATAACTCTTTGAAAGAAACTCTTTCCCCACATATATCATGGATTAAAAAAAAAAAGTCTAATGCACACTAACATTGCCAAGTAGACAGTCATATGTTATGTATATTTAATAAACAACTTCCCTTATTTTTTGCAACTACTGCATTGAAGCCAAAACACCACAATCTTTCATACTATGACTTATCTGTAACACTGCAATAAAGCCACACCCACATTAAATGTTGTAACTCCTAAAAACAAAGGTCTTAAACATTTAAACACTTGTCCTACAACATATAAAAAAATCAATTCAAGTGGATGCCTGTCAAAGTAAGATAAAGGTGATTAGTTGACATGCAGAATAATACATACAAGTACTGTACAGAATTATTGTTGTAGAAAAGGAGGGGGGGAAAACATTCAGGATAAATATTGGCCACCAGGTTAATTCCATTATTCCTACAGTTAGCCGAAGTGGTGAACAGCCTATGGTTTTGTTGTACAAACTTCTCTTAGGACTGACATTTTTAGTTTCTAAATGATTTCAGAGCTCCACATAAAAGGAGGCATTAATGTATTTCATAAGCTCCTGCTGGAAAAGGAATGGAACACTGATGTGCTTGTCCGTCTGGTTAAACTGGTTGCTTGCAACACCCGCTCAAAAGTTCTCTTTGTTAAAGTAAAATCTGGTTTTCCGTGGATCAATGTCAGAATATTTTGCACATTTCTTTTGCAAATCTTCAGCTAAACCAGTTGGGCCACACAGGAATGTACCAACGACTGACCTGTAAGCACAGATAATGATGTAGATTAGGCATATTTTGTCAGACACAGATGATGTGGTCATGCTTCAAGTTTAAGACTTACGAGGGGTTCTCTTGTCGAACTTGCTCAAATTCCTTATCCCAGTTTGGTCTTCCGTAGTGAGTCTTCTGCTTCAGTCCAGTGATAACATCAGTGTCTTTATCAAAATGCACCATCACATGGGCTGCCTAGAATTACAAAATAAGTATCACTTTCATGTTTTGCTTTGTATCTTCATGGTTTTTGTGACAGCAGATCAATCAGACATACATGTGTATGGTCCCATCCTGTGAGGTAGAGTTTGTAGGTCAGAAAGTCCCTCAAGCCTCTCTCCTCCATCTCCTTCTCAAGCACATGGAGCAGATCAGCAAACCACTCAAAGGCATGTGTCTCTCTGCACAACCAATAGAAGTAAATCTGTAGGGGAAGAGCACATGTAGGATATGTGCCAATCTGTTCAAACATGCCTTATTGAGGGAAATATATTTCAGGTATTCATAGAAGTATTATGGTCTAGCTATATTGTCAGAATCTAGTCCTGGAAGGCTGCAGCATCACATTCATTTAATAAGACTGATTCAGCTCATTAGCTAATCCCAAAGGCCATGATGGACTAATGATGTAGAATTGGTAGATGGTAGAATTGTGGTAAACACAACACAAACTTTCTTTCTTTCTATTTTTATAACAGTTCTATGTTCTATCTTTCTAACAGTTGTGACCCCTCAGGAGTTTTCAAATTGCTGACAGGATTACTTAACCTGTTTGGAACATCTTGTAAATTCATACCTTTTTGGTGCGTAGCTTGGGGTTGGCATCTTTAAATTTATACCAAATGGACTTCAAGATGGAAGCAAATGGGGTCACGCCAATGCCAGCACCCACCAACATGCTGACCTCATAATCAAACACATCTTCACTGGCTGTTCCAAATGGACCATCCACGGCTAATCTGTAACCAGACAATTAGCCCTGCTGAGATGTGGAAGAACCCTTACACACAAATCACAGTTGATTTATGTTGTAGACTGTAATCTGGCTTAAAGGAGAATTGTAGAAATGTGCTATCTTACTTAGGTCCTTGGCTCCCTTCAGGTAAGTTTTCTACCACCTTGATGAGCTTCTCGGTCCAGTCCCCGACTGAGCGGACGTGTACGCTGAAGAAGTCCTCCTCAGGTGCGGATGTCAGTGTAAATGGGTGCCATTCAAGTTGGGAGATGGCTGGACAGTTCAAAAAGACATATTGTCCAACATCCATTTTAAATCCAGACTTCGTTAACTGCAGCTCCAGGACATTGGATGGATGCATCACGATCTTAGAATGCGAAAAAGACAAATCTACTGTTATAAAAAAAATAATATATCTATATATTTATATTGTATACATAATACAGTACCTCTAATACTTCAGCATTAGTGAGAGCTTACCTTTTTGTATTTTACAGTCTGAATATAGCGAACAAAGCGCAATAGCCTCTCACATATGTAAATGATCATGGGACCAATCACCCACATCCAAGTCTGAGACAAAGCATTAGGAAATGGTTAATAATGGATTTCTACAAGAAAGCAATGCAATTTATATGTCTTTAAAAATTTTTTTTACCTGAGGAAACCCTCCTGCAAATTGAGGAATAGGACATTCAGGAATCAGACCCCACTTCTGTGGATAATCTTTGCAGAAGGAAGTGTTGTGAGGAGGTACAGGCATCTGACTTCGGACAATGCGACTGTATCAGATGCAAAATTAAACACTTTTCAAAAAAAAACTTTTTTATTAAAAATAAAAGTAATTTATTTGATAACAGACAAATACAACCACTTCAAGCAATGTCATCAATTCCTGCATGTCTTACCCTGCCCCGTGAAAGACCAGGCCTGCAAAGAAAATGATGAAGAGATGGTGGGTGTACCAGAAGACCTCAAAGTAGCTTCGCCGTATCACCTCCATTGATGATGTAACCATAAGAATTAGAGCAAGAGTGATTACAACTCCTGTAAGGCCAGCAATGGTGGTGAATGCAAAAAGGAGTGGTGTCTAGGATAAAAGCATAGAACATAGCTTTTAATGACATGCACACAGATGTTAGAAGAATAAATATTATATAACATATTTAACATGTTAAAAACTTGTTTGAAAGAAGACAGAGGCAGCATACTAATAAAATTTCAAGTGGACAGATTTACCGTAGAGTCAGACTGGATAGGATTGAGGAAAGTGGTATGTTCAGAGGGATCATCTTCAAGCATGGAGAGGTTACCAGCAAGGGGACCATAACGCCCCTTACGGCTAGCGATGAACCATTCCACATTGCACAAATGGGCAATGGTGTGAACAGCTGAATAGTGAAAAGACAATAATTTGTTTCTTGATTATTGAATTCTTTTCAGAAACAACTAAACGGGCCGTCAATGACATGCTAGAATTGATGCAAAAGCTATTTTTAAAAACTTTTTTAAATGAGTTTTTAATCAGTACTGTATAAGTGTACATTGCCTGAGCATTGATTACATTGTGCAATAAGGGTGGCCAATTTTTGTGTGAAAATAATCCAACATGCACCTAGAACCACCTTTTTACAATTTAAGCCCTTGAATATACCAGTGCCTTCAGAGATGAAAAAAAAAATCTATTTATGTGATAACCTGGTCATTCAGTACATTCAGGTCGTCAACTGACTTCATTTTATTGCCACATAACATTGTTGATCCTAGACCTAAACAACTGAAGCAACCCTACATCATAACACTGCCTCCAGAGGCTTGTACAGTGGGCATTATGGATAATGTGTACATCGCTTTGTGTGCTTGCCTCTTTTACACTGATGCACTTGTTGCTCTGGAATAGGATCAATCTGAACATCAGACTACATGACCTTTTTCCATTGCTCCAAAGTCCAATCTTTATGCTCACTAGCAAACTGCAGCCACACAGTTTAATGCTTTTTTTTTATTATTATTACCAATAATTTAAGTAATCTCCATTTATTTTTTAAAACACATTTCTTCAACTAAGTTGATGAGTTACACTTCCAGTTTTTAATATTGGTCAGTTAACCCAGTTGTCTTTGCTCGATTCAGACCAATAATTTGACTCTCCTGAAATGGCAACTTTTTTGTTTTGGCTAGGCAGTGTAACCTTGCAGTGACTAAAAAAATATTTTCTCATTCTCTGAAATCATGTATCTGACCTTATTCACAATATTAAAGACTTTAGAAAGAGAAAACGTGAGGATGTGAGGACTATATGCAGCAAAAAAGCAGATGAAGAGGTACAGACTGAATTCGATATTATCTTACTGTACTGACCTGAGAGGGGGGAAAATGCATGTATTAAAGTTTTTTTTTTTTTTTAAACATACTGTTAACTTAAGAAATATTTACAATCTGTGATATCTCGCCATCTATAATCAGAAATGTCTATTTACCCATGGCAAATGTTTAGCAACACTATGGTCTTTTTCCGCAACCCATCTCAGGAGGAGAATACACTGGAACTTGCGTATAAACCTTATATGATAAAATCTTAAAAGGAGGTGTCTAAATTACACAAATACTGTTCAGGTAAACTGCTTCAGGAATCTGAATAATAAGAATCATTTCCTGTTATCTGAGTTAACTGTTCAGGAAACAATAACATAGTTTACCAGTCATCAGGGAAATCATGTAGGCAACCAGTTTGTGGAATGTAAGATTTTTGTCCAGCTGTTTCCTCAAGGTTCGTCCACAGCACTAAAATGTAAACGAGAGAAGACTTATGTGAAAAGAGTCACAGACTACCTGCAATCTCTTTAACACTAAAAAAGGTTAAATGCTTCAGCAGGACCAAAGAATATATTGTTTGACCATCTGTCATTAAATTTTCATGAGAAAGATTTTAACAATAAACCATGCTAACATTGCGTCACGAAGATCAATGTAAAAAAAATATATATTCCATCTATTTGATTTTTAAGTTTCTTATTAATTGTTAATTAATGTTATCAGTGTAATTAGATTTAGTAATTTATGTAAGATATTTTGTATTATTTCATGATTTAGTGGTATCAAATGTCAAAAGCCTACTTTACCATACACTACTGGTGTCTATTTTTGATAATACTAAGTTATATTAGTGATACTTTTTGCAATCCATCCATGTATCCACTGTCTATACCGCTCTTGGGGGCCTGGAGCCAATACGAGGGAACTAAGTCCACAAGGCAAGTGGATGCACAACACCTTGGATGGAGTGTCGACCCATCGCCAGACACAAGTGCAACGATGGGCAATTTGGAAACACCAATCAGCCTACATCACATGTCTTTGGACTTTGAGAGAAAACCCACTATGCATCTACCCACAGACTGGAGTTAAGATTCAAACACCAGCCTTATTTTTCTGTTCGTCAGGGCAAGATTTTCACTTAAATAACTCACCATGAAGGATCCACGGATCAGAGAAAGCAGATTGCGGCACACTGGCAGAAGAATAAGCATGCAGTTAAAGTTAAGAACAGCAGCAGGAGCTCTTGCCCATGACAGTGCAGACTGGAAGCCAAGACACAAACACACTTCTTACTATTTTATCTGTCTCATAAATGCCACAAACAAACTATAAACCATTTAAATTCAATCAAACTGAACTGTACAGTGTGGTGTCGTAAATGTGAAATGTGATTTGTAAAAGGCGTATTCTTCTAAACCTCATTTGAATATAAAATGACCTTGCAAAAACCATTAGTAATGTGGTATCAAAACATTTTATGTTAAATGCACTTGGTATCTTGTATTTGAAAGTATGAAATGTACATAGGTGTTCCTGATAAGTAGTGTGGATGATCTCTCACCCCGATCAGCACACGGGTGTAGAAATACTGAGGCCCCAAATCATAGAACAGATAAAAATGAACGAACAAGAAGATGTTGATGCCCATCCAGACCACCTACGAATATAATCACAAAGATTTATACATTCACCTGTTTAAACTGCAGGAAAGATTTCTCTTCCTAAATTACTGCTTGGTGTTCCAGCTCCAATTTTACACAGGAGTGGAAAATCAGTGCAGCCTGTGCGTACACTTTCTCGGTTACAGTGATGTCAGATATGCTCTGAAATTTCGCTATTCATTTCAAATAGTGTCTGTAACACTGATATGAACAATTTCTTTTTTGTCTAATTTAATTATTGCTTACTCATAAGCAATTTCCCTCTGGGATTAATAAAGTTCTTTGAATCTTGAATAAAATCTTCCTACTTTTTAGTCACATGAAGAATCCATGTAGAAAGCCCTTTCAAATAACAGTCAAGATTATGTCTTACCAAAATAAATGCGTCCAGTCCATGGTTTACAATCCAGTTAGCCATGTTTATTAGATGCAGAGATAGAAATCTTCAGCTCGACTCGCAGCAGGTGTACGTGTCTGTGAGTGTGTGCGTGTGTGTGTGTTATAAAGACACTCTATCCAGACTCCGCCTCAGGCTCCACACGGAAACCCGGGGTGAAAAAAAAAAAAAAAAAAAAGAACCGAACATTACAGTAATTATGAAGCTGGGCTGGTTACATTGTTAACACTACGCCTTTTAGTTAACTCCTCTAACGTACACTTCTTATTCAGGCAGTTACAAAGAAAAAGCAGGGCTCACACTGAGATGATGAAGGTGAAGTAACCACCCTGTTACGTTTGTCTTCCAAGCTTGCTCATAATATTGATTTGGTGTCGTGTCTAAAAGAAGCATATAAGGACACACACACACACACACACACACACACACACACACACACACACTTCTTTGTTTGTTTTATTACTAAATGCCTGATTGTTTCCTGGCAAAGACGAATGATGGGAGAAGTAGGAGCTTGTAAACTAGTTGCAAAGACCAACATTGGGCCATAACGATTACCCAACAGTTAATAACAATTAAAATTTTTCTTCGTAAAGCAGTGTAAAATTATAACACAATATTATATTCCCTTTTACCACAGGATATGACAAAGATTTTTGTCACATCTCCCAAATAAACACAATGTGGGGAAAGAGCTCCTGTGCTCTGACCCCCTGAAACATCTAATCACTTTGGCCTGAAACACAGTTTATAGCTGTTAATATCAAATAAAAAAGAAACAACACTTTTCTGTTAATGAAAAAAATAAAAACACTCAAGTTAAACATTCAAAATATTTTATTAATATTATATTCAAGTCAGCATAAGCGGAGGCACGTATTTCAGGCACAAAACAAGCAATAACAAAAAAAAAAAAAAAAACATACAAAAAAAAAAATTCTCACAAAAGTTAAGATCTTATCTTTTCGGCACTTAAAACAACTTCATTAATTTAAACGGACATCTCTCTGGTTTTAATCCCGTAGGAAATACCGCTACAGCTACTTAAAACTGAGGTAAATGCTCACACCTCAAGTGTTTGCCTTCCTCCATAACTTACAGGAAAATTATTTTCACGGGAGGCCTCCCAGCTTATCTCTGAGATACGCAAGTTTCAAAGGGCACTTGACGGGAATGAATGGCTGGCTTTTGTTTTTAAATAATGCAGGGGATGCCCCAAATTTTCACGGAAACTTCATTGAGCCTTGATTCAGACCTCTGGCCTGGTTCCAACACACCTGGGCTAAGTATTCACATTTCAGCCCTTTGTAAAGGATGTCTTTGTGAATCATCCCATTCTTTGCAACAATCTTTGGTATGTAGCCGCCAAAAGAAAAAAGAAAAGAAAAAAAACAGGTAACTACAATATCACTTCCCTGTCAATACACACCGAAGTAGTGAAGTCTAAAATTAGAGCAGTGAGGGTTTTTTTTTTTTTTTTTTTTTTGTTCAAGGCCATTTCAAGGGAATTCAAAATAGTCATGCTGAGCTAACTCTTAGTAACACACAGGACTCGTTCTTAAAATGAACTACAACAGTTTCTGCATAGTTCACACTGCCCTTATCAAAGCTCACACGATGTTCCTGATCGTGGATTCGTGCAAATATGCTAGACTTGGGAAGGTCAAATCTGAACAAATGGATTACTGAGGCAGGTCAAGCTGCCTCCATGTCCTCCAAGATATCAGTTTCTCGCACCCCCTGCTGAACGGTGAGGTCCGGGGTTGGTGGAACCTGTGGAACCAGCGTGTGCTCTTTTCTCCAGCAGCAAGCACAACGCAGGCAGTCTTCCACATTATGCTTGAAGAGTTTGCGTGCCGGGTGGCAGAACTGGTAGAAGAGCAACATAAAGAGCACAGCAAGTCCATAACACACAATCAGTTGAACAACAAGCAGTGGTGCACACACATACTCATAAAAGTCTGACTTAAAGAAGTACCAGGCAACAATAAGTGCCACATTTTCAACAAAGCGAAATGTATAGTATAAGGCCAGGTGAATCCAGCGAGGCTGCTTCTCTATCAGTTCATGCTCGGCCAGGTTCAGCTGCACAGCCGACCAGCAGAAAACGTTGATGCAGGCATAGAGAAGTGTGACCATACACAGCACCACGCACGTACCCAGCTTGCTCAGGTTATTCTCTAAATTATCAGGCATCGAGGCTCTCCGTGCCCAGAACTCCACCCACGGCTGGAAGAAGAAGATGAGCAGGTTCGCCAGACCTACAGGAACCACCCAGAAGGTCAGGGCTGTGCTGAAGAGTACCAGTGAAGTGACACGAGTGGCGATCTCCAAGCCACGCCACAGCACCATGCACAAATAGGCACCGATCTTCATTCTCACTTTGTAATCGTCATAGCGGATCTGGATTGCTAACACGCTGCACACCAGCGCCCCGTATGTGATTGATATCAGGGAGATGATCATCAGGGTAACTGGAAAAAGAAAGGGGAGCACTTTAGTGCAAAATACAGTAACATTTTATTTTTATTTAGTAGCAATTCCAGAATGACCGTCTATCCTTACTTTATTCTTACTGTAAACCTTTAGGTCCCTTGCCATGTTTGTTTCAATTTGTTGCCAGCTTTTAATTCAGTTTAAACTGACAGGGATAGGCTCTTAGGAAGAAAGGGCTTAAGATACCATAATAAAACAAATACATGAGATTTATAGTAACATAAAAATCTTTATTTTATTAGACACTCCCACATCGCCTAACCATTTTATCCTGTATACACGGTCGAGTGGGGCCTGGAGCCTATCCCAGGAGACTTGGGGCACAACGTGAGGTACACCATGGACAAGGAGCAAACCTATTGCAGGGTGCTCGGACACACACACACACACACACACACACACACACACACACATACACACACATACACACACATACACACACATACACACA
>JAQMYJ010000002.1:14614471-14624756 GCA_030014305.1 Clarias laeviceps | reverse complement strand
GAGGATAGGGTTAGATGGAGGCAGATGATTCGCTGTGGCGACCCCTGAAAGGGAACAGCCGAAAGACAAAGAAGATCCAATCTGCATACTAATATCAGAAATAACGACACTCCAGAATTATTTTAATCTGATTAGCAGTGTAACCCTTTTTTTTTTTTTTTTTTTTCAATTCACTTGCCTTTTATTTAGCCTCTGACATAGCCCTTACATTAGCATCTAATTTGATTTTTGGCAATGATTTATTGTGTTTGGTAGTTAATGACAATTATATTTAATTTATCCTGCATGACTTTATCGTTTTATCAAATCTGCTTGTTAAAGTAGTGAGAAAAGAAACTCTGTATAAGGATATATGGAGAGTGTTCTACATACGACAGTTGGCTTTTTAGCATTTAGTTTTTGCTTAAGATGTCATTCAAACATTTAAACACTTATCAATAAAAGGTGAAATTCAGCTCATTAAAATTAACCATGAGTAGACTTCACTTCTCTTGAGTGACATAATGCTAAACTGGTACACTGCTTATTACCATACCATGCATCAGAGCTCGGTGTCTCCACGTTTATTTTTAGCATTTTAGCCACAAGCTTTGGCCAACAAAGCCTTTCAAATGCTAGAAATCCAAGTTACAGCTTTAAAACAAAAAGCATTCAGATCTCCAATCAGATTTCCATATCCTGACTGACTTATGTTACACTGACACTGTGCCTGTAACTAAAGTCGGAGCTCCATGTGGTGTTAGCATTTAGCTTTTCGCTCACTCAGCTATTCAGCCATGCAATATACAGCATTGGAAATGAAATGTTATTCATACAGATTAAATGAGGATGAGTGCCTTGCAACCCTCTAATTTATTTATACCAAGTTCTCTAGAATTTTCAGTTGAAACTCTTACTATTTAGTATTGTTAGCACAGTTAAATAATTATCTAACATTACATAAAACCTGTGCCAAACTGTGTGTGCAGATCGGATGGTTCGCTGTGGTGACTCCTCAACATACATTTCAGGAAGGTTAATTCAAAATGTCTACTTATTCAAATCTAAAAGTGACAAAAACGTATCTACTGGATTCTTTATGCAAAGATGGCCACTAAATCAATTCAAAACCTTATATAAATTGGGGCCCTTATTCTGCATATTTCCAGGCCCTTATTCTGCATATTTTTTTCAGATTCTTCATACATTCAAACAAATAACTCAATATGTGCTCTTTTGACATAATACACGAAAAACTGAGGGTCGGTTAGGTTTAGGAGGATGCAAAGATATATAAGTGGGGCAGGGGAGGACAGCAAAGAGGGGAAACCCTAATAAATCCTAATAAAAGGTTTTTCCATCGTGGTTATTGCTAAATAATTGAGTAGTTTATGTTTGCTATATTTTTTTATATACATTTTATAAAATTATAATTTTCATACCATTACACAAACTTTTGATCAACTCTGCCCTTGCAAATCCTCCATCTTCTGTTTTAATGCAACTTGACTGTTATCATGTGATCATTTATTCTATTGTTACCAATAAAAAAACGTGTGCATCTAAAAGGGGTTGCAACTGAAATGGGTTAACTACGCAACAAGTCAAAATGTGCTTTTTGTTTGTGCTGAAATATATTTTACTTTTCTAGATAATAATAATAATAATAATATCTAAGTGAACGTGAACACATGAATGCAGATTGCTGTGTGTCAATAAATAACCTGATATAAAGAGTTACACATAGATGATAACTTATTGAATCCAAAGGGAGTGCTCATAACATGCATCAATGATGTCTGAAAATACATATTGTAGATGACTGATAAATCCTAAATATCAGTGAGTGATAATAAGGGAGCTTACAATTATACACCCGTGAGTCAATTCTTTACAGAGGAAAGCTTTTTTAGGTAAAATGTGCTATTTTCCTTCAAGATGTGGTCGCCAATAGTTAATATCGAGGTCTATAAAATGACTGACTGGAGGCACGTCCAAACAGAAACACTCTGGATCAGATGTCAGTTTTCCAAGTGGTTTCTTTCTGCGACTTAATACACTTTTGCAAAGGCCATTGTTTCAGGACTCTATGATGGTCAATTCATGTGTGAAAATGATTTCTCATCCTTCCAGAACCACTGAAACTACAACTGATTGCCATCCATTGATTTGATAACCTGGTCATTCAGGTTCATTTTATTGCCTCATAACACTGCCTCCAAAGGCTTGAACCGTGTCCACTATGCATGATGGATGCATCGCTGCGAGATGACATGCATTCTTACCTTGACACCCAGCACTCTGAAATAGGGTCAGTTGTGCTCCAAAGTCCAATAATTATGTCCCCTAGCAACTAAAAGCAGTTTTTTAAATTAGTCTCACTAACAAGTGGTTTTCAAATTGCCACACAGCTGTATCAATACTTTGAGTTCTGATTGAACTGTGTGTGTGAAAATGCTCTTACTTTCACTATTAAACATAGCTCAGATTTCAACTGCTCATTTAAATGATGCAACTTCCCCAAGCATTAAGTGATCTCTGATCACAGTCTGTTATGATTTTTTTTAAACCACATTTTTTCCACAATGTTGGAGGTTCACCACTACCTTTCCTTTTTAACCCAGTTACAGTAATTACAGCAATCTCATTTATTGTTTCCCTTGCTTGATGCAAGACAATAATTTGGCCTTTGTGAAACACAGTAATATAATTTCCACAACCACAGGATCAGTCTTCCAACATGGTTGCTCTGAGAAGATAGTCACTGCATCAGTTAGGGTTAAAAAAATTGCTGCCAACTGAAACAGAATAATTACTGCAGTGATTATTTCATTAAAGGCTCACATATTTAAATCCAATGCTGTCTTATTTTAGTCAAGACTTGTATCTTAGTAGTAATGAAGTAATAAAAGGAATACAAGTAAGGAATAAAAATAGTGCCTGTTGCAGATTTAAATATCAGTTCACTCACTCATCGTCGAAACCCCTTTATCCTGTATACAGGGTTGTAGGTAAGCCTAGAGCCTATTCGAGGAGACTTGGGGTGCCAATCCATCGCAGCGCACACACACACACTCATTTACACACGAGGGGCAATTTGTGAATGCCAATTAGCCTTATCTGTCTTGGACTGTACCCGGAGGAAACTCGCCCAGCATGGGAAGAACAGGCAAACTGCATGCACACAGGCCTAAGGCGGGAATCGATCCCAGGTGCAAAGCAACAGTGCTAACCGCTAAGTCACCATGCTGCCAATATACGTTTAAGTAATACGTATTTTATCATTTATTCTGTTAGGATGATGCAGTCTGATACACTGGTATATGTGGAGATTTTGTCATCCGTCAATATGATTCAGTTTTTTCCCTGCCTCCTTGGCAGCAATATTTTCTTATTAGGTTTTAATCTCTAGACTTCACATCACAGAAAAGCTCTTCACCAAACATTAACACTGCTACGCTTCAACTAGGCTAGCACTGTAAAGAATTTGCAGTCATAATGCCAGCTTGTTAAAATTTAAGAAACAGAATAACTAATAAGTAATATCTCTAGACTCAATTTGAGTTCCATGTGCATAATATATTCCTATACAATGTGTAAATAAAGTGAAACTATGAAAGTAAAATAAAAGCTACTGTTACGGTAAGAAACTGGATGAGTTTATAGGTACTGGTTATTATAGTCAGAGATAGCCTATAATAAGGCATTACATAACTGTTTTTTTTTTTTATATATAACAATATAAAACATTTAAGAGAATGTGTGTGTGTGTGTGTGTGTGAGAGAGAGAGAGAGAGAGAGAGAGATTAGACTGTTTAACCGTCCTCATGTGCACTAAACTTGTATGTGGCACAGCGCATGCGCGAAATCAAGACCGCGATCCAAGTTGACCAAAAGAGGATGACGAAGCACTGGGAACAGTTTAAAACGACCTCGCACATGGAAACACCAAACAGCACAATGGTTTTACCCATATTAGGTCGAAACATCCTGCGTGCTAAGCGAATGTAGATGACAATGCGCGACCCTGTTCAGCGTGCTTGTGCTCAGCATGCGTTAGTTTTACTGTGGGGGTTAAAAAGCTCAGCATGCCACCTGTAGCATCCCTCATACTTATGTACAACTTTACTTGGCTCTGAAAAACTTGTGCTGAAGCTGTTTCTATTGTCTATAGAAGTCTGTTTATCTGGTTACAACTAACACAATTCCCATGCCTCTTATTTGCTGTGCAATCTGAGTGCGAAGCTCCTTATGACTGCACACATTTGTTGACAGGTCTGCAGAAACGTGCCCCTGCCCTCGGCAAACTCTAGCGCCTTTCACAATACAGCTAGCGCTATATATTTAGCCGTGACACATTTCTGAACGCAGCGAAACGTGAAGTCTGCTTTGCATAGGGTGTGTTTCGCGGCTCTAAAGAAACTACTACACTGAGATCAAGCAGCTAAATATCTAGCCCGCGGCGGAACCTGATTGACCGCTGGCACGGACGGACTGCAGGCGTGGCGCAAGGGCTTGAGATGATCACGTGACTGTTTGGGGGTTGTCGGCAGCTGGTACATTTTCATGTGAATAATCATGAATCTATGGCTTTAAGGATTGTGTAACAATGATTTTAGAGCTTACCATAAGTTGGTCAGGCTCTGTAGAAGTGATGTCAGTGCATTGTAAACATGTCTGGTAGTTTGCTTATGTGTCCCATAGCGCCTGCAAATACGGTATGCCTGGTTTGTAACGACAGTTGATCACGTGATACATATTGGCGTCTTGCACCTACCTCATGATAGGTCCCATTTGGAGCAGGTGCATGAAGAGCATAAGAGGTCGGTCTCTACCCAAATCCCGATGGACAAAAGTTAAGGTGAGCTGAGTGAGCACAGAAGGCACCAGGATAAATGTAATGGTCAAACCCATCCATATTACATCGTTGCTCTTGTGATACATGCTGGACAGAACAGAGGCGCATATAAACTCAGCACAGTAGAGGACAGTCGCCCACACAACGCTGAACGGGGGAAGAATTTTGCTGTGGTTGATCACCATAACAACGCCGTTTTCTTTCGGTACCACGGTGACCTGAGGGATCTCCGAGATGTCGTCCTCCACCGTCTCGTCCATATTGTTTACCGAGCTCAGCTGCTTTACAGACTCAGGGTTGTGATCGTGATTTTTCATGTCAGTTAACATCACCACTGCCACCTATACACGTAAACGCACGTTGAGGGTTGCGAAAATGCTAATCGGAGTGCTCGTCAAAGCTTGAATCGATTCACGTGGCTTTGATCGAAACTCCACATTCCAGCGATTTGGATGATACAGTGGAGTAGACAACTGATTTGACCCTTATTTTCCCAGACACTGTCTTCATGATTGCCCACTCGAATTAAAGAGATCCATGATAAACCTTCCAAGTTCAAGTTACAGTTGAACAAGACAAACACGTAGTCGACAGCCCGAGGATATTCCCGTCGCTGCCAAAACGTCTCGTCCCCTCAAGGCTCTGGTCTCTTCGCACTGTAACTAGGTTGTTCGAGCACGAAGCCCCTGTTAAACATACCATTCAAATAAAACCGCGCATCCGAGTAATGTAAGTCAGTGTGCCATTCAAATTCCACGACAGAATTCCCAGAAATCTATGTTGTTCGCCTGCTGTTTATGATCAGCACAACCAGGTGTGTCTCAACACGCGTTTCCTGACAGCGCGCTATTGCTGTGCTTAGCGCTCCGGCGGGTCCTAGCGCCCTACGGTTAACGCATCAAAGCTAAAGCGTGTCTCCCACGCGGCACCGAACATCCGGAGCGATGAGAAAGAAATCACTTCAATTTAACACGTAGCGCAACATCTTATTCAAGCTAAAGCTACTCCTGACAATTTTTTCAGCATTTTTGAGACTGCTACGTATGTGCTACAAAGAAACGTAATAATGAAAACAATCCATTACGTTCTCGACACTAGACAAAACTGACACGAATAAAAATAAAATTTGGTAACCAAACTGGAACGAATGTTAGTAGTGCATTTAATCGTATTTAAATTATAATAGGTAGAATTTTCTTTCTGTTAAACTTGGTGCAGTGATTCCACCTTCACTGCTGGAAGAGCCCGTAACTTTGACTGTCTTCTATATGCGGTAAAGACCTGTGCTTATTGGTGCTTATTGGTACTTCTTTTAATTAAAGCCGACTGTGTTTATGCATTTTAATTTGTTTAGGCTTTAAAGTCATTATAGTCTTTTCCACCAGGAAACATAGATCTTCTATGCAAAAAATAAAAGAGATAATCCAACTGTAAATGGCAAATGATAACAGAATATTTTATACCTAATACACTAAAAGTAATAACCTATTTGTGCCCACCATCACTCACTCACTGAACATCTACTACTGTATCCTGTATACAGGGTCGCAGGGGGCCTGGAGCCTATCCCACAAGGCTATCCCACACACACACACACACACACTACAGACAATTTAGAGACACCAATTAACCTAATATGCATGTCTTAGGAAACTGGAACACCCAGAGGAAACCCACCAAGCACTGGGAGGTGCAAGGCATTGGTGCAAACAACTAAGCCACCGTGCCACCTTTACCAACTTAGTTATTCACTTAAAGTTTTATATATCATAATAGACCATCCGTTGTATGACATGCAATGAATTGCTTTATATGACTGATTGTGACAAGAAAATAAAAATGAAGTAAATCATGAGCATATGCAATATTTTGTAGTCAGCAATATTTCAATTTTGCCCTCTGCACCTGTCTGACTCATTCTGGTGCCATCCTGGTGCCGTCGATGTTAACTTAGACATCTTCTGTTTTATTGAACTTCCAGCCTCCTAACACACAGTATGAATGCAGATCAGTCCCTGCTATCCGTTATCACCCAAATGAGGATGGGTTACCCGTTGAGTCTGGTTCCACTCAAGGTTTCTTCCTATTGCCATCTCAGGGAGTTTTTTCTTGCCACCGTTGCTGTTGCCCTTGGCATAAATCTAATCATTATGATTTATACACATTTTTCTTGCTCATACACATTTCCATAAGTTTCTTTTAATTTTGTGATGCTGCTTTGAGAAAATGACCATTGTTAAAAACCGCTATATAAATGAATTTTAATTGAACTGAGTTTTATTGAATTTTAAACTGACTTCTGATCTAGTCACATGTCATGTCATGTCATGTCATGTCACAGAACCAGAAAATTATTTACATTTTGATCCAAATAGCACAGTAAAATAAAATAGAAAGCAGTTCTACTTCACACTTTTTAACCACTAGGGGTGGTGAAAATCACCAGGATGCCATCAGGATACCAAGACCTTTAAACAAAGTCACAAAGTGACCTATGACACAGTACATGCAAAAAAGACCTCTGACATATGGCCATCTTTCACTTTGTCCTTTTCATATTGCACACATACACCATAAGGGACTGTCTGTGCAACAGCTTGTAACTATGGTCAAGCTATGCATATTTGGTCTTTTTAAAAAAGTTTAGTAAAACTCAAGTTTAAAAGTTCATCATTGCTTGCAACTTTGCTTACTAAAAGTAAAAGCAAAGTAAAATTGAGCTGGAATTAGAACAGACAGTTGTATAATTATTTTTAGACTCTTAAATATTTAAAAGAAATGAAGTAAATGTTCAATATCTTAAATATTTAATGAGATAAAATTCTGTACGATGTAAGCTAATTTGTGATATTGACCATGCTAACTGCTTTGTCCAAAAGGCCAGATTTTGCTCGTGTTTAATTTAAGAGGATTATATGGTTTTGCACAAACATGGAGTAGACTAACTGGAGTGGATACTGTCATTAAAGCAAAAAAGAGACATACCAATATACTTTCTAGTTTTATCACTAACATAATTTATAATGAAATAATAATATCTGGGGAGATTGGAGGCCAGGTCAGTGACCTTGGTCTCTACCTGCCATCCTGTGCTTGGGGAGCTGCGATGCCCTGGATGTTTTGGTACATTTCTATCATAACCAGCATTGACTGTATCTGCGATTTGCTACACTGGCTTTTTTATGTGATCTGTTTGAACAGTCTGGCCTTTGGTCTGCACGGACATGGGTCAGCCTTAGGTTACCATGACCCTGTCACCAGTTTACTGTATATAATTTATAATTAATGTTAATGTGATGTGTAATGTTATGGCTGATCAGTGTATATGCACAATATATTAAATAAGCATCAATGAATGCAGTCAGGATTAGTCACTGACATTGGCGCTTAGAGCATTGTTAGTTAGCATGACATCATTTAAGGGCTTGAACTGAAGAGATTGTGTGTGATTAAATTATAAAATATTACCCTGAGGTACATTAGTCCAATGCTGTGTATTTTATACATAATAGTGTACATTACTCTAGTACACAGGTTTCAAACCCTGTTTTTTAACCGCTGTGCTACTTTCCCTTCTTTTAACACACCTAAATTAACAAATCACTTTGAGCAGCGGCCCTTCCTATGAATGAAATCAGTGTGTTAAAGCAGAGAAAACACTAAAATGTAAGACAGGAAGTCCTCCAGAACCAGGGTCCTAATAAATCTTATACCACAGTAAGCAGGTCATTTACTCAATCTACTAAAGGGGACCGACGCTCTGACCCCTTTCTTATGAGCTAGGAATACAAAGAAAATAATTTCCCTGTACTGTAAGGCAATTAAGAAATACATTCTATTCCTTTTAGTTAACCTAGTATCACAGTTGCCTTAAACATGAATAGTTTTAATAATCAGGAACATCAGTTAAGTAAACTGACACAATGCTGGTGGATTGTACAATAACTGGAATTGTTCTATAGCAAGAGTTATTTCTTTTGTTGTCATGGTCACAAGACGATCCTAACCCATACAAGAAATAGCTCTGTTACTCCACAGCTACTGGACTAATGCAATGAAAGTCTTTTTTTTTTTTTTTTTTGGTTGCAACATTACATCTCAGAGTGCATGCTGCCCTTCTGTAATTGCATTAAACTTGAAACTAAACCACAAGCAGCATGGTTATATTATCCTAGAAGCCAAGGCTGAGAGATGCATTTGGATGTTCATTTAATGGCTTCTTCTTTTGTATAGTCAATTATGTGAATCTTATGGCCTACTACCCTAAGATAATGGACGACACAAAACTCAGTAACACCAAAATTGATTTTAAGGACCTCTGGTGGCCAGGAATAGCTCACACTGTAAAACACACCAGTGTAAAATGTATGTAATGTAAATGTGTTACGTTCTTAAACAACTAAGGTAAGTACACATTTATAAAATGTTGACTTTACCTTCGTGGTTTTAACTGCAACCACTAATTCTAGGGCATACATTGAGATTACTGTTCTCAACAGTTCTTTAAACAGCACAGAGGTGTCTTTCAGGTCAACCAGGTCGTGATGCTTGATGTTTTACCATTTTTTTATTAAACTTTAATTCTGTAAATGGTAGAAATTGTAGATGGCCAAGCTATTATATTTTTTTAGAGAAAAAAAAAAGAATCAACCAGAATAGAAATTCTGCTGAGAATTTATACACAAATCTTCCATTGGTATACAGTATATGAAAAGTGGAACCCTGCATCGTGAACCAGAACTATTCATCGACAGAGAACCAATTAAAGTCGTCAAAGAAGCTAAATTCTTACGACTGCTCTGGGATAACAAAATGACCTTCATTCCTCATATTAAGTCCCTAAGAAACAGATGCCTGAAAGTTTTGAACATCATTAAGTCACTAGCTAAAACTAAATGGGGCTCGGATTACACAGTATTACTACGACTGTACAGACTACTGGTCCAATCCAGGCTGGATTATGGAAGTATCGTCTATGGATCCGCCAGAAAATCATACTTGCAAATGCTAGACACTGAGACTTGCATTGGGAGCCTTCAGGACCTCACCAGTTCAAAGCCTATACAAAGAAGCAAATGAACCACCTCTTCATATAAGACGCTTGAACCTAGCTCTCCAGTATGCAACAAAGATAAAAACAAATTCACAAAATCCATTTTATAATCCAATCTTCTTCCCACAATATTTGCATCTGTATAAGGCCAGACCAAACTACATCAAACCTTTCGGTATACGCACCAGACCTCACATGGAAAACAGGCATAAATCTGGACATCCTAAGTCAGACACACTTTTGCCCAATACCTCCTTGGAGCTTGAAAGAGCTTAATATAAATCTGGAACTGATTTATAATAAGAAGGCTGAAACTCATCCATATATACTCAGCAAAAAAAGAAACGTCCCTTTTTCAGGACTGTGTATTTCAACAATAATGTTGTAAAAATCCA
>JAQMYJ010000002.1:14560187-14578650 GCA_030014305.1 Clarias laeviceps | reverse complement strand
CTTACCGGTATTTGTGGAAGTCGCCTTAGTGAGCCTTACTAGCAGACTAGGATCAGCAGTACGAGTGTGTTTCCTTCAAGGACGGGGATTTGAAGACCAAAAAGATGGAATTGGTCGTGTAGAGTCGAACTGAAAGCTCCGGCGCGATCCACGGTGGGCATATTTACGGCGAGGTAAATAAACAATTTCCTGGTGAAGATACAGCACTGGTGGAGGTTGGCTGTGATGGACACGAAACTGCAACAGTTCTGCTGCCGAGTAATTATGTAAAGACGACACCGGGCAGAGTTGAAGAGAGAAAAATACCCGTGGCCGCAAGCCACAGAAGTATATAGAATATAGAATAAACAGTACATGCGTGCGTGAAAGGACAACTTTCACCCACACACACACACACACACACACACACACACACATACAAACAAAATAAAACATGCTTTATGCACACACACATGGTCACAGTGTTATAGTAAACAGTACATGCGTGCACGGATGTTGATTATACCAGTAAGAGACGTGCACTAAGATTACCCACAATTCCGCAGCACAAGAGAAAGAAAAACCATTGGCTCAGTTGTAATCACGTGACGCTCGGCATCAAAACAAGAAGTGCATGTGTGATACATGATACTCGGTACTCGTAAACCAAGACTTGTTCGTTTTACATATCAAAATTTATTAGAAATCTTTGCTCGCCTTAGCTCGCGTTACTCGCAACCCGAGGTTTCATTGTAATTTTTACATAACAGAATGTATAACAACTGGATTAGAAGTAAAACTAGAGGTTGGTTAAATAACTGTATTTTAGAACACAATGCTGTTAGAGAGGTCGACTCAACCGAAGCCCCCTCCAGAATTGTCCAGACAGGGGCAGTAATGTCATTCTTTAACCAGAACATCAATGCTCTTATGTTGGCTGCCCAATAATAATATATGCAACTTGGAAGTAACATCCCTCCTTTTGCACAAGTTTTTTTTTGTGTTCCAAATTAAGCTCGATATCTGATTATTTAACTTGGAGAAGAAAGATTTTGTTTAAAAAAAAACAAAGCACTGAAAGATATACAAAAACATGGGCAATATTCTGATCTTTACTGTATTAATTCTTCCACCTGATGAAAGATGGAGGTGGTCCCAACGCTCAAGATCTTGTCTAAGACTAGATAAAAGCGAGGGATAGTTGGCCCCATACAAGTCTTTATGATCATGCGTAACCCAAACCCCAAGGTATTTAAAATTTTTATGGCTATTTTTAAAGGGAACTGAGCTTAAAGACGACAGACTAACGCCATCACCAACAGACATTAGTTCACTTTTCTGGTTATTTCCCAAACTCTGTACGTAGAGTCACTAATTTAGGAAAGTTTAGCTCGCTGAATACCATTGATATCGGCTCTTTGTCTCAGATTAAAGCAAGTGGTTCCATTGCGACTTCAAATAGAAGTGGGGACAGAGGGCATCCCTGCCTTGTGCCGTGTTAAAGCTCAAAATAAGTAGATATGTTATTAGTACACACAGTAGCTAATGGAGACGTTTATAAACGTTAATCGATGATATAAGCTTATGACTAAATCCAAACCTGTCCGGGGTATTAAAAAGATACACATTTTCCGCATTCAATGAGAGAACCACCTGTGGTGTGCCAGGTGGAGAGGGGCTATAAGGAATATTCAAAAATCATCTTATGTTAAAGAAAGAATAACGATTCTTAATAAAACCCTGTTTGGTCATGTGATATGATGGAGGGCAACACCCCCACTAAATGTTGTGCGAGGACTTTAGCAAGCACTTTGGCATCAGTATTAAGAAGGGAAATTGGACGGAATGAGCTACACTCGTGAGGATTCTTGTCTTTTTTTTTTTTTTTAAGGATTAATGAGGACTGCCTGATGCATGGTTGGTGGTAGGGATTTTGATAACAGCGACTCTTCATAAACTGAGGGGAAAGCTGTTCTGAAAATATTCTTAAGAAATCTTTTGGGAAACCATCCGGTCCTGGTGACTTGTCACTCTCCATAGATCTAATTGCTAATTTTATTGCTTCCACCCGAATCGGAAGTGTATAGTAATAATTTTGGAAACATGAATTAATTTTAAGGCTATCAGTATTTTTTAAGCCCCGCTCATCATTGCATAAGCAATATTATAAACAGAATTTAATTTAATTTAAACCGAATATACAATCATGACTTAAAGAAATAGCACAGATTCATAAGATCACATGCTTTTATTTGTTTTTGGGTGTTTCTGCAACCAATAATATGTGAAATATAATATTTTGTGAGTACTAAATTTTTCATATTAGTCATTCCCATGTTATTTCCACATTATATTTGTTTGAGGAAACACTGGGTCAGTTTTAGATTCAGGATCATTTCACACTTTTAATTATTTAGGTAAACTAACAAACATTAAACCGTGTAAAATTGCTTGAGGATTTACATTTGTTTTATAGAAATCTGATCAACTTTAATTTTATAACCTTATTCCTTTTGTCACATCAAATGTGCTGCTCTCGGGTGTTTAAAAATGTAATTGTATTAGAGATATTTTACTTAAAAGCACAAACACCTAAATCATTTCTTTTGGTGCTCCTTTAAAAACAAGTAAAGATGGATAGCCTCTGGGTTTCTAATTAATAAAATCACTCTATGGCTTATGTTTAAATTTTTTTTTTTTTTTTTTTTTTTTGTAGGAGGTTTTCTTCAGCACAGAGAGTTTTCTCTACAAATTCCTGAGTGTCTGGGATGGTTCTCTGTTACGCTCCCAGATTTTGGATCTTCTTAGTCACATCCCCCTGAAGTCCAACCAATGTGAGTCTTCCCCAAGATTGTTCCCCTTAGCTTTTACTGTATATTTGTAGCCTCTGGCATCAGGTCATACTCTGTAACTGGATTAAAATAATTATGCAGCCTTTAAAATACACCCTCTGTAGTGGTTAAAAAAAAATCGGAATTTAGGAAGCTTGACTTTTAAATACCAGCTTTGGCTAACTATAAAAATCAGTGTCCTTCTGGTAGGGCATTCTCATTGCGCTGGGCTTTCTAGCCCTTGTTTTTAAAATAAGGTTTAGTGCAGTTCTAGTTACTCATGACCATTATGTGAATAGTTGATGCATCATTTTTGTCTTAAATCCACAGATGTCAAAATGCTTGTCTTTGACCCACTGATTCAACTTTACTTCACCTCCAATGTGTTCTTTAAGGTAAGTGTCTAATCTTTTGTGTTTTTCATTTAAAATTTCAGTTGTTACCTTTTCAGCAAAAAAACAAAGCAGAAAACCATACACTACATGAAACAGTATTGTACCTGGACGTGGCCTACGTTTGTGGATGCCTGACCATTACGTTCAGACATCCCATTGCAGCGAGGGAGATTAGATTATTCAGCCATCAAAATGTGGAAAAATGCAATACATTTTTGCAATCTTCTTGCAAACAGTTGTGTGCAAGGTCCAGCTATTTCGTTAGAAATATTTCTGTGACTGTTCTTTTCATAAAAGGAAGGGCTGCAGATATTTAAAAAAAATGCCACTTGAGACAATAAAAGGTCCTTAGTTTTGTGTCATTGAGACAGCCTCAATACAGGGCTCTGGCTAATGCTAACAATAAGTTTCCAAAAATATATAAAGACATAATTTATTTTTCCATTGCTCGAATGGACATTTACATGATTGAACATAGGTTGCTATAACGGATTTGATCAGAAGGCATATGCGGATACCTGATTTGATGTCTCACATACTAATGAGCTCCTTGTCCATGAACAGATTCTGTTGAGATAAGCACCATTTCAATGTTTTGAAATGCTTATCTTCAATAAAATTGAAGAGATTTTGGCCCATGTCTACCCAGCTTTTTAAAAAATGCTGTGGTACTAGAAATTTGACAATGGAAAAGATCAATACTTGTGTGAATGGCTCTTTAATTTGGCTAATATGGATATGTCTCTTTACACACAATGCTGGCAGAAGTGATGTATAGGACATAGCCAGAAGTAAACACCAAGCATGAAGTGAGTACCTAGCGACAGTAAAGAGAGCCGAGCGGTTTCTTGTTTTGTTCAGAAACTACACAGATTACAAAAGGCAAATATCAAATAAATTTCATCGAAATGTTTCCTTGGCATGTCTTAAACTAATTAGGCCAAGACAAATTCATCACCATGATTTTTTTTAAAACCGAAAATCCATGGCCTCTGGCTCAGAGAGACAGTATCAGAGATTACTGAAATTCTCGACTGTATTGGTTTTAAAGCAACATTTTTTTTTTTTTTTTATCGCCAACACCTGACAGCTGGAGGCTGGATACACCCCCAATCTTCAGCTGTCCTGTCTTAGTGAGTCTGTGCCAACTGTAGCCTTAGATTCTTGTTCTTGGCTGACAGAAGTGGAACCCAATGTGGGCTTCTGCTGTTGTATTCAATTCAATTTTATTTGTATAGCGCTTTTAACAATTGTCATTGTCGCAAAGCAGCTTTACACAATCAAAGGAATTATTTAAGTCTGTATGGAATGTAAGTGTGCATGAATCAAGATGAGCAGATAGTCCCTGGTGAGCAACTCCCTGAGATGGTAATAGGAAGAAACCTTGAGAGGAACTAGACTCAAGAGACCAGAGTCCCTTCCACTTTCACACAAAATGTTTCTGTATGGACGCACATCCATAATATGTAAATAGAGTGCAGTTGTATATAAAATTTAATCAGATTGGTTACATTCAGCTATTTGTGAACATTTTAACAAAATATTTTTTTCCTCCATGGTAAGTCTGATATGGAATTGTCCCAATGGCAACGTAGTACATCTTATAAAATTCCCCAATATCCACAGTTTGGGGAACACCCAAATGTAGGTGTGATGGGCAAGTGTGCGCAAGTGAGTGTGCATTATATTTGTACTACTGTGAAGATTTTAACTCTTCACCAGCTATAACGGTGTGTTTCTTGTTTCATGTCCTTTTCACAGTGCAGTGTCATTGAGTGTCTGAACAGTATGCTGCTGAAATGGCTGACTTGGCATTCTGTCAACCCTCTAGGAGAGTGCTTGGATTTGAGTGTCAACACCAACAACACAGTGTGAGCATCTCTGTCATTATTATTATTTTAAGGAATTCAGCAATACTGTTTTTACAAGAAAAGTGATATCAGACTGGTGATTCATGGTTAGAACTGACCTGGTAGTGACCCTCATAGTGTGTCTGATTACTTTGTCAGTGTCACGTGAGAAGTGTTCAGTGTTTTTGTGTGAAGAAAATACATCAAATCCAGTCTGATACTAATCTTTTTTAATATAATTGTATACAGTATTAGCTTATATTGGTCTGTTATTATGCTCCATGTTGCATTGCTTCATTTGTCTCCTGCTTGATCCTATGCGAATATGTATGAATATATCTTACTGTGATGTTTATGCCTCAGTTACAATTAATTAGAAAAAGCATTAGTCCCAGAACCACCTGGGTAACTTTTTGTTGCAGAGCTCAGGCTCATGGTGATAAAATTAATGCTTCACATGGGTTATATACTCTGTCAGCCAAACAAGGTCGCTGTTTGAATGTAGGTGAGCATAAAAGTCATTTATAATTACTCACAGTGATTATTTTGATTTAGCTGGCAAAAATTTTCTTAACCCTAACTGATAGTGACTCTTTTTAAATTCAGTGAGCAACCATATTGGAATGCATATTCTGTGACTGTGGAAAAGTTATTACTGTGTTTTAGAAGGGTTACGGTGTTTCAGAATCTTGTTAAAATTGGGGTAGGATTTCAATCATGATTGAAAAAATCACTTAAATGCTCAGTGAAATTGCATCATAAAATTGAAAAAAAGTTTATAAACATAAAGTATATGCCCAAGCTATGTTTAATAGTAAATGAAAAGAGAATTTTCATATGCACTATGAGACGAGAACTGACAGGATTGGGTCAAAACAACTGTGTGGCCTTAAGAAACCACTTTTTACTGGGCTATTTAGAAAAAAATGCTTCCATGTAAGAGAGCATAAACATTGGACTTTGGAGTAATGGAAAATGGTCATGTGGTCGTCTGGTAAGTCCAGAGCAATGTGTGTATCAGGATAAGAAGTTAAGCGCATGAGGTGATGGATCTAACATGCATAGAGGCTACTGTACAAACCTCTGAAGGCACTGTTATTATCTGGGGTCAACTGACAACCTGGTCATACATTGCATTTAGGTAATTATCAATGGATTTCTTTTCTTCCCTTATGACACTGTTGACGTGGAATATGTCTGTGTCAAGATTCTTCAGTTCCTCCAATTGTGAAAGAATGATTTTGGGAAGATGAGGAATCATTTTCACATATGAATTTCACCAGAAGCTACCAGCGTGCTGACATTAACCCCACTATGGATGTGCTGGAGAAGCTCTCAGCCAAAAATTAATGCAACTCTCAACTGTCTAATGCTGCATGAGCTGATGGAAACAATGCCAGAGCGAATGCGCATGTTTTTTGTTTTTTGTTTTTTCCTAAAAAATATTTTCCTAAGAAATAGTAGTGAGCAATTGTCGCAGTCTCCTTTCTCCTTCAGTTTTAATGTGGCCTAATTTTCTTTCCTGGTAACCTAATATAAATTTCAAACATCAGTGATGTGATATCAATGTGATATTTGTTATTTGAGTCCTGTCTCTGCTTGTTTTGAATCTATGAATGCAACACACTGTGAGGAATACAGCTTTTGTGTGACATTGTGTCTTATGTCACTTTTTACTGTACAATATAAATACAATTTTAACCTTTCTATTAAATATAAAAAAAAATTCTGCAGAGCTATGAACCTATCTGCCTTTAAAGAAGCCCTCACAGAGCTTGTGAGCTTTGTTGGACGACTAGCTGCTGAGGGACTGCGCCTGGAGAACTGCCACATCCTACTCCTTAATCACACACTCAACTTCTATGAGACAGTAAGGCATTTTTGCTGTTTAGTTATGTTTAGTGGTCTCGATAGCTGAAATGAAAACCAAGTTTACCCAGTTGAGTCATTTGACTCGTTTCATATACTGTACATTTTAATTTCATGTACAAATTTACAGTTTGTTTATACACTAGGTGATTTTTAGGGCATGCAGTAAAAAATAAAATTGTTTGTTTTTATATGCTCTTGTTTGTAGGTGTGTGACATGTTGGTAAAGTATGATGTGCCTCTAGTTATCTTGCCCCCAGCTGGCGTGTTTTATCCAGCTCTCCTTGCCGCAGACTCACTCACTGTGGATCGATTGGGTTACATAATGTACAGGTAAGCTGTGATGTATGTTGGTCAGCAGCAACTAATTTGTAATAAGTACAAGTCAGCGTTGATGTAATTTATAATATAGTGGTAGGATGTAAAACACTACAGAAAATATTGTGAAAATGGATGGTTCAATGAAAATCTTGGTTTGCATACGAGTCATAACAGGTTACTTTTTAAACATCAATATTCTTTTTCTCAGATACAGGAAAAATCTGACCTTGGCAAAAAAACAGGAGCAGCAAAGTGAGGTAATTAAAATAATTGTAAGGCCAACAATAATTGCTACAGTGTTGTATTTTTTAAGGGTTGCGGAATTTTTTAAGCTAATGATGTGCAGCACATTGTCTAATGTGGTACTCATTTATCATGGATAATTTAAGATTATCATGGTCCAGCTGACCATGATAATCTTAAAAATTTTAAATATGTTTCAGTTACTCAGACCTAACCCTTTGTCATTAATGCATGCCCCCTTGTACAGGGAGATAAATTCTTAGTCACCTTAAACTGTGCATTAAACAAATGCCAAAAAGTCCAGTAGTATACGTAGTGCCTATAAACAGAAATATATTTGCCTTCCTTGAATTGCAGGAAACATTTCACATAAGTAAAACTACATACCAAGATTTTAATATGCAACTCGTAGCCATGGTAAACTGTCTGTGGAACTCCAAACCATTCCTGCCTGACACAACCAACGACGAGCTTATCCAGAGCAAGCTACATAAGTACTGGAACTGCTTTGATCTTGTTCACCATCCAGCTTTCTTTAAGTATGCCATTGAGTTTCATCAAAAGGTGAGTATGTGCAATTGACATTTAAAAATACATGTTAGCAGATAGCAGGACTTTATTCCAGTTTGAGTTTGTTTTACGCTCGATTTAACTGCTTGTTTAATGTTGGAGAAATTCTACAACAGGAATTTGTATATTTTTGTAGTTATAAAATCAAGGCATATACAGTTTAACCAGAGTGTTTACTTGTTTAAATTGCCAGTTCATTTGGTAAAATTATCAAAACATCCATTAGTGTGCTTTTATAGATGGAGTTCATGCCTTCCATGGTGGCAGACGAGATCTTTTCTTGCTCTAGCATATTGAAACAGTTTACTGACATACAGCCAGAGGTCCTCATCGTATTCAATAATAGTAAATAAAAAAAACTTATACTTTCCTTTAGCTGAATATAAGAGGTCCAAACCTGTTTCAGTATGGCAAAGTGAGGTTAGTGAAGACATTGTGCAGATTACTAACGTTTTTCCAATTCAAACTGGACAAAGAGAGATGTGATCTCCGCTCCATTAGTCTGCATGGAGACTTGATGGCAACCCCACTGAACATCTTTGAAATGAACTGCAGTGCTGACCCCAGGGCACTTTATATGACTGCAATGCCTGATCTCACTAATGCTTTTGTGGTTAAATGATCAAATCCCCATAGCCAACTTTCATTATCTAGTGGAAAGCCTTCCCATAAGAGTGGAGAGTATTAACCTAGCAAGGGGAAACTAAATCTGGAGATGTTCAACCTGCACATACTGTATGGCTGTAATGGTCAGGTTTCCATTAATTGTTCTCCATATGGTAAACATGAATCAATAATTAATCAATTTTAATATAGGTTTCCATTATAAATAAGAATTTATAATGAATTTCTATTTCATTATACTAAAATAAAAAGAACATAATTTTATTCTTTGGTCTAAAAACCCTTCACCAAGCAGTCTATGCCAATAAGAATTAAGAGTAAAGTTTTTTTTTTTTTTTTCTTTTTGTTTCTTAGTGCTGGCCAGAGAGGACATGTGTAGACCTCAGCTTCGTAAAGGTAATGTCATTTCCGTTTTATTAAGATCACTAGTCTCTTTGAATGCGTTTGGTTGCAAATATTTTTGAGGAACCTTACTGCTTGGTTGTGTGTGTTTGGTAGTGTGTATGTGGGGTTGTCTGTGCAAATATGTGAGTAATTTGTATGTTTTCTCTTAAGGTTGGACGATACTGGAGCTGGTATGTGGAGTTTCTTTTCTGCCAGGGCTTTGATGGTCTAAATGACTTCATCCAGGTCAATACAGTACAGAGCAGCTCCTCCAGCTCTAGTTAGTTGTGAGTCAGAATGGGCAGTTGTTTGAAGATCATTTCTTGCCTAGGAAGCTGCACAAAGACAATGATTTGTTGGTCTTGTACATATTTTATGGTCATTTCTGGAAGGGCATGTGGAGGAAACCACAATGGAACTGTATATAAACGTGTACAGGATATTTGTGTTGTGTGGCTCTCACAATAGTGTTTGTAACTATATATTTTTGCTTCTTTTTTATTTTTTATTTTTTTGCAATTTGTAGCTTATGGTTATTTTTACTGCTGCTGTCTAAATTACTTTGCACATGTATGTTTTATGAAATCCCTAAAATATCTGTCTAATGAAGCATGTATTTCATTTGACCCTATGAATCTCTAATTTGTATGGCATATAAACAATGCATTTAAGTTTTCATTTAAATGCCTTTGAACATTGAATTATGGGTTTAGTTTTTAACTTTAATGCATAATTCAACTTTTTTTTAAGTTCTTGAGTGCTATATTTTCCACCATGAATAAGTAATGCAGTGGTAAAGTGTAAAACTTGAGTTCTTAGGACTAAAGATCAACCAAATGCAATTTCATCTTTAATTTCCCATTAAAATCCATGCACACTTGTCAAAAGAAAGTCTCTGCTTTAGAATGGTATTAATTGAACTGTGCTGAGCAAAATTTTACACACTTTTGCCAGGATATAAATAACATGTTCTAGAAGTGAATAAACATTTAAATGAGAGGTTTGTAATTAACTGAACTCTGCAAGAAGAGATGTTGCTGTAATGCTTATTTGTTGTCAGTCTGTCATTGCTCTCCACAGACATGCTGCAAATATGCAACTTCAAGTTGGTATGGCATGTCTAGCTAGGTACAGTATAATGGTACTACATGATCTCTAATGGGTTTTATTCTGCAACCTTGACGTTATGTAAGAGCTTCACTAATCAGTTTAAGAATACTGTATAAACAACCAGGCTGTCAACAGCCCTCAGCACTTTATTCCGTTACTTTCTCCTAAATTTAAGCAGATTTTCATATTTAGTTCCAGCTTGTGTACTTCACCTGATCATCTTGGGTATGTTTTAAAAAGAAACCCCGTTTTTATCAGTATTGTCTAATGAGCTCAGGAAATCAGTGATCCGAGGTTTGCTGCGCGCGCCACTCGGTAGCAACTATCCGGTATACCATTTAACGGTGCAGCTCAGCGGAGGAGCGTGTAGTCAGAGCCGCATAACTGAACAGCGCATCATCAGAGCCAAAGCCGGTGTGGAAATGTTAATGGTTTTCAGTTTTGAGTATTCAGACTGTCTCGGAGGTCGTGTCTAGCGCATGGACAATTCGGCGGACATCGGAAGCGTTTCATCTCTCTTGGACATTTATTCGCTTCGGTGGATGAGGTAAGAATTGATGTAGTCAAAAGCAATGACTAATATAAAGTCAACCACGTAGCGTGTGTAAATCTTATCTATTGAAATATTGATCCGGAGCGCTGACCGAAGGAAACAGGAGCTTGACGACAGTTAGGGCTTGGTGTGATTCTATTAAACATCCTTCCTTGTAAAATGGACATGATGCAATGCCTAGTCTCACTTTATTATTCCGGTTATAATATCAAAGTGCTAAATGCACATATAGTCTGATCCTGTATTTGACAAAGGCAGTGTGTATTTGATATTTGTTGTCGCCAGACACTTGATAAGCTTCGAGCGCCAGCTTGGTTCTGTGCAGGATGCTGTAAATAGGTTTTTTGTAAACGTCCACCACTTTTGAATATAACCCGATTTATTCATTTTGTGCATTACGTCTTTACATCGGAAAATGTGTTGTAAACATATGATAAATAGACCGTCCAGTACTGCCGACTGAATTATTTCACGGAACATAAAAAAAAAAAGAAATCGTAGAACGAGAGAGAGAGATGCGATTTCGTTAAGATTTAATACGAATACTGACGTAGACAGTAGACCTGTAGACCACCAGCCACAACCTCGGTAGTAACTCTATCGTTTTCACAAATATCCGGTTTCTTATCGTCATTCTGCAAGTCGCCTTTGCCTTTATTAATATTCAAGATCAGTGAGTGACAGACACGTTTGTCGTTGTCACACCACCTCTTGTCATACAGTCTCTATCCTGATTACCCATGTCTGAGTAATTTCCCTCTGATGGGAATGAGGATGAGTCCTATAATTTAGCTGGGATATTGCTCAGTGTTGTCTACTATCACCACGACATTGATTTCATACCTTCCAGAAGCTGTTGTGACAGGAGAGATTTGAAGAGAACGGCTGGCTTTTAGTCTTTGCAAATTTGCCTCATGTTTCAGGAAAGCTATCAAATGAGTGATGGCCCAGTTTCTTGCATGCAGTAATGCAGAGCATCTTGGACATGAACCGGACCAGAACAGGTGCTTGGGTTACTTTCAGCCCAAACAGCCCTTGGAGACCATAGAATTTGTTGGTGCAGGACGACAAAAGACCTCAACAATATTAAATTGAGATGCTATCACATTCATTCTGTAAGAAAAAAGTATGCTACCTTGTAGTGAAGTTTTGGAATAACCCTGTAATAGACAGTTAAGAGTCCACAATACTGAGATTCATGTGAAGAAGTTATTTAGAATGATTTTTTCAACAAAAGAAACAAAACAAAGCGACGTAGTCTGGCCTAAAAGACGGCTCTGTCAGCCTGAAAAAGGGGCAAATAGTTTGCTTAGCTGATTAAACTGAATATCACCGACTAAACAGTAGTCCGACACTGTTATATTTTTCTTCATTTATGAAGATATTTACAAATTAAACTTTTTGGTGTGTTTATTGAAAATGGACATAATCAAATAGTTCAATAACTATAAAATATAAAGGATACAGCGAATATACATTTTGCACAAACACATTTGGCATTTCTCAGAGTAATGCTCCTGAGCTTCCTGTTCTTTCACAATAGTCTCTATACGTAACAGCTACTGTCTGGAGATGCTCCCAAAGGTGTATGGCAATGACATTCATCATGTATATTCGAATACTTGCAATGCAGGCTGGATAAACGTTTCAAACTGTATTTCCGCATACAAATAAAGCTACAAAAGTAAAAATAAAATGCATGAACAGTAGC
Organism: Clarias laeviceps; assembly: GCA_030014305.1. NCBI lineage: Eukaryota > Metazoa > Chordata > Actinopteri > Siluriformes > Clariidae > Clarias > Clarias laeviceps. The sequence goes on along the minus strand of JAQMYJ010000002.1, from coordinate 14,566,210 downwards.
TCAGGCAAATAGTGCATCGAATGTTAGCCCACACAGTACTGGTCCACATGGGGATTTGCATTTACATTTTTTTCTCATTTGTTCTTAAAAATGTCTACATGATTCCATGTTGGCCAAAGAGAAGCCTGAAAAAAATGATTACTGGTACATTACACTCATCTGTCAAAGAAAAGAGATATCAGCGCACATTCTTAAAAGCCAAAAGCTATTTTTTCCTGTCCTGAGTTTATGAATATCTTCATTCCGAAGGCAATTTGCAAAATGTCTGTTTTCAGTGACACGGAGCATGCTTTGCATGTAGAAAGTCCAAAACATAAAGAAAACCGCATTAAAAAAAACATGTATGGATTGGGCATGTAGACCATGGACTAGGCAAGTTGACTGCAAAGTATCTCATGCAATGAACAACAGGATGTTTTCAGTTGAAAACAAAAACTGGTTTCTAGACATATCAAATTATTACATTTGTTTTGCTCTGACAAATTCTTAATGCTATTATTTCCCAATGGCACAATGCACATTAGTCATACTTATACAGTGGAATGAATTGCAAGTAACAGGGTCTGTGAGCATTTTGCAAGACTAGCAAAACTTTTAATAAATTTTAACTTAATAAACAAGCAAGGTCTTGAAATACGAGTAGTGCTTTGTCTGCCAAGCATCATGTGATCACAACTAAGCCATTGGTTCTTCTCTTAATTGCAATTCAGATTAGACAGATAGATAGATAGATTGATAGATCATCAATCTACGCACAATACTTTACAATGACAAAGTAAAAACTAGTGTTTGGTTAATTAGAGACATCTCATTTACACAAGAATTTAGACCCATGACTTACTACTTTGGTTTCAAAAGTGTTTTCTGTGTTTTCTTGGAGATATTATTCATTATTGTTATCTTGGTGAAACGTAAACTGATAACCATCCCCACAGCATGATGCTACCAACACTGTGATTGACTTTGATTCCCTGATTCCAAATGTTTGTCATCAGACCCAGAGGATTTTGTTTTTCACGGTCCTTCAGGTGTTTTTTGGCAAACTCCCAGTAGGCTGTCATGTGCCTTTTAGTGAGGAATGGCTTCTGTCTGGCCACTCTACTGACTAGTGGCATGCTGTATTGAAGGTTGTCCTTATGTAAGGCTCTTCCCTCTCCACAAGGGAACTGCGTTGTAAATCGGGAAACATTATTAAGAACATTTTGCTGGGATACTAGATGGGTAAAACATACACTGCATAGTCTAATAGTATAGGAGGTGCTTAAGAGTCTTTGATGAATAGTTTATTAGAATAATTGACAGTGATTAATATATCCGATTCTTTTAAACCTAACTGATGCAATGACTAGCTTCATAGTTTTTAAACACCTGTGTCAGAAGATATATCCCATGGTTGTGGAAACTGTGTTATTGTCTTTTAGAAGGCTCAAAATCTTGATCTGCATGAAACAACTAAAAAAATGTTTAGAAATTGCTAAAATATTGTAATTGTATTAAGAACTTTCCAATGCATTATTAAACCTGGAATGATATTGATGAACTGTGAACTTCACAGAAGAAATGTGTTTGGAAAAAAACCCGATTGTGTGTTTTTTCAAAGTATTTGCCACTGACATTTCTCTAAATTTTAGACAGATTGTCAGTCAAGTTGTTGTTTGATGATTAATGCTTAATGTATTCATTTATTTATGTTTTTATTTTGTAATTCTAGTATTAGCTTGATAACTAGCACCTGACAGACAGATTCAGGGTCCAACAGTAACAGAGAGTGATAATGTTGCTTTTTCAGTTTACACAACAAAATGAGACCATAGTATTTTATTTAATATGTTTTTTTTTTTTTTTTACTTACAAATAAATTCACTGGCCTTTAAAGATGACAACAAAACATCCTTATGTAATCTTATTTGTTTGGTTCTTAGATGTGTTCTATTTAGACTAGGAGACCTATATTTGGAATTTCATTATGAAATCAGTTGTACTGACATGTCCAGATGATTTTTTAAACACTGTTCAATTAAATTTTATTTGTATAACGCTTTCAACAGTGGACATTGTCATAAAGTAGCTTTACAGAAAAACATTTGAAATATGTAGCTTAGGAAAAAGTATAACTTATAACTACGTATCAGTTTGTCCTTGATGAGCAAGCCAGGGGTGACAGTGGCAAGAAAAAACTCTCTTAGATGACATGTGGAAAAAACCTTGAGAGGACCCAAAATCAAAAGGGAACCCATCCTCGTTTGGGTGATCAGATAGTATGACCATAAATCAATCCTTGATATAAAGTTGAACATTCAGTTGTATAACAGGAAAGGTGCTTTAGTTAATACAAAGTCCCCTTCGACTGATGTAGGATCAAATACAAAACTTTCCATGGAAATTTCAGATAAGCGACTGCAGAGGGAATAAATTTTCAGGCTAGATGTATATACTGAGACTGTGTCTGTGTCCCAGCCATTAATTCGAAGTGGATTCCATAATATTTGTAAGAAAAGGTTCTGCCCCATGGTTTTCTTTTACACAGATAGCCTTGCGACATTAAGGTCATAGTAGGGTCCTTTTGATTGAAGTAGCCGTGACAGCTGTCGCACTCACCTTCCTACTCAACTTCCTGTTAATTTATTAGACCAAGTTCTTGCCCTGCTCCTTGGCAATCAAATTTCTTATGACTCATTAGTAGATATTGAAGAACTTGAAAAAGAAATGAGGGGGGAAAAACACAGGTTGATGCAGATCTTGTTTCTTAACATGCTCTCGTCTAAAATGACTTCTGATAAAACTTATTTTGTTGTCATGTTTATGAAACCAGTTTAAAATGACTTTTGTGTCATGATCCACTATCATGCTGTAAATAGCGATTAGAACATGCATAAATTTTGGTCATGAGGAGATACACCTGCCAGCACAATACTAAAACAGTACTAACAAACCATATTTACAAAAGTATTGAATGACCAAAAGTGTGCCTAAAAAAATCCCACAGCACTACAAAACCTCGACTGGCCTAGACTGTTAACCAGGGTCATGAATCCATGGATTCATCTTGTTTGTATTAATGTCCTTAACATCTGTGGTGTTAAATCTTCACTGGATAGGCAAAGTTTTGATCTGTCAGCATTTAGCAGACAGCCTTGTTCAGAGTGACCAATAGAAGTGTTTTGAATTTTATCAGGTACGTCATTATGATAGTAAAGAAAACCATCAATTGGTAAAAAAAAAAAAATCTTTTAATATTTAAGTACATAAATTATTATTGAATATTATTAATGGAGAAATTATGCTAGATCAGAAATTTCACTCTACTGCTTTTAAAGGACAGCCTTTGGGTTGCTGGGTCTTGAGTCCCCACAGGAAAGTGAATTAAATCTCTGTTTTAGAATATTAACAATTTTGGGTGTAAAGCTTTCAGTCACTATATCACTTTCACCAACTCTAACTGTTTCATGCAACATACTTCACTTCATAATCTCCACCTTAGAAAAAGGGCTGTCTTTCTTCAATCCAGGATACAAGAGAATAACATGGTTCATGGTTCCTGTTCCAAACTGCTTCTTCTTGTAAATCATTTTCCTTTACCTAGTGGGTGTATTGTGAAATATAATGCTGTCTTACTCTTTTACTTATGCTTTCCCAAAGATGTCAAAGACAGTTCTTGAGCCCTTCCACCTTTATTTAAAGTGAGGTATTAGTGAGTCTTTTGTCTCCAAAATTGTTGGGCCTGATCATTTGCAAGGCTATTTAGATATCAGGGCACCACTACTAAAGTTATTGTAATTTTTCTGCTGTACTAAACCCCCTTGTCCCCAAATTCCTAGCTCAGTTGTTTATGTCCCAGTTGGAAAACAGGACATGTCACGTCAAAGAGCTTGAAATCTATACTTCTCAATACAGTATAAAAAAAAATCATGTTGATCAGTAATAAATAACCCCTTCGAAAAATACCTCTGTTTAAAATGCAAAAAATACTCTATAAACTATAAAGAGATTCATGGGATGCACTGATTCAGCAAAAAAAAAAAAAAAAAGTGTTCTCTCTCACTCATGTGCATGCTCGATTTTTCAAATACCCCCACAAAACTTGTATAATACCAGATAGGCTCTCCTGATAGCTCCTGCCTTATATAAACTTTAAATGAAGATGATTAGTCAAACTGGTTAGGATTAAGCGTTGTTTGGGACATGACATTCATTTAGCACAGTGTGAGTCAGAGGCTTCCTTTAACCTTACCAGCCTGAAGTTACTCAATTCCTATTTTTTACCCTAATATGACACAAATCTGCTTTTTTTAGGGCTGTCTGAATGAGTGACTCAGACTGGATCTGAGTCACTTTCGTATGTAGTCCAAGATATATTTTCGATACGTGGTTATTCGACTTGAATGAGAACGGGCAGATGAGAATTCTTGTGACTTTTTTGCCTCTGTGCATTCATGGGACACTCGCTGACATCAGTCAGCACCAGAAGTGCGGGGATTTCACAGCAGAGCTAACAAAAGCTGATAAAATATCATTTATTGTTTGAAATTAATGATTGGTTACTCATTATGTGTTTTGATCCAGATTGCACGAGCAAAGACATAACGATGTTTGTGTGTATGCTGTTTCAGAGGACAGACATGTCTACATTATACAAGTTATATACATGATACATTATACAAATAACTTGTTTTAATGAAAATTATAAACGTGAAACATAATGAAATGCAAATCTGATCTGACCAAAAAATCTGAATTGAGCAATGGGGCGTGTAATGTGAACATAACCAGACATAATTTTTGCTGTCTAATCAGTGAGTGTCCTTTTGTTAATGCACTGGAAATGTTGTCATTCTTTTATCTGTTTGGTTTTTTTAATGCTTATTATGATAATTATAATTCAATTCAAAGATGTACACAAAATTGCATAACACTACATGAATGTAAATAAAAGTGCACACTTTACACACTGGAAACAACTCAAATAAAATAAGAATGTTCAAAAGTGGCATGTAAAAGTCTCCCAGCTTTTCTGGGTAAAGTTGCATTTTTTCTTTCTGGAAAAAACACACGAATAACAAAAAAACTATCTGGGTATTGTCATTTAGAAACAATAACATAAACAAAAACAATTACAGTAAGTAAAGTACTTTGGGTCCATTACTTTTTATAGCAAGACTTCAAATCAATAGTTATAGTGCATTAGTGTAGCCAGTAGTCCTGAGCTTTTGATTTGTCTTAATGGCCTCTTGAATCTTAAAATATTTTATTTATTTATGTTCAACCTGTTATTCTACTAACACAGATTAATCTTTTAACAAACTGTTATTTGATCCATTCCAGTTTCTTTGTGGAAAATATAGTGATGAGATTTTATGTGTAGGTGTCATTCCAATAGCCTGACTCACTAGGAAGTTTTATGGTATTAAAAATATTGTCGTCCATTTATTTTAATCATATTCTATAATTTCCATTTATTACATTTCATAAGACATAGTTTGTCATTGTGCTGGGATTGTGTTGAATCTGAGTCTGATGAACTTAATAATATGCCAGCTGGGTATAAGGAGCTCAGTGTTTCTGTTTTCATGTTAAACAGAGCTTTGGAGCTGACGACAGTGGTGGAAAAAAAAGCGAGAAGCATGTTTGTTTACAAGGTGATGAATTTTTCAAATGGTTAAAATGCATGAGTGTATACATGTGTGTATTGGGCAAAATAATTCAAAAGCCACAAGTTCAGTTTATTGTTGGACAGAAGATCTTATGCGCAAGTTTTTTAAATAACAAGGCTACTTACTGTCATATATCCCAGCTACATTTCTTATATAAGATATTATTACCCTGGATATAATAGTCACATTCCATAGCTAAAAACTATTAGAAGGATGAAACAGTTGCTTTATTGTATTGTTGAATATTAAAAATGTCTTATCAAGACTAGACTCCTTATCATTTTAGTCTACTGTCATTCTACAAACCGGATTCCAAAAAAGTTGGGACACTAAACAAATTGTGAATAAAAACTGAATGCAATGATGTGGAGA
>JAQMYJ010000002.1:14427408-14441154 GCA_030014305.1 Clarias laeviceps | reverse complement strand
GCCAGATGAGCAAACGCCCTCTGCCAGACATCTGCCAGATGAAAAAGACGACGTCGCATAGACGTCTCCGCGACGTGCGTGTGCTATCTGGGTTATAGTCTATACGGTTTTCCTATTTTCTATTTTTTTTTTCATACATTTTAACTCTGTAAAGCTGCTTTGCGGGAATTACTTTTGTAAAAAGCACTGTACAAATATATTTCAATTGAATTAAATTGAAAAGTAACATTGACAACATGTAGCAGACAGAGCACTTGCTAACTAGCAGTATGCTGCAGAGATATCAGTATTTGATCTAAAATACCCCCCCAGACAATGTCTGGACAATGAATCAATGCTGTAATGCTCAGCCACTCTTCAGATAGCCTTTTTAAACTTAGACCTTTATTTATTTAGGGTAGACCTTTAAGATTGCAAATATGTTAGACCCCCATTCCATTGAGCTGAATTAGCTACCGACCTCTCTCGACGTCTCCTGATTTAAAATCGGCTCTGTAGGCCTTTGCAGTCTTTACCCATTCGGTTAATTTTTCAAGTGTAGCGACCCCCCATTGAGCTGTTAACAATCACTCTTTATGACTGAAATCAAGATGTTCATATCGCCTTTTACAAGGTGAAAGTTGAGCAGGTGAAATCTGCAATGTGAGCAGCTTTATTTCAGTCATAAATAAGTCACAACCACATTCCATCCATTCGCGGTCAAATAATTATTCAATGCTGGACACAAACAGCAAAAAAACATGATGATTATTATTTGAATAATAAAAAAGCCTGAAGAGCCTCGTGTGTGTGTGGGGCGGGGAGTCTCGAACGGGTGTGGAGATGAGAACCGTTTATGTACATATTTTTTCTTGGTTGCTTCAATATCATTTCATTTACAAAAACACTTGCAAAGAGAAAAAAAGGGATTGGTAAAGCTGGCTCCACTTTGTTCTCTCCAAGTGAAGAAAAATAATTTTTAATCCTGTTGTAATTAACACACATTCACAGCTGTGTGAAGACATCAATCATGGAAAAGTTGCATGCAGATGTGCACCTGCTTTAAAACAGAATGAGGAGTGATATAGTATTATCAAAAGAGAGAAATACATGTCAGTATTTACAGTAACATTAACATATTTGCAATGAGTTTAATCATGTGGCACTTTGAATATTTATAAGACACTGAAAGACTAAAAAACATGATTAAGAGAAAATTGCAAGTCCCCACATGCGTGAGAGAATCACAATCATACATGCAGCACAATCCCATGTTATATTCAGGATCTTTATTTTTCGTTTTCTTTTTTTCTTTCCTTCTTTTGTATCAATAATGATTATTCTTTGACGGTGCTTTCTCCATTCAGTATTATTATTATTATTATTATTATTATTATTACTACCTTTGATTTTGGCTTTTCTTCTTCATTAGTTTTCATCCCTAGCATCACTTTATGTTAGACTGCACAGTTAAATGCGTGTATATATTTTTAATCTATTTATTTCTGTTTATATTTCTGTAATTAAGTGTGTTATCCCTTAAATATAAATAGTGATGCACTGTTTTGTGTTTGATTGACATGACTGAATGCAATGTAGATATTGTAATTTTCTCTGTCCTAATAAAGTACACAGGACTAAGGATTATGCAGTATAAGGTGTATGGTATGTGCGCACTGGAGGCGTCACGGGCATGTGCATGCAAAACCATACCCTTATTTTCAAAATCTCAATCCAAGCTGGCAGCTATGCCACGCATATTTTAGGAATAAAAATGATGTGGTAAATTTTTCATCAGACTGTAGTATGAAATTCAACTGAATGATCAAACCACAGACATTTTACATTAAAACTTTAACATTTTTATTGTGCAACATGTAATATATCTTTCAATTGTGTTTAATCATGACTGTTATCCTTAAAATATCACTTTGTTAATTTTGTCATTACTTCCATCTACATTTAATATAAGGATTTTGGCTGCCGACTGCTGCCAAACAGGTATGGAGGTGATAAAAACCGACAAGGACTTATGGGAATAAAATCAATAATGACTTGATATTTACCCAAGTGGCGCAGTGGTAAAGAGCTTGTTCTATCATCCAGAGATCACTGGTTTGATACCCGGGTAATGCTGTAGCTTCTTAGTGGGGTGAGGGCCGAGCTCTCTTAGTGGGGTGGAATGGGAGGCAGTTAATGCTCCCACATTAATCACAGTTCTACAGCCAATCAGGGGCATCTATGAGCTCACGCAAGCGGAAAGAGTGAATAGCGCTGTCCTATAAGTGTGTTACGCCGGCTCAACAGTGTGTGAGCGAGCAGGATGTGGTCGGTCGAGTCACGTGGTTTAGAGAAAACACATGATAGTCTTTGTCCCACCCGATTGAATGATCGTAGTAGCCTTAATGTCGGAGCCCCTGGTGACGGGGAAGAATTAGATATGAGTAAATTAGGGAAAAAATCAAGCAAAATCCCCCCCAAAATTAAATAAATAAATAATGACTCGAAAATAATAACGGCGCTGATGACCACGTTAGAATTCATACAGAGCCCAAAAAAGGCTTTAAGCAGCTGTTACCACCTGTACCGAGCTCTCGTGTGGTCATAACGAATTTGCATCAGTCTAAATTCAGGAGCACATTCGGCTCAGTGGAATGGGGGCCTTGCTGTCTAGTGCGAAAAAGAATACTGACACTCAAAAACAGCTTCCTAATTTCAAGTGTGTAATCAAGAGACACAATTTAAGTTTAACTTCAATGTCAGACTGAATGCCACCAAAAAGAACTCCAGCACAAGATGGAGCGCAGAAATAGTAGGCGTAAAAAGAGAAACAGAAAACATAGTTTGGCTGAGACAACATGCAGGTCAGATTCTATTCCTGATGGCTTGCAAGAGGCAGAAGACAAAAAAAAAGCAATATGCAGAAAAAAAAAATCAACCTCACCACCAAAACCTTTATCATTTTAACTGTTTATTTTATTCAGATTAAGTTTTTTTTTTTTTTGCCTGTCTGAATCTTATGCTATAGAGAAACACAAAGCCTATATGATTTGTTGTTGCTTTGTGAGCAATAAGTTACATGATGTGGAGTCATCTCAGTTTCTTAGTTCACAAATAAATGTAACATGATTCACAAATATATTTCATGATCCACATATAAACGTCTCTCTACAAATATATTTTTAGTGTACACACACAAAAAATAATTTATTTTACATTTATTGACAGACTGATGAACCTGCTCAACAAGCCGCTCAACTTTTATGAATATCCCTACATTTGTCAGTGGATTTTTTGGACTTCCCTGACGTAGTTGGATTCACTGATGCACAAAGGCATTCTCTGCAGTGTATCAGATGCCTCCTACATTTTCAACCAGATGAATGTAAATTTGAGAGCATGATTGAATGTAACTACACTGCATTACATCTGCGCAATGTGACTATGAAAATCTTCCAAACTCAAATATATTTAACTAATATGTGTAATCATGCACGATTGTCAACTCCGGTCGTGGATAACAACCTGCGCTGCACATTTGAATGATTTCCGTGCTGTATCACATCCACTTTAACTTAGAAAAGGCTGTTGATTAGCTGATTAGTTAAATCAGGTGTGCTGGGAGCTGAGAAAACACAAAAATGTGTAGGTTAGGTAGTTCTTTAGGACTAGGGTTGAGAACCAGATTTTCACAATACTTACCTGTATAGTGCTGCATGATATTAATGTTTTAAAGTCTGTTCACTCGACTGAAATAAGTATACCAGTGGTTCATTCTGTCTGACTGACATTCTGTGCCGTGTAATCACATTCAATCATCCTCTCGATTTTATGTACATGTGATTGGCCTTTAATTGTAGGAGACATTGACATTGAGACCTTGACATCTCATAGGCTACAGAGAATGCCCTTTTGAAAATCTAATTCCCTTTGGGAATCTAAGCACTTTAGAGAAGTCTCAAAAATCTACACACAAATGCATGTTCAAGAATGTCAAGCAGTTTGTAAATGCAGGTTCATAATGTATGTAAATGTAAGAAATATTTGTGAGCATTAAAAAATATATTCGTGGTTTCGGTTTGCTTTAGAGCCCTTAAATGGTAGAGAGTTAAATGGTAGTGACTATTGGTAGATGATGGATGTTAACAATTCCCATAAAATTATTTTTAATGTTGTGACTTTAGTACTGAACCTTTAGTCATGAACCTGCACCTGTGTAATTCACCTGGTTAGTGCCTTACTAGCATCAAGCTGACCCAAAGTTGACGTAGCTGAGATGTTTTATGAGCGGGGAAAATAGAGCACTACACATCAGAAGATCCGCTGATGCTTATCAGATGTGGCACTCTGAGGCTGACATGTGATACATACTGTATGTGTGCTGTCTGGGTAATTAACTTGAATAGAGACAGGACAGGTACACAAGGTTCTTGAAATACCTGCAGTAGGTGAGAGACAAGGTGTGTTCATGGCTTTTTGTTTGTGCATAAAGAGGTTTGCTCGCCATTGAGGCTGATTATGTTTTGCTGTATTAAGAGATCATTTACATATTACAAATTCAATTTCTTGTAAATAAAGCCAGATTAAATATACTAAATTCTCAAGTGAGCATCAAGTGGTTAGAGAATGTTGGGACATGGACTAAATTGTCAAAGTTTAATTGTGGATTTAATTTGCCTTTTACATCAGCTGCTTCACCTGTTCCCTAAGGCTGCTCTTATTCTGTCTTCTGCCTGTATCTTTTTATCCCTTAGGGTGCCATAGAGGAACGCATGAAGCAGTTGCAGGATGCCCACAGGGACTTTGGCCCAGGATCACAGCATTTCCTTTCTAGTAAGAACACTGGGTTGGGAGTGGGATTGGCCCAGAGTTACCACTTGAAATTAGTAAATAGAAATTTGAGCTGTACTTTATAGCAATGGCTATATAATATCAAACCTTCAGGCAGCAACATAGATTAGGGTCACTGTAACGGGTTCGACCCATGTTTGCACGGGCGGCACCATAAAGCTCCGTTCGCTCACCCTGACTCTGCTCTCGGCAGATGGCCGGACCGGCCCCTCCCAGCTCTCTCTGTGGCCGCGGCCTCAGATGGGAGTCCTCTCTGACGTCCGGTGGCTGGGCGGCTTCCCCTGGCTGGGAACAAGGGGAACGTGAAACGTGAACCTCCTTGCGGCCTTTTCCTCCTCGACGGCAGGGTCACACTAATCCGGTTCCATTGTGAGAGCGCAAGAGCCGCAGGAGCTCTGGCAATGAGCTCACGGCTGTCCTCATCGTGGCGATCAAAGGCGTACTCGCCTCTTTGAAGTCCCTGGGGCGCGTTCCATTGCCCCGCTTGCATGCCGCTCTTCCACGTTCTGCATGCGTGTTGCACTCACACCGCATAGTAAAGTCCAGTCTCCAAACAGACCCTGAGCTACACTCCCCGCTGTGTTTTATAGCGCAGAGAGAAGGCTGGGACCATTAGCGGCGATGCCTCACCAACTGTCCCTAATTCGGCAAATCCCCACTCCTTCGCATACCTGCAGATAGGGGAGGCCGCCTATCTAGTGAGCTTTGGAGAGAGCGAGGAGCAATATTGATTTGGGCGCATGCCCATTACAGGCGCACGCCGTGACAGTCACATTTCCTACCACTTTAGAAATTCAGATCTATGGGATAGAAGCTTACAATACATATAGAATAATTCCTTATGCCATGGAAGACTTGCTAAGAAAGTCAATCATGCTAAAGACATGTATATATACTATGGCTATACATTATTCATATTGAACAGATGCATCCTAACCTTCTATACCAGGGCTCTTAAATTAAAATTTAAGAAGGTCTGGTCAATAAAATTTTCTTTGACGCGAAGTCCGAATTTCATGTTAGTTTTAGGATTCAGATCTCTCTCTATACTGTATATATAGTCATTGTAAGGCTGTAGAAAATAATCTATGTAAAATTTCCATAGCATTTCAATAATATTTACAGTGCCTTGAAAAAGTATTCACCCCCTTAGCATTTTTTATGTTTTGTTACATTATAACCTGTAAATAAAGTTACAGTTTTTTAAATCTGAATTTTATGTGATAGATCTTCACAAAATAGTCCGAGTTGGTGATTCAAATGGAAAGAACATGGTACCACAACAAACCTGCCAAGAGAGGGCTGCTCACCAAAACTCACAGACCGGGCATTAATCAGAGAGGCAGCACAGAGACCAAAGTTAACCCTGAAGAAGCTGCAGAGTTCCATAGCAGAGACTGGTGTATCTGTGCATGGGATCACAATAAGCTGTACACTCTGGGCTTGTAGAGCTGGGCTTGATGGACATGTGACCAGAAAAAAGCCATTACATAGTGTTAAAAATTAGAAAGCACATTTTGAATTTGCCAAAAGACATGTGGGCAACTCCCCAACTGTATGAAAGAAGGTGCTCTGGTCAGATGAAATTAAAATTAAACTTTTCAGCCACCAAGGAAAACGCTATGTCTAGCCAAACCCAACACATCCCATCCCGTCAAGAACAAAGTGAAACATGGTGGTGGCAGCATCATGCTGTGGAAATGTTTTTTAGCAGCAGGGACTGGGAAACTGATCAGGGTTAAGGGAATGATGGATGGTGCTAAATACAGGGATATTCTTGATAAACCATCCAACATGAACGAGCTGGAGCAGTTTTGCCTTGAGGTACAGTATGGGCAAAAATCCCAGTGGCAAGATGTGGCAAGCTCATAGAGACTTATCCAAAGCGTCTTGCAGCTGTAGTTGCTGGTGGCTCTACAAAAGGACTGACTTTAGGGGGATGAATTGTCATACATTCAAGTTTTCTGTAATTTGTTTTCCTATTTGTTGTTTGCTTCACAATAAAAAAAAAATCACTTCTTATTCAACTTTTCTTCAAAGCTGTAGTCATGTTCTGTAGATGAAATGATGCAAGCTTTTAAACAATCCATTTTAGTTCCTGGTTGTGAGGCAACAAAACATGAAAAATGCCAAGGGGGGTGAATAATTTTACAAGGCACTGTGTTGTTAATTTTAAGGACCTACGCTATACAAACAACAATCTTTAATCAATCTTTAGTAAATATTTATTTGCACGCTGCTGAGCTGTAAATTAATGTGAACTCAGGTTGCTCTGTCATACTGAGTTCTCAGTTCAAATATTTTTATTATTATTATTTAGTATTATTATGTATACAGTGTAACCTAGGATTACGAGCATAATTCATTCCCGGAAGTAGGCTCGTATTCCAAAACACAAATTTTCCCATAAGAAATAATGGAAACTCAAATTATTCATTCCACAACCCAAGAAAATAAATACAGTGAAACCTCGGATTGCGAGTAACGCGGTTTGCAAGTGTTCCGCAAGACGAGCAAAGATTTTTAATAAATTTAATAAATAAAGTCTTGGTTTACGAGTACCGAGTATCATGTATCACTCATGCGCTTCTTGTTTTGACGCCGAGCGTCACGCGATCACATGCTGAACCTACTTTCGCCTTCACAGACAGACACACACACACACACACTCTTTATCTCTGCTTTACACAGAAACACTGCTTTGTCGCAATTCTTTTCAAAGGTAAAGTGCAGGTTAATTTGTTTTATTTTTACTTTACAGCAGTGATTCCGTTAGTGTGTCGCTCAATCGAGTGTCATTAGACAGATTTCTTATTTATTTGTGTGCGCGCGTGTGAAAAGAGTGGAGGAAGGGGGAGAGGAGAGGGGGGAGCTTACTTTAGATTCATTCACACACACAAACAGCGCCTGCACGCACAAACAGAAACATTTATCTGTCGGGATTTATTTTTCCTTTTTTTAAAGGTAAAATTATATTTATGTATTCATCTTTGGGGGCTGTGGAACATTATTTCTTATGGGAAAATTACATTTGGTTTATGAGTGTTTTGGAATACGAGCCTGCTTCCGGAATGAATTATGCTCGTAATCCAAGGTTCCACCGTACACAAAAATAATTAACACAAAATATTAAGTAAATATTTTTTTAAAAAGTTAAAATAAATCCAGACAGATAAGTGTTTCCGTTTGTGTGCGCAGGTGCTGCGTATATATGTGTGTGTGTGTGTGTGTGTGTGTGTGTGTGTGTGTGACGATTACCCACAATTCCACAGCGCAAGAGAGAGAAAAAAACGTTGTCTCAGTTGTGATCACGTGACGCTCGGCGTCAAAACAAGAAGCGCATGCGTGATACATGATGGTCGGTACTCGTAAACCAAGACTTGTTCGTTTTCCAAGTAAAAATTTATTTAAAATCTTTGCTCATTTTGCAGAACACTCGCAATCCGTGTTACTCGAAATCCGAGGTTTCACTGTATTCAGAAGAACAGGTGTTAGTTAAGTATTATTTTCAACAAAATTCCCACCTCAAATATGACTTATTTTGGTCACTGAAAAATCTCAGAAAGGTATACAGAGTAAAAAGAAGTGTAATAAATATTTTAAAATATAATGGGATAGCTAAGCGACTGTATGATATATACTGTAAATGCTGTATAAAATGATTTCTTGTTCTGTACCTGCAGCTGTCTCTGCTGTATGACAAACCCAGGAAATGTCGGATAACATGAAATGTGTATAGTTGGATAGAATTATATATGGAAATGCTTTAGCCTGTGTATATGTAAACTGTGGCCCCAAATTTCTAACACAGCTTTACTTTAAAACCTGAATTCCAGTCTTAGGAGATCTTTACTGCTGTCAGTATTCATTGTCTAATCACCCTGATGTAAACAGTTCATATGTTGAGCTGTTATCTTTTTGCATTACAGTTGTACACCTAGAAGAAATCAACCTGTGACATTTGAAATTTTGCACAAAGCTTTTCATGCATGACATACTTGTCATAGTGATTTTGCTTTCTGTCTTTCTCTGCCTTTTTCACTCTCTACAATCTATCCCTCTTTCTCTGCAGGTTCAGTGCAGATACCTTGGGAGCGTGCTATATCCCCAAACAAAGTCCCATACTACATCAAGTAAGTTTAGCTGGGAGCCATCTGTATTCACCATACAGTGGCAGCCATGCAACAAAACAGGAATGAAAGATGTCAGGTTGTCAGGCAAGAGAGAGAAGGAAGTGTAACCATAAAAGCACAATTACTGTTTTTTGGTAAAGCAGGTTATTGTGCTTTCACATGAATACTATTTCAACCACACTGAGTGCGTGTCAGCTAGTCTGCTTTGTTTTACAGCTTTCTGATTCCATAGATTTCAGTCAATCAAGCCTCACTCATGACATTAGTGACTCATGACTAGGAGCATATTTTTTTCTAAGACACTTGACCTCTCTGCTCTGCTTGGATTATTGGTGCTCTTAATGAATAAGATATGATTTCTGTTTTGTATTCACATTTGGGATCCATCAACACATCTCCACTGTAGTATTTTATTCACTAAATCCATCACAGTCTATAGTCATGGCAAGTGATGCCTTTAAGCGTGTGGTTGGTTGTGCATGTGGGCCACAGTGCGAAAGTACAGATGGAATTTGTTACCTTCTGATCAGTGTAAGCTCTTTTCAGGTAACGATGCACAAGCAAATGGCCCGAGAGTATCTGAAAAACTACCTGCTCTGGGCTATCTTGTGCTTTTATTTGTTCTCATTATTAATTTAAGGAATATAAATTTTGTTGCCGTTTTATCAGGTATAGAGAAACAGGAGCAGCAGTTTAGCCATACCAAATGAACACCATGTGTCCCATCTAGGAGAGAAAAATAGTGCCTGCAACTTTTTCAAATCGTTACTCATTCTAGGTCACGGGGCAGCTCAACACAGTTGGAGGAACCACTAACTGACATTTTCTATATACATTAACTCACAGATGGTCAGGATTGGCTTGTGTCACACTAATTGACATGAGAGAATAATGCAATCCTTCCCACCTGGAGAACAAAGCCACTAAGGCTCTTAAAGTCACAGACATCTACCTCAGGACTCAAAATCTCAACTCAAAAAGTTTTCTTCCTATGTTGTAATGCTTTTGCCGCAATTTTTGTGTTATCTGCTATAGCCACCAGGCACAGACGACCTGCTGGGACCATCCAAAGATGACAGAGTTGTTTCAAGCACTAGGTAAGACAACTGAATTTCTTTTATTTTTATTTACTGCTCCTGAAACACAACAGAAAATTGTCATTTTGTTGAATTCATTAAAGCCTATTTGTCTATTGAGATACTTCCCCAAATATGACTACATCTATTACCATTAATAAATATATTAAAAGGCATTCTCTGTATGTGGAAATTTGTACTGACACAGAGACCCCAAAACACTGTTGCTGTCAGCTGCTATGCCACATGCATTTCCCAAAGTCATCTATAGCATTTTATATGTAAACCGGAGAGAGATTCTTAGCCAATGGGTATAGCCAGTTCTCATAATCCTAATCAC
Source organism: Clarias laeviceps (assembly GCA_030014305.1). Lineage (NCBI taxonomy): Eukaryota > Metazoa > Chordata > Actinopteri > Siluriformes > Clariidae > Clarias > Clarias laeviceps. Next base: position 14,430,775 of record JAQMYJ010000002.1, on the reverse strand, counting down.
ATAATCTTTCTCTCTTTAACCTGGAGTTTACTTTTCTCAAAGCGGACCTGAACAACATCAAGTTCTCAGCATACCGGACAGCCATGAAGCTACGGCGAGTGCAGAAAGCTCTAAGATGTATGTGTGCATGGTGAAACTTTTGCTTCCCTTTGTCTCCCAGTAAAGTTCATGCTGCTTAATTAAGATGAACAATTATTGCACTTATATAGATTACATTCTGTTTTATTCTGTCAGAATTCTGTCTATTCATGAAGCCTTTCCCTATAAGGGTAGAGCAGATCAACTGCTCCTGGGCCTCCTGCCACACATAAATCCATTGCAGCATAACAATGAAGCAGAGCATAGTAGAATAGTTTCTTTCACAGTTGCCTAATTGCCTTCCCTTGAACCCCTTTCAGGCTTTAATAATTCTGCATAAGTAAACACTTAGTGGGCTACTGAGACAGTTGTCTATTTTCTTTGTCTTATACCCACTCTCGTGTTGAGTAGGAATGATCTTACCCATTCTCACATTCTCCTGTTCTCCTTCTTTTCTAACACCTTGTTCTGTAATAGTCCTTGTCATTAGGAGAATTAATTAACTGAGTGCTGTTTTAGTAACTCTGTCATATAGTGTACTATCTTGCTGTGAAGAAAAAGGCTGAAAGACCTGCTCCCGTCTCTTAATGGCTGAAAGCCTTTCAGCTACTCTCACGCTATATCATTTCATTATCATATCAAATTAGGCATGACATCACTGAACAGACTTAAATTTATAGACCTGACTGTAATGGAACAGAAAAATTACTTTAAGGAAAGAAAAATTAAATTAGCTTACATTTCATGCACATAATATCCACTCAGGGCCTTTTCAAGATTTACAATGTGAGTAGTTTTTATATGTATGATGTGTGTGTTTGTCTGTGTGTGGTTCTCTCTAGTGGACTTGCTGAAACTGACCAGCCTAGCAGAGGTATTCAGAGAGCAGGACCTGCAACATAATGAATACATAATGGATGTGGTTGAGGTGATACACACCCTCACTGCTCTGTATGAAAGGCTAGAAGAGGAGCAGTCAGTACTCATCAATATCCCACTTTGTGTGGACATGTGCCTCAACTGGTTGCTCAATGTATATGACAGGTACTAGACTTTATGCATGCTCCTTCCTTGCTGCTATTTATTTAATATGCTTTGTCCTCATGATACACTGATTCATATTTTCTTCCAGTCAAGCCCACTCCCTCCTTGAGTGCTTCTCAAGATAGGGCTCCTGTACCCCACTTTTCAGATTTAAAGTGGAAACTTGGATTGCGAGTAACTTGCTCTGCGAGTGTTTTGCAAGACGAGTACAATTTGTAAAAAAAAAAATCACTTGATAAACGAGCGAGGTCATGCACAAACATACAACAGGATTTTTTCTAAGGAAAAGTGCAATTTAATTTGTTTTATTTTTACTTCACATGTTTACTTCATTATTTTTATATTTTGTATTATAAATATTTTTGGGTTGTGGAACAAATCATCAGAGTTTCCATTATTTCTTATGGGGAACTTTGATTTGATATGCAAGCATGCTTCCAGAATGAATTATGCTCGCAATCCAAGGTTTAACTGTAATATGTTTAATATTGGAAATATGCATTCTCTGTGAAGTGAAACAGATCATGACAAGAAAAATGTAAATGGGCAGGAAGGCAATCAACATATGTGGGATAGAGTGAATTGATACTGGGCTATTTCCTTTAAATCAGTAATTTAACAAGTGTTACATAATAATGAATTTGAGTGGCCACATGACCACACAAACACAACAACCACAAAGAATTCTATTCTCTAATCTTAGGGACAGTTATTGATAAGATTTATTATATTTTACTTGTTTCTGATTTTGTCTTATACTGTACTACATTTGACTAAAGGCAAACAATGTTCCTCAATAACAATGCAACTGTGCGCAAAGGAAGGTACAGTATATAAAAATATTTGCTGTGAATTTTTTCCTCTGGAGTTTGGAGTGAATGGTAACTTCATGGTAATTCTATTAACCCAGATGGCTAATTTATTTTTATGTTTTTTTCCCATATTTTATATTCTTTCTAGATTCTTTCTTTCACATAACTATGACGTCATCACCACTGCTTTGATAATGCTGTTTTAATAGTGCTGATGTCATAAATGTGCGAGGGCCCTCTTGTTCTTCTAAGAATTATTATTTAGGGCCCAAGAACTATGATATCAGCCCTATTACAACATAGGATGTAAAGTAGGGCTGCAACAACGAATCGATTAAATCGATAAAAATCTATTACTAAAAGAGTTGGCAACGAATTTCATAATCGATTCGTTGTGTCGCCCGACGCGGAGACATTTGATTATTAAAAAAAACTTTAGTTGAGCAGGGAGCGGAGTGAACACACTCGGTCTTGTGCACTGATGCTACCAAAGTTCGGCGCCTCATAGACAGGTGGAGCAAAAAAAAAAAAAAAAAACGAGCGGCGGTAGAGGAAAGATAAATGGCGGAGGCAGAGAAATCTGTAATTGGGTAATCATCTCACCACGTGTGTGTGCGTAAAACATATTTCATTTTGTGTCTGTATGCGTGTGTACAGCGCGCATGTAAAGCAAAAGCAAGTCTCATTAGAAACGTTAAAAATCCATTTTCTCTCTCTGCTCAAGACTTAGCCTGCTCTTTACCTGTGTGCATGCGTTGGACACTGTGCCACACACAGACACACAGACCCCTTCTACTTTCGCCTTCACTGACACACACACACACACTCTTTCTCTCTGCTTTACACAGAAACACTGCTCTGTTTTCAAAGGTAAAGTGCAGGTTAATTTGTTTTATTTTTACTTTGCAGCAGTGATTCTGTTAGTGTGCATGCGCTCAAGTGTCATTAGGGATGTTCCTTGTTAATTTTCCTGATGTGGCAGTCTTTCCGTTAGTGTGTGTGTGTGTGTGTGAAAGTCGTCCCTTCACACATACACACACACATACGCAGCAGGTGTGCACACACACACACACACACACATCCACACAGCGTGTGTGCGCACAAACCCTAATGGAATCACTTATCTGTCTGGATTTATTTGTACTTTTTTCAAATGTAAAGTGCAGGTTAGTTTGTTTTATTGTTACTTTATATTTTGTATTAATTATTTTTATATATTTATTTTTTTGTGTTGTGGAACGAGTTTGGAATGAGTTGTTGCTTTGTTTTTCCATTCGGGCAATCTCTCTCCCAGTGTCCTTGTCCTCTGCCATTACAGTAGGTACCCAATTGGAATGGTTATTACCGTCGCGCTCACCGCCGTGTAAAAACCAGAGCGGCCAAAATAAATCAGTTGCATTTCAAAGTCATTCGTAAAATGGCCGCCAGGTGGC
>JAQMYJ010000002.1:14330892-14348905 GCA_030014305.1 Clarias laeviceps | reverse complement strand
ATTTCATGTCGTAAGAGGCTTGAATTTAAGTTCAATAAACAGAATATACTGTTCATGTTTGCATGTTTTTATATTGGAAGCTATCTTAACAGTACTGAACCCTTGACTATTACTATAGTGATACAGTGTATGCTGTCATTTATAAGTAAATCTAGATATAACAAACATTAACGTATCATAGTGAAGAAAAAAATGATTTTCTGGTAACAAAATTGTGGCTAGTAAAAAGGCAGAATGGCTAGTGACTCCGGAAATCCATTAGCCACATTGGCCAGTGAGCAAAAAAGTTAATGTCATGCCCTGATATACATATACATACACATCAGAGCTGTATAAAGGCATTTTGGTGAGAATAATAAGAAAACAATGACATTTAGAATAGAGTATGTTGTAAAAATACAAAATAGGTGGTAATGGTTTAAAGGGGTTGTATTAGCTTTATTAACCTACATACATGTTAAAATATCATTCTTCTTTTTTATTTTCTAGATTGTACATTCCTCACCTAAACTTGGACTGGGTCCGTTCTGGAGCAGAAACCAAGGCAGAAAAACACCAGATTTGTTCATCAGATTTTGAGGACACATTTTCTGATCTCCAGCTGAAGTTCAACAGAGAGAGCTGCAACATATCTAAGTGATTCTCTAAATTTCCGTGGTTCAAGGCCAACACCTGATCGGTACACTGTGTTAACAAGCTACTTGAGTAGCAGCAGGTGTCTATGGCGTCTCTAGTACAGCACAATGACCTCACCATCAACCACACACAAAGAAGAGTGTAATTTATATTCCAGTGCCAGGTACTTTGTGTTTCCGTTATTTAAACTGGTCACTATTTTCTGTTTATTTCTTGTTCACATAACACTAAAATTGAAACACACACATGTATGCAAGCTGTCCAGGTCATGGATAACATCTGCTGTCCGGAACAAGTGGAAGCTATGGCATTTTCCCATATAGGTTTATAAATTCAATATAAAATACCACCTGCGTTCTGACAACTCCAACTGAGCCCCTCTCCCCTTCGCCCATTTATGCTAGGTTTCACTGAAGGGCGCACATCTGTGCTCTTTGTTTACATACAGTACATTAATGACAATGATTTGAAACAGGACTTTCTTGTGTCAACCACTCTGAATGCAACAAATAGTGGCATAAATATTTTTACAGTGATTGGCACATACTTTGAATCCAACAATCTACCATATGAGAAACTTGTGGCTTGTGGAGCAGCCAGCTGTACTGATAGGGTGGAAGTTATAATTGATAAAAATAAGGTATTTAACAGCTAAATTAAACTTTTATTTTTACTATTAGATTGCAATAAACCAAAAATAACATTATAAAGGCTGTTAATGTTTAATAACCTATTTGTGTTGATCATATTTACTCATTTCAAGCTTGAACTAATATTGTTTGGTTGGCAGATAATTTTGCTATTTTTTAAAATAAAATTTATATAAAAAAGTAAAATTCCTTTGGTAAAACCAATCAGATTGGTAACTTATTGTATGTGTCGGCGCAAGATGAAAATTATAACGAGTAACAGGTTGTTTTCTCAAAAAAATTTTTAATAAATTCACTCACAAACACCAACTGTGTTGAGTGTAAATGATGATAACTGTTTGTCACTATATTTATATGTGCATTACTTTAATTAACATTATGGAGCAGCCAGTGTCAGCTAAATAATAGTTCACTCAAGCTTTCAAAGCTTTAAAATCTTTTCATGATAGTAGTAAAATCTACATGCTTGCACAAATTACATCACTACAGTTTGCATTTTAGATATTCATTAATTAGCATTGCTGGACATTGAGATGGTGTTCAACATGCCATTGTATGTTGCACTTCAGGGAAAGCTCTCAGTGGGTATGGTACTGGCAAGAAGAAATATATAGTGGGCGAGAGGCAGATGCACTGTCCACCTAGCCATATCTACTCCCAATGCTGTGGATTTAAGGTCTCTACTGTGCAGACCAGCTTTAAATTTGCACAAACTCAAAGATGGCAACTATCATTTAGACCAAAAAAGCTTCAAAACCTCACAATAGAATTAAATGATGTCATGTTGCCTAATGATATACAGTATACATTCATTTGTCATATACATTCATTGCACACATAACGATAGTTCAGTAGGAAATTACATTTTGCTAATGTTGAGGAGTAGCAGTTGGTCATTTATCCTTTTGCTTGAAAATGTTGAATTTATTGGGAGCCACTGGCACAGAAGGAACTTCTACACCTTAGCTCCAGCAGTCAGATTTTTTCAAAAAGAGCTAATATAATGCATATCAAAAAATGTTAATATTGTGAAAAAGTCAATGTTCTTTTGTAATTTAATTTAAAAGTGGAATTCTTGTATATTTTATATTCATTACATGTAAAGTAAAATATTTCAAGCCAAATTTCAAGAAATTTTAAAAATCCAGTATCTCAGTACCAGAATATTATAATATTACCTAAGATCATAAAAATGGATTTAAATACAAAATTCTGGAAATGTATTTATGCCCAAAATACTTCATGTATTGACATGTCATGACTCCATAAATCACAATGGACCAACACCAGCAGATTACATGGCACCCCGAATCATTACCAAGGGTGTAAACAATGAATTCTAGGCAAGTTGTATTATGTGCCTCGCCTTGAAATAAAATATTCTAATATTTTAAGATACTGGGTTTTGATTTTCATAAGCTGTAAGTCACAATCATCTAAGCCAAGAATAGACTTGAAAGATTTTTACATGTAATAAATCTATAATATATGAGTTTCATTAAAAAAATTAAATTATAGAAAAAAAAAGAAATATCAGAATATCAATAATTTAAGGAGTGAATAGTCATTTACCTTTAGATGAGTATTTTAACACAATCTAACTGATTTGGGAACAACAAGCAGAGGGTCACCCTTTTTATGATTAGCTTAAGAATGTAATACAGTATTTGTTATAAGTTACCCTCAGCAGTTTTGTGTGAATTGATTTCAAGAAAAAAAAATCTCTGATACAGACTTTCAGCACCACTTAAAATATCCCAATTCTGCTTGTGGATACTGCACCTGGAGTGCATAATACAGGATAATTTTATACGCTTAAGGCCATAGATAGGTTCCACTGATAAGGGACTTCCTTAGTTAATATCTTATTGGAATTAACAGATTTCTGTGAGAAGGAAGATCCTGAAAGGTTGCCATGGTGAAATACTGTGAATGGAGAAGGAAAGAGATGACAGTTGAAAGAAACAAACTTTCTGTTTTCTTGTTTTATTTTTATAACAGTACTGTAGAGTTTGCTACTGAGAGAAAGACAGGAGAACAGAGAGTGAATAAATTCTTCTTCATGTGAATACTGCTTCATGTGACAAAGCAAAGTGCTTTCTAAAATTTCATTACCCATCCTTGGACAAACATCACCCTAAAGCCTGTCTTACAGAGCATGTATATAACTTTGAATCCCACTTCACTGCACTCCAGCCTCTTCATAAACAGGAATGTTTGCATTTGACATGGACATACAGTACATTGATTGTTTTTAATAAAGTTGCTAAGGGGACTGTCCTATAAGACCTGCCGGTGCCCGTTGCTCTCTGGAAAAGCAGCTTGTCATTCATAATAAAGGATATGCACCTCCTTGCCCAAAACCACTAGTCACTGCTTAGCTGCCATGGCTGTTGTATTAAAATTACAAATAACAACTGCTGCATCCAGCTGGGATACCTTTTTATCACATTAAGACTTAAAGATAAAAAAGCATTCTAGTCTTGTTATTCATATGTCATGTGGCATATGCAAGAAAAGCATATGTATGAAAAATAAATCCATAAATCATTTAATATACTGCAGCATTCTGGCACTGGGAACACCATGCACACACATGTTAAAATTGCCAGACCTGGCGTAGTAGCAAAAACTTGATTTCATAATCTTGCTATGCATTGTTGAATTTACTGTACATATTTTTTGTCTGATTTATTTAGTATGATTTTAACTTAAACCCATTTTCTTTCAAGTTTATTCATTTAATTTAATCTATATGGTGCAGATTCATGTTGTTTTACATGCTATTCCTAAGATTGGCCCTGCCATTTTTATCTACACTGATGAAGATGCTTTTTTTTGGTTAAGATATAAAACTGTTGGTCTGCAAAACAATCTGGTTTTGTTTTGCTTAAAAAATTCAGGACATTGTCTTAATCTGAACTTGTGGAATTAATTACATCAATCCGATATCGTCTCATGCAGGTATGTTAACTTCATAACTCCACTGTCAGTTTTCTCCAGTCTGTTTATGCTCAATCCCTTCAAATTACCTATTGCTTAAAAAAAAACATACAGACATTTTACATCATTTATTCTCTGTCCATTTCCCCTTTAATTAATTTATATAATACAGTTTGTGAAAAAAAGAAAAGAATAAAAAGAAAAAACTTTTAAAAAGTGAGTAGATTACTGGCTGCTTTCTACATATTGATTACAGTGAAATAAACTTGTATCTCTTATACATAATGACTTCTGTGTCTTCTTACATGGCTGTGTCTATAAATTAATTTTGAACATTTCATTTCTGAACAGTTTTTCATTTCTTTTTTTTAGGTTTGTTAGAATTTCTGGACACAATGTGCAGATTATGCTTTGACTTTAGAGGATCCATCTTGACACCATCCATCCATCTAGGAACCTCTGTAGTCCAACTAGGGATCATGGAGGCCAAGGATGACCAATTTATTTATTCCCATTTTTACAACTGTGGTAGGACCTATAATATTTAAGAAATAGGGTTTTTTTTTTTCTGTATGTGCTTGCTGTGTTATTTGCCTTTCCCGGTTTCACAGCATTCAGATCTATCAAAGTGTTATCTAAAACCGTAACACTGTGATAAATCACACATAGCTCAAATATCTGTGTTCATCAGTGCCATTTGTTGAGTCTTTGTAGTCCCTGTGCTTTCAACATTTTTTTTTTTTTTTAAACAGCCTTTTGTGGTAGTTTTGTGAGTCTGACTAATTGTATCCAATCTTATGTATTTTCTTTCCCAACCTTTTCTGTGCTCGAATATTCTTAATATTTATCTACAGGCTCAACATTCCCCTCTTTAAAAGGGGTGATTTTTGACAAGATGTTTGTCTTCATATCTTGCCCTGCTTCATTTTCTGTATGGCTGTATGAGTTCTTCTGTCCTTTGCTAGAGATACCCATCTTCATTTCTTGTCCTTCCTCAAAGCTCTCTTTGGTGGCTTTTTTCTTTTCAGCCAATTTCAGATCCTTCTTCTTTCCTTTCTTGGCCTGGGCCTTGTGTTCCCACTTCTCTTGGCTGCTGGCCCAGTAATTCTTGTTCTCACTTACATGTTTAGCCCTGAGATTTTCACCTAGCTTTTTTAGTTCCTGATTGGCAATGGGCTTGAGCTTGGGGTCAAGGCGCTCTGCTCTGAAGAAGTCCTGTCTGGCTTTGTCTTCATTGTACAGGGCTGAATAGGCACGAGCACGCTGATAGATGGCTTTTAGGTTGTCTTTGAGAGGAACAAAAAGAATGAGACAAATAGGAGGGATTAAAAAGAACACCTACGTTTTATTCGTGTAAAATAAATGATTCAGGCAAAAGTTTCTACTCATACCATAGGGCACCTGATACAATATTCAGTACAGTATAACAATGATTTAAACTTCCTTTGATAGAAGGACTGAAAAATGAAACATTAAATTAAGATGACAAAAAGGATATTTACCCCATATTGCCCCAGACAAATAACATTAAATTCTGACTGTAACCCCAGTTCTCTGATACCTTGAATGATATAATAGGACATACCCCTTCGCTCAGAAGCACTATTGCATCACTCTAGACATGATGTTCGTCATAGGGGCAGAGCTTTATCTTGTATATTCCACAAAGAGGTCTATGTGCATTGTTGCCAACTTACTCATTTGCTTATTTGACTTGTACTGCAGCTATTCTGAAAGTGAGTACATGTCAGAGGTTTAGCTGTGAGTGTGAATTCACCTGGTTGATTTTTTAGTAGTTGGCTGTTGAGTTTGACCACTTCTTGGTATTTCCCAAGCTCCAAATTGCACTGGCTCAAGTTGAGGGTAAGTGGCAGGCGCACTTTTTCCAGGGATTCCCAGTCCTCTCCATTATACACTGCCTGGCCAAAAAGTTGCTATTTGGATTTAAATAAGCAAATACTTAAGAGACTTTTATTCGATAATTACTATGCTGATCATTTTAGTTCCAGAGCAATAGGCATGTCAGGGTAAGAAAGGAAGTGATGCACCCATCATGCATAGTGTCCAGAGAAATATCTATTGTCTATCTATTAGTGTGTGCACCTTTTTTGGCCATGAAGTGTAGTTTATTTTCTACACACAAACAATCAGACACATTGCTGAATATGCATGCACTTCCTTACAGAGGTCTCTATGTTTTTTCTATATTCTTATATTTTGCTTAAATGAATTGGCTGTGGATAGAAGTAGATTCTTACCTATTAGCATGCTTACCTTGCTTTGAATATAGTCTACATACTCCAGGGCATTTTTAAATTTCTTCATGGCCACAGTAAAATGCTGCTCTTTAATATTAAACATCCCTTCATCCTGGAGCAGCATAATCATCTGTAACAACTGTTGCCAATTCATATCTTCAGTGTGAGCAGCAATTTTCTGATCAACTTCAAATTTTTGCTCTTCCAATCGCCTGCTTTGTGTGCTTGTCCCTGTACTCTCACACTCCTGTTCCTTTTTGACCTTTGACTGAGAAAACTGCAAATTCTCATTCCAATTTATTTCATCTTGCTTTGACACATATGCCTCCTTTTTGTCCTTCCCAGTTTTGGTCTCATCCTCATTCCTCTTTGACTTTTCAAATATGTTCCAGTATGTCTGTTTATCCTCCCCGTATTTCTCCTTCATTCTTTCTGAAAGGAGCTTCAGCTCTTTCTGAACCAGCCTAGCCAGAGTTATGTCCAGGTTGGCCACCATCAAGAAGTCCTTTTTGGCTTCCTTCTCACTCCAGACAGCAGCATAAGCTTTGGCACGTTTATAGAAAGCCTTTACACAGTCTGGCATGCAGAATGGGAAAAAGAGTGCATATACAGTAGAATCAAAACAAATTATAATTTTGCCAAAGAAATTATTAATAATTATAATTAATAAATGAATTTCATTAAGTTAAATATCATTATTTTGTAGATATAGCATTCAAAACATGAAAGAATTATACCACAGGACCTAATCCTAATCCTATATGCCCATGACTTCGTTCTGGTGAAATTTAATTGCACACTCGTAAGCACGTTTAAAAAAAATGTACAACGCCATCACTAAAAGTTTTGTGTTACCGTGAAGTCCGTGGAATCAAGGTGTGAAATTGCGTTTAAGTAGATTTCAATTGCACACTCATAATAATGTATTAAAAGTGTACAGCGCCATTTGTTGAATTTTGAGATGAACTAATGACCTTTTCAAGGTAATTTTTTTTTTATGATAAAGGCGTTTTCCATTTACATCTCAAATTAGCATATCTCCCTTTCTGTGGGATTGAGATGAAACAAAGCCTACATGTTACCTCAAGCTTGGCCAAATACACCTGTGAAAACCCCATTAAAATTTGTTCGGTAGTTTTTATATGATGCATGTGCAAACAAACAAACAGATAGACAAAAATTCCAAAAACCATCTTGGTGTGTTCTACTTATCTTGTGCCCCCAGAATATTGCAGAATACAGCAAGTATCTTCAATGTACAGACACGCCAACATTACAGTTATATATATAAAAGATGAAAATATGAAAGATGTGTCACTTTATTTCACTCGAATAGTAAACACATCTTTATGGCTTAGTAGGTTTCCATACAATACTTTTTTTTTTTATTATTCCTGTCTAGATTGATCTTGTTTATCTGTATGGCCTTCATTTTCCCTTTAAACAGACCTTGTTCTTAGCCTCTGATAATAAATGCTGCACCTGCTATGCAAAAAGCTAAATTTTGAAGTACAGTGAAACCTTGGATTGCGAGTAATACGGTTTGCGAGTGTTCCGCAAGACGAGCAAAGATTTTTAATAAATTTTGAGTTGAAAAACGAACAAGTCTTGGTTTACGAGTACAGAGTATTATGCATGCGCTTCTTAGTTTGACGTCACGTGATCACAACTGAGTCAACGTTTTTTCTCTCTCTTGCGCTGCAGAATTGTGGGTAATCGTCTCTCCTGCTGGGTCTTAGTGCCCGTCTCTTACTGGTATAATCAACATCCGTGTACGCGTGTACTGTTTACTATAACGCTATGACCAGGTGTGTGTGTGTGTAAAACATTTTATTTTGTGTTTGTAAGTGCGTGTGTACACCGCGCGTGTACTGTTTCTTATAACGTGTTTCTTAGACTTTATTTGTGTAAAGCAAAATAAAGTCTCATTAGAAGGTTAAAAATCCATTTTCTCTCTCTCTGTCGTTATGTGTGTGCTGCACGTAATTTGACACCGTGCCAGTTCACACACACACTCTCTCTCTCTGTCTCTCTCTCTCACCTTTATTCTGTGTGTGTGTGTGTGTGTGTGTGTGTGTGTGTATGTGTGTGAAGCACCCCCTCTCTGCTTCACAAACACACACACACTCTGCTCTGCACAGAAACACTGCTCTGTCGCGATTCTTTCAATGGTAAAGAGCAGGTTCATTTGATTGTTTGTTTTACTTTACAACAGTGATTCCATTAGTATACGCTTACACGAGTGTCATTAGCGATGTTCCTTGCTAATTTTCCCGACAAAACAGTCTTTCTGTTAATGTACGTGTGTGTGTTCGTGTGAAATTCAAATAAGAGACGATAAAGGTTTACTGTGTAAGAAAATCTCATTAGAAGGTTAAAAATCCATTTTCACCCTTCTCCCTGTTGTTATGTGTGCGCGCTCATAATTTGACACTGTGCCGGTTCTCACACTCCCTCTCTCTCTCTCGAGACTTGTTAATTTGTTTTATTTTTACTTTATATTTTGTATTAATTATTTTTATATATTTATTTTTATGTATTTATTTTTTTGCGCTGTAGAACGAATAATTTGAGATTCCGTTATTTCTTATGGGAAAATTAAATTTGGTTTTACGAGTGTTTTGGAATACGAGCCCACTTCCGGAACGAATTATTCTCGTAATCCAAGGTTCCACTGTAGATGACTTGAAGAATTGAAGAGAGATGGAATAATTACTGAAAATAAAGTCCAGATGACTCATGGGAATGAGACTAGATGCAATGAGATATAATACGAGAGAATCTGTTTAAGTATACAAGGAAATATGTTTTCTCATCTTACAACTAGTATGACACTAATGAATGACCTGCTATAGTAAAGGCTCATTACAAGAGTTGGGTATCTGCCCACTACAGCTACTACAATATTAGGCAGCATCATATATTATGCTGCATTCAGCAAAGCTTGTGTATGTTGGTTCAAACATGGTTAATTCATCATTGAACAACTGGAATTAACATTGTATTGGATTGTACAAGAAAGTGCATTACTAAAGTAAGCTCCATTACAAATTATACTGTGGTGGCAGGGTGTGTTCAATCGTCACACTGTGAATAGTCAAGTGAGTCTGACAGAATGTTCACCTGATAAAAATGTGTTTAGCGTTTGCCTGCACTGAGTGTGTTCATGAGTGTTCAGTGAAAAATAAAAGGCTCAAATTTAAGCTTTAGCTTTAGTATGAATAATTAATTTACTCATCAATGGTTGAGTCAACTAAGGACATACTAAGTCCTTTTAAAGGGCTAAAATTGCCCAAGCCATGGACAGTTTCACAAATTATATTCATATTTCACAATTTTGGGGACTTGCCCTATCCAGGTCAGGGCAACAACCCCACAAAATATCTGTGCAGGTCTCTGCATGCTACAGAGTTTTTGTAAAGTCACAAAAGCTTTTTGACTTTCTTCAGTTTTAAGGCTTACCTTTATGCTTCTCTATTAGTTCTGTGGTGTGCTCTATTACTTCATAGTATTCTTCTAGCTCAAGCATGCATTGGCAGTAGTTGAGCACCAAAGGAATAATAAGCTTGCTCAGCTTAATATAATCCTCATCTCCAGGCATCTCCTGTAAAGAACACCATATAACCTCAGCTGCAGACATAAGGATGAGTAATGTTTTAAATGCTAAGGTTATCTATTAAGACACCCTAAAATCATATCATAATGATGAATTTAAATTAAATAAGTGTTAGAAGATGTGGTAAAGTGATTGACTTTCTCATTTCAAAACATTCCCCCACTCTTCTGTAAGATTAGGTTACGTTCAACTCATCCATTGAGCATTAACTGCAGAGGTGGGAAATAGCAAGCACATGAACAAAGACAAGCGAAAGAGTAAAAGGCCAACCAACAATTGTAACTTTGTGCAGGATGTTTGGTTTAGCGCACATTGAGATCGAAGGTAATATAGTCTAGCTTTAACTAGAGCTGGAACATGGTAGGCAGCTGACCAGGAACAGTGATGCAAATTTTCTTTTTTCAAAAAGTGAACTGTATAGTCAGTGTTTGTATGTTGATTATTCTAATGCAAATAATTGTATATATAATATAACTCGTTTAAAGGTCAGAATTTTTACTTTGTTTATTTCTGGAGCTTTGTGCAGTGATGTTGATTTGATGTGACTCCATCAGGGACTGAAAAGATCCAAAATGTAAAATTGTAAATGTAAAAAAGTTGACTTCTTAGTTTGTTGGCATTTCATGGCACAAAAGACATGCTCTCCATTTACTTATTTAAAGAAAGAAGGCTTCATTCAGGGTAAAAATAAAAATACAAAGTAAAAATAAAATACTGTTAAAAAATAAGCATTTCAAAAATAGTAATTGTACTAACTAATTGTCTAAATAAAGTTTGTAAAAGATCCTTTAAATATTAAATCAAAAATGTTCACCAGATGATGTTTATATGATGAATCAAAGCTGAGGCTATCCAAATAAAAAAAAGCTGACATCCAAGAGTACGTAGTTTCCAAATGAATCCCCCCTCTCACCATATTCAAGCATCCTCACAGATCATCCTTTACACTGGTTGATCCCACTTTCTTGTTCAGTGTCAATCCAGCAGCGGAGGATCAAAAAAATATTTTAAATTAGTGGTTATTAAACCACTAATTAAGAAATCTTGACCCGTTAGCTGTACAACTACAGGCCGATATGAAACCTCCACTTTATCTCTACGATCCTAGAAAAGGTAATAGCTCAGCAGCTATGTTCATATCTACACAGGAATAGCACTAAACAGCACACTAGGAATAGCACACTAAATATATGAGTCAGGATTTAGGCCTCATCACAGCATAGAGACAACACTTGTTATAGTAGAAGTTGACCTCCTATTGGCCTCTGATCAGTGTTGCATCTCTTTGCCTGTGTTACTTGACCTTAATGCATATTTTGACATCATTGATCATAGTATTCGCCTTCACAGTTTAGAAAATGTAGTAGGAATTAAGGGAACAGCCCTCTCCTGGCTCAGATCCTATTTGACTTATCAGTTTGTAGATTTAAATGGTGACTATTCTGCATGTTGTCACCCAAGTGAAGTTTGTAAAGTACCTCTTTACATGCTTCCTCTGGGCAACATAATTTGTAAGCATGGTTTAGTTTCCACTGTTATGCTGAAGACACAAAGTTATATCTCTCAGCAAAGCCAGATGAGAAAAGCCAACTTAATAAAGTTGAGCAATGTATGAAGATGTGTGATTAAGAGACTGGATGTTAATTAACCTCTTTCTACTTAATCCTGACAAAACAGAAGTACTGGTACTACGACCACATGCAGCTAAAAGTAAGCAGTCTGATTACACAGTAACTCTAGATGGTCTTTCTGTTTTAAGTACAACAATAAAATACCTTGGTGTGATTATAGATTCCAATCTTTCATTTAAAGCTCATGTAGATAATATTCCAAGGATAGAATTCTTTTATCTCAGAAATATTACCAAGATAAGGAATATATTGTAATTAAACTATGCAGAAAAATTAGTTCACGCTTTCATCACCTCTAGGTTGGATTATTGTAATGCCTTACTGTCTGGATGTTCAACTAGGTGCATAAACAAGCTCCTCTTAGTCCATAATGCAGCAGTGAGAGTCCTCACTAGAACCAGGAAATATTTGGCTTAAGTGAAATTTTCCATTGATTTAAAAATACTACTATTGACCTATAAAGCACCAAATGGTCTCACGCCACAGTACCTGAGTGAACTGCTTGAGTTTTTGCTTGTCACCATGCCTACTTCGATCAAAGGGTGCAGGTTGTAACTGGTTGCTTTACTTCCTAGGGAGCCCTCATGTCTGTGTTTCCTTCTGGCTCTCCCGTTTAGATATGCTGTCATAGTTAGTCCTGCTGGAGTTCCTGTTTGCAATCTGCACTAAATATATATTTTACACCTTATACGTTATGTGACTGTGACAATATCTAACTGCTATCTCTCTGCTCTTCTTTTCTCTTCTCTCTATTGTGCTACACATGCCGTTTTTCCTTGTCACCACATTTTGATTCATACACATTTTCAAACAATTTATACACATTTCCATAATTTTCTTTTGATTTTCTTTTTAAAAATTACTATTGTTAAAAGCACTATACAAATAAAATTTAAGTGAATGGAACTGAATTGAACCTCCAATCCTCCAAACTGCAACCAGAGTCCTAACTGCCTGAGGCACCACTGCCCACATCGAAGTTTTGTTTGAAGAAATACAAATAGAAACAGTAAACAGAAGAACAGTAGACAGTAACTTAAACATTATTCTCTTCCTAACAGCCAGCAAGAGGAAGAAAAAGCAATGAGCACTTTACCAAACAAATCCTTCAAGAAGTGCTTTAAAATTACTTGAAGAAACAAAGTTATTTCACTACCTTAACTTTTATCATTTTAACTGTGTCCTTTAGCCACATTAAGGGCTTGATGCTTGGGATTTTTGAGATATATGCTTTGTGTTTACTTTGTGAGCCATATGTACAATACTGCACATGCTGATTGTCCCATGTGTACTAAAAAAAAATCTCACAAAATTAACTGCTGGCTGGTATCCAATCTAGATAATCCAAATATCCAAAGACTAAAGCCATTAACATGGTCTGAAATATGGTTCATGAAAGTACAAGAACGAAGATGCTTTGAGCTACACTGGTTACACTTCAAAATTCTCATGTGTGGAGTGTGAGCTGAAGTCTCGGTGTTGCCACTGAGGTACAACAGCACGAAACAACAGAAGAAAGCTGACCTCTCCTTTGTAGGTCAACTTGCCTTTGGAAATGGTTAGAGCTGCAGTTCTTTTTGCTGGCATTTAGTCCAAAATTAAAGTTTCTTATGCTCATATAAGTGTCTCAAGGGGAAGTGGGGCCGACCAACATGAAGGATGAGAAAAGTATATTCAATTTATTTGTATAGCACTTTTAACAATTGTCATTGTCGCAAAGCAGCTTTACACAATAAAAAGAAAGATTAGAAAAGTATAGAATATAAAGTTCTAGGGGAAAAAGGTAGGATGCTATTTTGCAATTTCAGTATTTTTTTATCTTTCATAGTATTAGCTTTAATTCATTGTCCAAGAATGTCTGGTAAGAATTTAGAATTACAGTAAATGCGGACATATCGATAACATATTACCAGTTAACAAACACTGTCTGTGCTAAATTTTGCCAGTGTAACTTTAAACACTGTATCAGGTTTACTATGACCAGACATATATGTACTTTCGTTCAAACAATGTCTGTGGGCATTTCAATTAAATGATAATGTCTTGGTGGCATACTGTAGATGCATGTCAGACATTAGTAATAAGAGCCAAATATGCCGCTCTGAGGCCTAGCTAAAGCCATATCTTTCTACATATGATTTTATGTAGAAAACAGTGAATCACAAAAAATAACTAAGTAAAATGGGTTTTTACAGACTTGTCACATATTACTCCTATATAATCCACGTTATACATGCTAGAAAACTTTATTGATTATATTAATAATGGTGTCTGAAGCACTTAATGTTCTTGCACCACCAAACTTTTTATTTGTATTTTTATTTGACAAATAAATTTGTCATGATCCACATCTGAAATGTATAAATTATTTGTTTACAAATGAGGAATAGTCTTCCAATGTTTAGGGCTCACTCTAAACCAGAAATCAAAGGTGGCTATGCAACCTTTTAACTCAGTTAGTTAGGTTATTAAAGCTAGACTTTCTAGAATCCCAGCTAGCAGAGTTGCACAGCACATTTATATTCACATATGTCATCCTGTTTAAGGCTCCATTACCTAACGATGCAGGAGCTGAATGCATAATAAATTTTCCCAAGTTCCCATAAATTTTCTATGGTAATACCATCTAGGATCTCATGGTCACATTACCCTTGATTGGAGAGTGCGTAACAGTAACACGGCCTCCTTGTATTTCTCAGATGCTTCATGGTAGCATTTCTCTCGCACAAGAGTGTTGCCTTGGCGGTGAAGAATAGGGACAAGCTGCATCTTCTCATCCTTCTCCATGAGCCAAGACTCATGAAAGTAGGAGAATGGCTCACCTACCTAAGGAAGAACAGACACGGCAGAGGCAACAGACAGTGGGAAAAAAGAAAGAGGAAGTATGAGAGTAACAATGCCTGTTGTGCTTGGTTAAATATTGGAAACAACTTTTCTCTCCAGTGTTTTTTTGCATGATTACCTAACATTCTGCTGTACTTGTCCTTGAGTAGTTTGTTCATCAGAAAGAAATCTGTTGTGGGTGAAGTAACAACTTGCACTGCTAGGTTGTAAGTACAAAGTGTGTGTACATGTGTGCAAGTTTGTTTGAAATCCTACCGAGATAAGCTCCATGATGAACATTAGAGGCTGTGGCTCCCTCATCAGATCATCAAGCTCAGGAAAGCCTGTGGAATGGTACGTGAATACATTGCCCATACCACACATATGTTTCTGGTCTTCCAGTGGGTCTTTACCTTGTGCAGCCAAACGCATCCCTTTAGCAACCAGGGGATAAAGACCTGTGTGCTGTGTAAGATATGTAAACATATATTGGTATTTTAACATAATCAATGTTTTTTAAATTCACAATTATGTGTCTCTGTCGTTAACCATATGTGTCTAGAAATAGGTAGAGAACAGAAAATATTTTAGAAAGTGAAGGGGACCATAGTAATTCATTTACAGTGAAACATGCAGTGTAGGATGGACAGAAAGATAAAAAGTTGAAAGGACGGCTTGCTCTGAGTTCCTGCACTTACAATAGCATCACACCAGAACTCTGCCACCTCACCAACCCTCATAGAAGTTAACAGCACCTCCCACAACTCCATCTTGAACATTTTCCCCACAAAAATCTCTGTAGGCTGCTTGTTTTTGCGACTGTCATCAATCACTGTCCTCTCAAAATTGTCCAGTAGTGTCTGGTAATGGAACACCAGCTTTGTGCAGTAGGAGAAAGACAGAAAGGGGAAACAGTTTTGATTAGGACAGACAAGTAAGCATGTTGTTTTTCAGCCTTGCATTGTTCCCACACTGTCTTCTTAAACTGATTGCATTAATGCATATTTTTGGTCCAGCAAAGCCACCTCTGAAATGACTCATTTTAATTTGTTGTCTGTCTAAACTGTGTAGATATTGAGGTACCTTGACAGAATGAGAGCACACAGGGGATTAATGTAAGCATTGTCAAGAGCAATGCTTGAGTAAATGCATGAAAAACATCCAAACCTGAGGCCAGATAGCTGAACTAAGCAAAAAAAACAAAAAAAACATTGCCTTTTATAGATAACTAAGATAACTGAGACAGCAACTAAAGGTTTTCTTTTTAGTGATTATTGTTTATGAGCCAAATTAATTGTGCCACTAAATAAAACCTAAGCAGCAATTTAATTATCCAGTGAAAATATAGTTATTAATCTAACACAAAGTTCTCATAAAAGGCATTTATTGCTAGTGTTTTCTTTAATCAAGATGGTATGTGTCCTACCTTAGTACCATTTGGAAAATGAGGTAGAGGACCCTGTCCACCATGCAGAATAGTCTTTTTCACCCCAGGATGGTTAAATAAATATGTTTTCTCCATTTTTAGATTCTTTTAAACTGACCCTGGAAAGCACCTAATGTCAGAGTCTGAGTAAGTGTGCTGTATGTGTCTTTGTGAAGTCCTCTGCACTCTGTTAATTAGCATTCAGGTAATAAAACAGGCCAAAAAAAAAGCAAGCTGCCTTCTGACAGATGGCTGGATTAGCTGGTCAAGCATGGCCACTATAATCTGCTTGAGCTAATCCCCTACGATTTAACTGTAATCCTCAGGAACAAGTAGAGGCCTGGGTGACCAAAAGCTTGAAGTCAGAATGACAACAATTCTACCAAAAAAAACAACAACTGTAAAATCTAATTTGTATGTTTATCATTAGGTATCAAACTAGCACAGAATAATCTATAAAGAAAAGGGCAACTTTGGATGGTTATATATGTAATAATTTTGAACAATTCAAAATTAACACCTGAAAAACACATGGAAATTGGCACTTCAGTGGAGTCAGCTATCTTAACTGTTGTTGTGTTAAATATAATTGCTATTGCTTTTACTGACAACCACTTACACTCTGCATTGTCCCTTTATATTCCAATAATGTAAATATTGTTATAAAGTTGCCAAGTGTTATGTATGATGAAGTCACGTGATAAATCAGCCATAACATTACCACCACCACCACCAGATGAGCTGAACGACACTGATCACTACAAATTACATACATACACTACAAATTGCATACATACATGCAAATTGGTGACAGGATTCAATTCAATTCAATTCAATTTAATTTGAATAACAGTTTTAACAATAGACATTGTCACAAAGCAGCTTTACAGTATAAAAAGAAAATTATGGAAATGTATATAAAATGTGAGAAATGTGTATGAATTAAAATGATCAGTTCATGATGAGCAAGCCGAGCGTGACCGTGGCAAGGAAAAACTCCCTGAGAGGGCAATAGGAAGAAACCTTAAAAGAAACCAGACTCCACAGGGAACCCATCCTCATTTGGGTGATAACGGATAGCACAAATTGTTTGGAAGTCATACTGTGTGTAAGGCTGCTGGAAGTTCAATATAACAGAAGACGTGTTTAATATGGAGTCCAGTTCAACTTGGAACTTGTAGGCTCAGGTACAAAACTGTAGAAAATTCCAGTTCGGAACTAGTGAGCGACTTCAGTCACAAGAATTCAAAAGTACAGCTGTCTGCATCAGCC
The DNA here is from genome assembly GCA_030014305.1 of Clarias laeviceps. Lineage (NCBI taxonomy): Eukaryota > Metazoa > Chordata > Actinopteri > Siluriformes > Clariidae > Clarias > Clarias laeviceps. The sequence goes on along the minus strand of JAQMYJ010000002.1, from coordinate 14,331,650 downwards.
GAGGCCAGGAGGCTTCATGGTAAAGTGCAACCGTCGCCAGTTGCCACATGCAGGATGAGTCAGACAGGTGAAGCCATTCAGATAAAATTGCAATTCAGAAAAAAAACATGTTTTTAATGTTTTTTTTCCTGTTCGTGTATTTTACTTAGAAGAAATTTTGGCACTGTTATATTACCATAGATATAATTTCTTAGGCCAAACAAGTGGTATTGGTTGCTGAAAAAAAAAAATCAATCTTTCTGCACTGCAAAAAGGGAAAGCATAGTTATTCACAAGGTTTATGATGAATTACACACAGAAATTCACACACTAACAGAATCACTGCTTTCTGACAGAGAGAGAGACTCTGGATCTTTAACAAGGAACATGTGTCTAATGAAACTTGCTTTTGCTTACAGACACACTGAGACGGACTCACTCCCTTAAACAGATTCATCTCTCGCACTGCTACAGCCTGTTTTTCTTCCCGGAGGCCGTTGTGGCAGTACAGTTAGTCAAGAACAGTCACTACACTTGGACACAAATAAAAAAAATAAAATACACGGATGTTGACTATACAAGTGACTTTTTTGGAAAACGAACGAGTCTTGGTTTACGAGTTCCGAGTATCATGTATCACGCATGTGCTTCTTGTTATGACACCGATCAGCACGTGATCACAAATGAGCCAACGGTTTTTCGTCTCTCTTGCGCTGCGGAATTGTGGGTAATCGTCTCCCCTGCTGGGTCTTAGTGCACGTCTCTTACTGGTATAATCA
>JAQMYJ010000002.1:14287107-14306541 GCA_030014305.1 Clarias laeviceps | reverse complement strand
GTCTTTGAGATGAACGTTTTCTAACGCATTTTTAGTCAATAAAATGTTAATACAATAGTACATAATTTGACCATTAAATTTGTGACATTATAGGGGAAGCTGAGCTACCCTTGCAGTCTTAAAGAAATCGCCACTGCACTACACATCCTTCACACATACCACCCATCCTACTCACACACACTCACACACACAAACGCACAAATGATGACCGGCCCAAGCACCTGCACCGTTATGAATGCCACCAAACCCGGCCCATATGATCTGAAAACATTAGGGATGCAAAATTGCAAAGGGATTTTTATATTGCAATACGTCCAGTTTTGAGAATGCTGTAAACCTATACCATATTCAGTGACATCAGCATCCATGGCACACAGGTTGTGTGAAGCATGATTTGGATGTGGGATGGGATAGCACAGGTGCTTGGGCCCGCTCATTGTTGCTTGCAACTATATTTGTACAGTATTTGGCATCTGTCTCTCGATTCAATATGATGTTCTTCATGTGAAACCAGTTTCTTTGGAATAAGCAGGAATAGCCGTGCTCCTCTTTTTCGCCAAAGAAATGCACTTTCACGTCTGATCAGTGCAGGCCTTCTAAGCATTCAATCTAACAGAAGCATCACAATAAAAAAATGAAAGGAACCAAATACACCTCTCCTACACCTGCCATTCAGGTGCAATCACAATAAAAAAAAGTCACTAGCCAACGGAGATGGCGCTGCCAACAAGGTCACGTGACTTGCGATTGTGATAGTGGAAAACTATGCACTTTAAAGTTGAGGGGCGGCTTTCCTGGGCTCCTTCTGATTTGCCTTTGGGATTACAAACACATCATTACTATACTACAACTGGTCCAAAAATAGACGGATTTATAGAGTGATTTATCGATTACTTATAAGGTTCCCATATGGTCTAGCGGTTAGGATTCCTGGTTTTCACCCAGGCGGCCCGGGTTCGACTCCCGGTATGGGAAATGCGTTTTTAATGATCTGCAGGGTAAAATTATATAGGTTGTTAAATAATTCGTACAATATTCGCACTATTAGAAAGCAGAAACGATGTATACATTCCTCCAATTAAAGTGTCACCGAATAATAACACCAAATGGAACGTCTTTAAAGGAGCTCTTCAATATGCGTTCAGATTCGAATTACACGAGTTCGCGAATAGTATGAAGGCAAAGTTGAGCTATAGCCATGCTTCTATTTTTCTTCTTATTCAGTCTCTAAGTTTTATTCAGTGCCTGTAATATGAAGGATGGACTTAATGTGCGACCTTTCTATTACAGCCACAGGATCTCTAATGTTTCTCGCTAAGTGAATGTTGGCCAATGGGTTCAGAGGGAAAATCTGAGTGGATGGAATTCCCCCACGCTCCCTTTAGCGAAAACACTGGAACCTCAAGGCAGGCACGAGTGCAAAAAGAGAACTGAACTGCGGAATACGACCTGCGGCAAAGAGGCTAATAGATAGAACCGTCTCTATCCCTAAACAGGACAACGGGGACAACAATGAGCGCAGCATGTGTACGTTCTTTGGAGCGGCTTCATTAATAAAGTGGATATTGTATCTATCATTACTAGCATGAGAGGCTTGAAACAGTCAACGTTACAAGATCATTCATCGATGGGTATGTTTTTATTTAATCTTAACAAAATATAGTAAATTCTATATAGACTATAATATATTAAGAAAGATGCTCCATAGTTACCAGTAAATTTTGCAGTATGTACAAAATTATAGTTATTTATTAAAACCATAGATTTCTTATTCTGGAACTTTGCTTCAGTAGATAGGCTTGTACTTAAATTATTGAGGTTGGGGTTAAAGCCAATCAATAGGCCAACAACTAGGCTTTATTAGCTATAAGAACTCAATGATAATTGTAATAACCTGGATAACATTATGTTATGATTTCCACCACTAAAAAAACTTTGCTGTAAGTAACTGAGTCAGGTATGATAAGCGCTATGTTACGTCTCTTCATGTTCATATTATTCAGCTGGAGCTTATCAGTACGAACATTATAATATAATATGATATTATATTATAATATAAATAATATTATTTGTTTTTTATTTTACATTATTTGACAGCCAAACCAGTGTTACAATTTTACTGATATGCGGTGAAAAATTATTGAACATATGTGACATATGTAGAACACACACACACACACACACACACACACACAGAGACCAATTAGTCATAACACCATCACTACCAGGTGATGTTAACATCATTTGGCATATTAGCCTTGGGTGCCAATGATCTGGTGACAGGATCATTGGCACCCAAGGCTAACCCATACCAGAGGGCACAAAAGACACCACACAAAAGAGACCACAGTACACTTCCAGAGGTATGGGAATATGAAAGGGAGATCTAGGCTTAAGGCTGTTCTGTAACATAAATCATGGTGCTACCCGCATAGCTCATACATCTGTCTAGCCTCAGGGTCTGCTAACTTAATATCAGGTTTACATATTATACCAGTGCGCATACTTGACTTGGTCTAGAACTTTCATGCTGTTCTTTTGCACAGCTATTATTATTTGCACTTTTACTTTGTCCTCATGCATTTCACTTTGTATTATATCCATTTATTTCCACTGTCTTCCTTTTTTTTGCATTATTTTTTTTTTGCATTCTTTTTTATTAATTCTTCGTGACTAATACTTAAGAGAGTTTTCTTGTGGGTTATATCATTGCACTAGTAACTAGTGGTCAACTTTCACATTTATGTTGTATTTACTGATTATGCATAAGCTATATAGTGTACAATCACAACCACAAACCTGGCTCTGTGTTACTGTCCTTAATGCTATTGGATGTTTGGAATTTCCTTTAGGATCAATAAAATATCTATCGATCTATCTATCTATTTATTTGTATGTTGAATATAAGTTAAGGTAAATATAGAATTATATAATTTATTGCTCTATTAAGTTTCCCTTCAACTGTTATATTTTCAGCCTAGAACATGCAAGTTGTAATCAAATTGACTTGTATTGTCTTATAAGTAGGGGTTTTAATATGACTCAGAACAACCTGTCTGTCCAGAAAGGACATTATCCAGTTTTCATGGCCTCACCTTTTCAATGTCCCCACATCATAGTGGCCAGAATGCTCTAAATTTGAGTCTTCTGAAACCAATTAGGCTTAATAAGAAACTCTAAGTATACCAACAGAAGCGTAGTTACTCTCTAAACTAATCCAAGCTATGGGAATTTCCTGGAAAAAGTGCTTTTAATGCAATAGTCCTCTTGATGTTTTTGTACACAACAGTGCACTGATGCTTCATTACCAAGGAAACCTTTCTGGACTAAGGACCTTCATAGATACCTTCTAGATACAAAATAAATTTTTGGTTATTTGATGACAGCAGGAGGCATGTTGGCCACATTTGGGAATGTGGAAACCGGAATTTCCTTGTGCTTAGTCATGTTGTCTTTAGTACAAACTGAGGAATAAATAGAAGGCCTTGGCTTATTGCACTCTATTCGAGTGCCCATTCTCAGCATCACAGCCCTTGACTAATGGCTTGCAAATCACATAAGATGTGATTTAATGGGGTGGTTATTGATTTGTCTGCTCATTTGGAGACATTATGTACTAAACTGAATCAGGAGGGTTCTGAATCTGTAGGCTCTGACTAAAACAGCAACATAAGATGAATCCTGCTTACAGACCAATATCACTTAAATATCAAGAGCTAGCACATAAGGAATATTTTGTGGGTGGGGAGCCTTTAGCTAATGACGGAGAGAAAGGTGGTGGACAATTCATGTGTGAAAGTGATGCCTTATGCTCCCACAATATCCTGGAATGTGCCTGTGTCAAAATCCTTTAATAGGAAGACCTAACCATGCAGTAGATTAAGGTAGTCAGCTGATTTCATTTTATTTCCACATAACATTGCTGAGCCTGGACCTGACCAATTGAAGCAACCACAGATCATAACAATGATTCCAGAGCCTTATACAGTGGCCACAGTCCATTATTTCATGCACTCACATTTATTTCATCAAGTTGGCAGTTCACAACTATCATTCAATGATAGTTTTAAATATTTAAGGGATCCTAACCCAATTCTAGTAATTTCAAAGCTCATTAGTTGTTTTCTTTGCAGGCCAATAATCTGACCCTTCTAATGCAGTGACTTTGCCTTCAGTGCACCAGCAAATAATATATACATATAATAACACTGTAAAGTTGAAGAAATAATACATTGAAGAAATAATACTTTGGGGGGGACGCGAGATAGAACGCGTCAACAAATTTTAATGGGGTTTTCACAGGTGTACTTGGCAGAGCTTGAGGTAACATGTAGGCTTTGTTTCACCGCAATCAGCCCATGGGAAGAGAAGACATGCTAATTTGAAATTTAAATGGAAAGCGCTCTATATATAAAAAAATTATTAGTTCTTCTCAAAATTCAACAGATTGTGCTGTACATTTTTGAAAATATTCTTATGAGTGTGCAATTTAAATCTACTTAATTAACATGGGCTCACACCTTCATTCCAAGCACTTTACGGTAGCACATTAAAATATGTTAATTCCAAAATTCAACAGAGGGCGTTGTACATTTTTAAAAACGTGCCTATGACTGTGCAATTAAATTCCACGCGAACAAAGTTGCGGGCACATCTGGTAAAAAATAAAAATGAACCAAAATGCTATTTTGGTTAATTGAGCTAGACCAAACTCGGACTATGTCTTCCACAAGGAGGCATTGTTCTTTTATGAGCACATGGTTTGTCCCATGAGCAAATGTGAAAAAGCATGTCATTATTTGTTATGAAGAGACAAAATTGCTTAGCTCCAACTGACATAGTACTTTTTCTATATTTTAATTTGTCTCAACATGTGCTTTTGCTTACTGTCAAACTAGAAGTGAACTATGCATTGTCACAAGTATTTAACTAATTTATTACATTTGTGTTTAATAAAAAGCTACAAAGAGGAAACATGTAGGAGCACATAGACATGTGTGATTCTGTTGGCTGATTCTAGTTGTTTTCGCCCCGACAGTTGTCTTTTGTTGATCTTTGACTTAATTTCAACATTTTGCACCCTTTATTAACATAAGCAGAAAAGTGTCTCACTCACTCATCATCTATACAGCGTTATCCTGTATACAGGGTCGCACGAGGCATGGAGCCTATCTTGTGGCCCAGGAGACAGGGTAGGGTACACCATGGATGTGGTATCAATCCATTTCAGGGCACACACACTACAGGCAATTAGAGAATGCCAGTTATCCTAATGTCTTTGGACTGTGTGAGAAAACCCACCAAGCACGGGGAAAACATGCAAACTCCATACACACAGAGACGGGAATTGAGCCTGGCTGGGAATCGAACTCGGACCCTGGAGGTGCAAGGCGACAGTGCTAACCACTACGCCACCGTGCCGCCTAATGTTATTCATTTATTTAAAAAAAAAAAAAAAAAAGTAATAATACAGTTTCAAAGTAGTGAATTTAAAATGAGCAGCACCATAACTTTAATAGTAATAAACCATAATATTTGTTGAAGCTAACAGTTCTATGATTCCTGGAATGTCAAATACAGTTGTTGATTAATTATAAAGGGACATTACATACTCATTGTATTCTAATATGTATGTGGACCACAGATTTTTGCCCTAAGTAAGATTGAGTAAAATTGCCATTGCATGATTCAACATAGTGTATTTTTTACCGTAAGTGTTTAAGATGTGCATTGTCAGAAGTTCGATTTGGTATTATCACAAAATTCCACAAATTCCATCTTAAATTTTTTAAAAACCAACTTGCTGTTGTAATGGCAGTTTAGCAAATGTGATGAGGCAGCTTCTAAATGGAGTTATTATTATAACCTCCAACCCTGACAAGTGACTGATTTATCACCAGTGGTGGACCTCCATGTCCCTAGTGCAAATCTTGGAGTTGCAAATACATATCTCACTTAGCTGTTTAATTAAACTATTATCATTTTATGGTATGAGAGAACTTGTAATGAGATTATTTGAACACTGTTATTTTTTTGGAATACAATCTAAGGACACTGTAAACATATCAAGGAAGTGACAATGTAGACATTCCCAGTGTCTGCTTCTCTGGTACAGCACATCATGAGTCTTATCAGTGGCATTACGAGAGTTCAAGTCTTTAAGGTCTTGATTCTCAGCCTTGTCTTGCTTTGTTGTGAGTGATAAAAGATGAAAATCACCTGAGTGTTTTTTAATGTCTAATGTGCTCATGGTGCAAGTGTCTGTAAAGGAGCACAGTAATAGGTAGCATTACACACATTATACTCGATTGTGTAATTCTACACAAATGTGTATCCCCTTCTGCTGCTGGGTCATCTCTTGCCCCTCGGGGTCTGCACAAGTGGTGAGGACTCCATGAATAGAACTTGTTTGTCCATTTCATTCTATGGATCCTCGGCCAGATTAAGATCCGGGGAGCTTGGAGATTTGATCAACAACCTTGAACGTTTTATTATATAGTGTGGGTCCTGGAGGCAGTGACTCAGCACCTCAAAGCAGTTTGTAACTTAAACACCAATTATTCAGTCCTTTGGAAGTACAAACAGCTTATACACATCTTCATACATATATACAGTTAATACACATGTATGGACAGACCTTCTCCATCACAGTTTTTTCTTTATTTTTAACATGAAAAAATGAAAGAACACATATGGAAATACGTTTTATATTTTAGATTGTCCAAAGTAGGTTTGATGACAAATGTAGGTTTGATGACAGCTTGTTACACTGATGGCATTTTCTCATCAGATTGATGAGGTAGTCACCTGTAATGGTTTTCGATTCACAGGTGTGCCTTGTGAAGAGTTAATCTGTGACATTCCTTGCCTTCTTAGGGCGTTTTCTCACTGGGAACGATTGTTTTTATTCTATTTCCGAGCACGATTTCTCCCGCTCCAAAATCCCCCCGCAGGTTTGCGTGCACATTGTAACATCAGTTCCGATACTGGTATTTGAATTACCGGATACAGTAGCTGGCGGTAGATATGTAGTTGGTTTGTCGTTCTCCAAACGGATAAAGAAGAAGAATCAGCCTCTTGGGTCATGAACTGTGTGACATCTGTTAATGCTCTGTGTGGAGGTTTTTATTTTTGTGACAAACACAACAGCCCCGTCAACAACATGCCTACTGCCACATTTATGTATGGTGCAGTGCAGAGGGTGAAATGAGCACGAATGTGTCAGGAGGCACTCAGAAATGACTACAACTCTACTCTGTAAGGTGAGTAATCAGGTGTTGTCTAGATTCTTTTCTGATTTTCACAGTGAAATTGAAAAAAAAGTGCTCATTAAATATTAATCTCTTTGGTCATAGTGTTATTTATTTTAAATATTTACTTTTTTATTGCAAAAATATAATGTTTATGTACACTGTGTATTAATCATACAGATGTACACAATGAATAAGTAAACACAAGAAATACAAAAAATGTACAGTGTAATACAAGAAATTCTGCAAATAAATATTATGCATGCTATAATAAAGTTCAGCGAATAGCATATATACATATAATAAATAATAAGCATCTAATCATGTATTTTTTCTTCTTCCCAGGATCATCTGGGTTCATGAGAGGTCTGGTGTGTGATGGTAGCATGTTCTTATGACCTGGGGAGACCAGGAATAGCTGCCAAGTTGTCCTATCGAGAAGACAACATTCCTATAAGAGAGATGCTTGTGTTCTTTTTTTCCCTTACCTTGTTAAGTGTAGCTTTTTAAAAAACTTGGTCTAAGGTGCTGGAACTGTTGAATTTAAAACCTCACCATGCATCAATCGATGTTTGGCGTTTAACTTGTTTTTTGTGCAATGTGTTATATTATATTTTTGAAAATAAATGTATTTTGTGAAATCCAAGATGAGTGTTGGTCTCAGTGATTTGGAACAGAGACAAAATACTGGTTTTATTAAAAATTATTTAAGTAAAATATAATTTAAGTAAATGTTGTAACAGAAAAGTAGTCATAGAGTCACCTGTTCTTATACATTATGTTTTGCCTCTTTCTTCGGTTGTTTGTTGGTCTTGTGCTACTGTCTGAGGTTTCAGCCTGCTTCCTCCAGTGCCTGTCTGCAAGAAGGTATAAAAGCAAGAAGCAAGAAATTAACTACATGGTTGCAACAGCTTGCAGAAATTAAATTCTTCCAACATCCAACTTTTGGGTGACAGCAGCAAGGAAAAACTCCCTGAGATGGCAATAAGAAAATGTCACCACAATATCCACAGATAATTACCAGGAGAAGCTGTGATAATATGGGACTCTCTTTAAGAACGTTAATATTGTTAGTACATTATATTAACTTACTGTTCGTAAGATAGATGATAACATTTGTCTTTTCCTCTGTTGCTCTTCCTCAGTTCCATAGTGCACCGCACGCTGTGTGCTTCTGTAGCTGTATTTTGATCAGCCCTGCTGTACACGCGCACCCGTGTAAATACTCATGGATACTTCTGTAGATATCTGAGTTTTTATGTGTCCTTGGGTGTTTTTCGTCTGCCTAAATTTCGAGCAAACACTATACTTCATCATTACTTCACAGAGGTTCTTCTTCTTATTTGTGTACATAGTCAAATAGCAATTACAGCACTTCCTCTTTTGAGCATGAGTGCGTAAACATGTCTCGCCTACCGTTCTCGGGAACGCATTAATCATTCCCGAGACTACCTCTGCAATTTGTCCAGGGATTGGTTCCCAAGCTCGGAACGATTGCATGCTCACAGACAAAAATCAACTGGTCCTGGGGCCAAGTGTTCTCACCCTAGTGAGAAAACTCCCTTAAATGTGCTTTAGACCATCAGGGATCTTGTGCAGAGAAAGAGGATACAGATTCAATAGCCCTTTTAATGCAACTACATCTACTGTACAAACCCATATACATATAACATTTAGTTATGTAAAGAGAAACAACAGTCCATCAGTATTTTAAGAAATTAAGGTCAGTCAAAACTTTAAATTTATTAACAAATGGTCGCCAAAACCATTAAACGCTATGATGAAACTGGTTCTCATGAGGACCGTCCCAGGAAAGAAGACCAAGAGCTACTTCTGCTGCAGAGGATAGGTCATTAGAATGACCAGCCCCAGTAACCACCGATATGCAGTACCTCAGATTAGTATCCATATAAACGCCTTTCGGAGTTAAAGTGGCAGTCATATTTCAACATCTCCTGTTTAGAGGAGACTGCGTGAGTCAGGCCTTTGTGGTCAAATTGCGGCAAAGAAACCATTACTTTGGAGAATAACAGAAAGAAGAGGCTAACTTGGGCCAAGAAATAAAAGGAATGGACATTAGATCAGTGGAAAAAGTATCCTCCGTTTTGATGAGTCTAAATTTGAGATTCTATAGTTCTAACTACGATCCTTTTGCTGGGCTTAGAGAGGGTGAACAGACTGTTAATGAATGTATGGTTTCCACTGTGAAGCATCGAGGAGGAGGTGTGATGGTGTGGTGGTGCTTTACTTGGTGACATTGTTGGAGTCACTTGACCAGCATGGCTACCACAGCATTTTGCAGCGACATGCCATCTGTCTTGCACTTAGTGGAACCATCATTTATTTTCCAACATTACAATGTCCCCAACCCACTTCTAGGTTATGTAAGAGCTATTTGTCCAAGAAGGAGAGTGATGGAGTGCTACATCAGATGACCTGGCCTCAAGAATCCCTCAATCTAAATCCAATTGAGATGGTTTGGGATGAGCTGGACCAGAGAGTGAAGTAAAAGCCGCGAAAAAGTACTCAACACCGCTAGGAACACCTTCAAGATTGTTGGAAACGCTGTCAGTAAAGCAAACGGTGGCTACTTACTGTAGAAGAATGGAAAATATAAAACATATTCTGGGTTATTTAACACATTTTTGTTGAACAAATAATTTCATTTTTGTTATGTCGTAATTTCAGTGTTTTCAGTATTAATATACAATTTTGAAAACAATAAAACTAAAGAAAATCCACTGAATAAGCATGTGTGTCCAAACTTTTGACTGGTACTATATAGTAAGTCTCCAACATACAAGTTCCATTCCGGGAGCACGTTTGTAAGTCGGATTCGTTTGTTAGTCCGACAAAGTGAGTCTTATACACCTTTGACAAAAATATACAGTGTAAAACATTAAAAAACAAACACACAGGTCGAAATATCATTGTAATCTTGCGAGACTATGCCTCCAAATCACGAGAGTGAACTTTGTCTCATTGAGGATTTTCCAACTATAAACACTTTTTCCTCTATGGAGAGACCCATTTCCAACAAAACTTCCTTTTCACTACTGGGAACACATGTATCTGGAGCTGTGCCCTGTCGACTAACACAAATGCGTGAGTTTCAGTACTGTATATTTTGGTGCACACCATATATATATATATATATATATATATATATATATATATATATATATATATGTATTGGATCTCGCTTTGGATTTGCATTTCGGCTTTGCGTAGTGGAGTGCTGGCTGTTTTCTGTGCTCTTTGCGCATTACTGGCTACTCTACTCTGCGGACTTCTGTGGGTTTTCATCGGCTTAGCTGGTTGCTTTGCTTGGTTGCCTGCTTCCTGCTAGCTAGCCACTGTTAGCTGATGTTAGCCAAATTATCACTGCTACTGTACATGTAGCATGACTTTGCTGTTGGCAAAGAAGATAAAAGACTGGAACTCAAGGCTGGAACTTCTCGGATTCAAATGTCCTTATGTACCCAAATGTCTAAATTTCATGTAGATATATGCATATAGATTCCTGTCATGGGGTGAAGTTATTACTGGAAACACAAGGCGAAGCCCTTGTGCTAAAATGGATGCAAAATATGAAATGGATTTTACTTTTTTCCAAAGTGCCAGGTCACATCCTCTACTAACATCATTAAATACAGTCTCCAATAAGGCCTCTAATAAAATAAGGGTATCTGATCACAAAGTGATTTCCATGGAATTAGGCTCATCAGACCCAATTGTGAAAAAACTTAAGTAATTAGCTTTTAACTTACAGCAGATTTAACCTCAAATTGTTTTTCTTAGTGGAAGCGACGGAGAAATTCTGTAACAAATCAGTGCATGATGCCCCTGTGAAAATCAGAGTGGTTTCTTTGGTTTATTAAGCCCCATGGTTAAATCATAAAGTTGATCAAATTAAAGCTGCTGTGAATAATATAAGCGCTTCATTGCCCACCAGCCCACCCTCTCTGCTAATTTGTTTGAACAATCTTCATTCTGAGAACTCCCCTCCACCTCTGTGTCTTTTTAATGAGGTTTAAACCCAGGAAACCCTTGTGGAAATGATTAAGAGCATGAAAATCTCAACCCATCCGTGAAAAGCATTTATGTATATATAAACAAATAAATAAACAACAAAAAATAAAATATAGTTGCAAGCATTTTAAGACCTTCAAAAAGCCATTGCTGCCAAGGTGCTCCGCACAACCTGTGTGCCTTTTGAGCAGACCACTAAGACCTCTACAAAGCCCCGGATGCCGGTGTCACTGAATATGATGTCATAAGCCACTTTTTGGCATAAGTTTAAGGCATTGTCATAGCTGGACAGGTTTGTCTGGTGCGCCCGGGCGGCGATGGCGCTGAAGTCACTCAATGTGATGTAACTTAATATTATGTCAGGAAGTTATTAGGCACTTTACAGCATACATTTTAGGCATCGTTATGTGGCAATAAAATGAAGTTAGCTGATAACCTGAATGTACTGAAATTTTTCTTTCCTGATGGCACAGGTATGTCCCACAACTCAAATTATGAAAGAGTAGTTGTGGGAGAATGAGGAATCATTTTCACACATTAACTGGCCACTACAGTGCGCACTGTAATCTAAGCAAAAGGTGATTGAATGAAATTTTAGTGTCTGTGATGATTCACAGTCAATCAGATGAGGTTATCTGTAAGTCTGTAAATTCTCATCTTCTCCATTGTTCACGTAATGAGTCTTTTCAGATAATAGAGGATCCTTTGACCTTGGAGGCCTTGAATATGAGGAATTTTCCATTTTACCTCAGACCGAAAAAGCTACTGGATGAGTAGTGAAAGGTTTCTGGTGCACAAGGAAGAAGTCCAGTTGACATGACCCTAAGAAATCTTAGAGTATGCACTTGTTTTTTGGGAGGTTTGTGAGGTTGTATAGTATTTTAAAGTGTATATAATTTATTAGTCAAAAGTGCAATGCAATCTAAATTTAGAATACAATACATTTATTTATGCACAGAAATCTCATTAGCATTGCAGCTGACTCAATTGAAATTGAAAAAACATGCAAGATACTGTGAAAATTGTAAGACTATACTGGGTTATCTATACAATTGTTTATTGATATGCTTCTTCATTTGTGTTCTTATTTAAAGCAATTTTGTCTCAGAAGTGTGTTTGTGTGTGTGTGTGTGCGTGTGTGAGAAAGAGAGATGGGGGTGTTTAAGTGTGTGCATGTGTGCACATGCTCTTTTGCAAGAGAGAGCAAGATTAGTGGTTTCCATTCTGATGCGTACTGAGTTTAAGCTATACTTCAAGCAAAACTTTGCAACATACATGGATGAAACACTAGAATAAGAATTGCAACAGCACTTGATCCTAGGTTTAAGGACCTCAACTATCTGCACAGAGCTGAAAGGGTTGAGGTGTAGAAGAGTGGAATGCACAACTGGAGCAACCAGCAAGGTCTGAGCCACCTAAGAACAAAGCAGCTCTCTTGGTGACTTCAGATTCTCTTCAGAGTCTGAATCTGAGATAGTCGGACTCTACTGAGAAATATGTGCACTGCTACAGGGACTATTGCCTAAATGTCGAAGGACTCTCCATCATGGCAACAGTATTCCCTAATGGCAGATTCCTCTAAAACCCAATTTTACATAGAGTGTTAAATATGGTAAATTAACTAATCAGTCAGTTTAAAATTTGTAAATTGCTTAAAGATTAATGAAATAAAAAAAATCATACTGTTAGATTAAAACAAAATTTTAAATAGTTTTATACATTAATTCATCTTGTAAACTAGTTTACACAACATAATTTTGTGTTTTTAGTTACCACTGCCATCTCTTAATTTGGTTGTAAAAGACGTGTACCTGTATGATGATCATATCACTTCAACATGGCACAGTTGTCCTTCATTCACACTAACAGAAGCTGCTCATTGTGTGGAAGCACATGTGGAAATTTGTATTCACAGGAGTCACACTAGTCATTAATAATTTTCTCATCTTCTATATAATTTCCCTTAAATTTAGGCATTTGGCAGACGCACTCATCCATAAGTGACATACATTTTTATCTTAGTATACACCTAAGCAGTTGAGGGTTAAGTGCCTTACTCAAGGGCCCAACAGGGACAACTTGGTGATTGTGGGATTTGAACTTGGGACCTTATGAACCGTAGTCAACGCCTTAACCACTGTGAAAGAAGGTTGGTACAGTCTGGTACAGTTGGTACAGTCACACCACTAAAAATGGCGGTACACAGTACTGGGGGAGCAGGTGCTGGCCAAAACACACATTCAAAACCAGTCATGGTAACACTTTCAGCAAGAAAACATATCTGATAACATGTTCAGTTTTTTCACTATGTCTTATGATAGACATGCAAAGCACCCCATGCCCCTGTCAAGTAGATAAGTAATAAAATTTGGATAATATTATGATAAAATTTTTTTAACTTTTATATTTTTCTCTCCTGAGCGGCAGCTCCGCCAATAGAGGTCAAATAGGCAGTTTTTCAGGCAATTTTAGCCCTGGCCTGTGAATATCCATGTATGAAACCAAAATTAATTTTGATCCATAACACACTTTGCCACATGGTCTGAATTTATTTTATGTATGTTTGGGTAAATTTCATGAGAAAGTGCTTTCATCTTGCCACCCTGCTCCACATAACAGTCACGAGAAGATAGATAGATAGATGGATGGATGGATGGATGCTTTAATGATCCCAAATGAAATTCCAGAATATGAGGAATTGTAATCGCATGCAGGTAGTGGCCAGTAATTGCCAGATATTTCAGTAGCTACTTTGCCATTAGTCTTTCGCCAGCCTCCTTATGTTTTTGTCTTATACTTTTGTAAATTTCGAAGGAACATCTCATTATTCTTTACAGACCATGCTACACCTTATTTTTGGAAGTTATTTTGTACTCCTCTCCTGATTAATACCTTTCTACAGTGAGAAAGGTACTTTACATGATTTCTATGGTCTATGAGACCATAATGCAACCAGGTTATTGTCTTGTGCACCCAGTTTTTATTTTTGGTCCTGTAAATTTTTTTCCATTGACTTTTTGCATGTTGCTGTGTCGCACTAACAGACAAAGAAGACCTGAGTTATCTTGGTTTAATTTATTTTTAAATATACATTTTCCATCACAGCTTTCTCAACGTGAGTCGAAAAATCACAATATACTTAAAAATCTATTCCTCTTTTTCCAAACCTTTTAAGTCATTCAAATATATACTGATCAGCTCAGGCCGGTCTTCACTTGTAAAGCTGTTTTGGACTACAACAAGCATTTTGTGCAATATATAATAAATGGCATTTATTGTCATTTAAAGAATACAGCCATCAGATTCCAGGTTGCTTATGATGTTTGATGGTGTTTAGTAAATGTACAGGTGTAACACAATCACTCATGTGTAGGGAACCAATAAGGTTACTATTCAACCTTATGCATGTTTGACTGTTTGTCATTAGGGTGTAGATTTTTCTAGAATTTCTAGAATCTAGATTTTTTTTCTCAAACACAAAAAAAAAACACACAGACACATACACACAAACTAACCTCCACCTCAGATCTCTAGCTTCCTGTTGAATAGTCTCAGATAAAACTCACAGCTAAGACACAAAGGCATACTATTGACTATTTTATATTGATTATAAACTATTGACTACAACTAATGGCTATTAACAATTATATTAACATGTAAAAAGATACATGGACACAAAAATAAACACAGATACACATGTTTATGGAACCTTATAACGCTTATTCAGGTGTAGTCATTATGAGGAAAACGTGCTTATGAATAGTGTTTAAACACTTACCGGCATGAAGCCTAACACATGAACCGGATCATAGAATAGATCTGTACTCTAAACAAGTAGCATTGAGAGGTCTTAGAGAAGAAAGAGAGAGAGAGAGAGAGAGCTTATAACAACGTGGCCAGGAGACCAAGAGTGTGCTTTTCCACAGGGAGGTCAGGTGGCACTATCTCTCTAGATTTATAACCTCTGTATTCTTTCTATGGTTCTCATGTCACAGAGAAAGCCTCCTTTGTGGCCTCTTCTATAAGCCTATGAGGCCACACCCCCGCTTTTACCTTTGTGCTACCTGTCTCATTTTCATTGCTCAATGAGTTGAAAAGGACACAGAACACAAAGAATTTCAGTGGACATGGTGCCATTAAGTCATTTTACTATAGGTTTCTAAATATATATGTGAAATTATCTTGAATCTTAGTCTTGTCCTAGACACTTGTTGAATTGTGTCCTTTTTTGTTGCATTGTTCAAAGATTGCTGCAGTGAAATTTTTGCCCTAGTCTCCCCTCCCCCACTGGGTTCCGCAGCCAATAGAAACTACCACAGAGCTCACCTGAAGGGATTTGCTTTTATCGCCCGCCCTGTCTGCTGACTGGCTAGGTGAAAATGTTTTGCTTCACAGCTCAAGCTCAAGTCCCAGTGGTTGTTTGCACAATAACACAGAGTGAGAACTAGAGACATATTTGCTTCAACATACTGCTCTGAGAATTGAGATAAATTGCTTAGGAGCCATTGCTCACTCTTTTCTAGTTTCATTTTAACTTTTATAAAAGTCTTGTTGATTTGATTGGGATAGGCAGAAAGACACTCTGTATTCGGTATCTTCAGCATGACTTTCTGGTTGCACTAGACACACCCCACCCTTGGTTTTTTTTCTCCTGCCAACCTTCTTTTTTCCTCTTTCAGTTTTGTTGTAATACAGATCTGACAGATCTTCCACCGCAGACATGAAGTGTGACAAAAAGACCTGTTTTGCTGAGGTTAGTGACTCAAATGGAACTTTGTTTAACATAATTATGTAGTTTTACTGAACTATATCATACATTGCTATGGAATTCATTGGTACTAACACTCATGGGATTGATTATATGAAATATGAGTCACCGTGGTAAGTAAATACTTTTTTGTTTACTAAAGTATACGTTTTTAGTCTACTTTATGGCAACATTGTGATAAACAAACATAATTGGTGATTTTTCTCATTTTCATTTAACAATTTTGAAGATTTGTTTTTGTCACATGTAAAAAGTCATTACCTTATATGGGTCACTCAAGCAAGGCAGAGAATCATGTTCTGCAAGTCTGTTGACCAATCCCATGTGACAGTTAGAATGCTTGGTTGTGTGAACACAATTTCCTTTTGTCTTGGTTCCTAGAATCTACAAATGTGTGCAAACTATACTGACAGTATATCAAATCAATTGAAAGCATATCTACCGTATGTGACCTTTGCTCAGGTATGGTGATTCTCCCTGTTGTTAAAGTTGATTATTGTGTGTGTGTGTGTGTGTGTGTGTGTTTAGGATATGTGAGTGTAGTGTGTGAGTGTGTGTGTGTCTCATGGTAATACAAGATTCTTGATTGTAACTTATCGGGGCTACATCTGTTTACTGGAACCTTGCTTAAATGTTGTTCATGCTGTTATGCTGAGAACTAAGATTTTCTTGATATTATACAAAGCCATGTGATTATACGAAGTCTATATTTTACCTCCTTTATGTAGGCCCATATTACCACAAATAGGTTAATTCAGTTTTGCTCCCTCTTGTGTAACCTCTTTGTGGGAGTCAGTTCAGTTGAGACTACGCCAGAGTTTAAGATGTTGGACTACGGTTTGGAAGGTCCCTGGTTCAAACCCTACAACGAGCAGGTTGCTCCGATTAAGGGCATCTGCCAGATGCTCAAAATGTAGGTTACCAAAACTTGTCATTGCCTGCTAGCTGTTATTTATTATTTACAGAGCACCAAGCCTTTGGTTTAGTATGTGTTGAAAAATCGACAATTTGTTCATCTTTTAAGTGCATACAAATTTAAGTCTTTTATGATTAAAGATTTAATTATACTACCCTTATACTGTCCAGGACACACAGGGTAAATATTAATCAGCAGTGGTAGATTCAACTTTGTTTACTTTTGTATCTCATTAAACCTCCAGTATCTTTGGAAGTCCTCATGAAGTCCTTTTAAACCACGTTCCCCCCTCCTTTCTCTGTCTGATTTGTGTTGCAAATAAGCAGCAATACCTAGAATGAGGCAGAAGCAAAACACAGGCCCTGCAGTTGAAAATGGCTTTGTTTAGTGTTTCTCTTAGAGGCAGAGTTTCTGTCATAATGGGCGGGGTGGGCAGTAGTGTCAGGTTGGTTCCTCACACAATGTACTGTCAACAAGTCCCTGCCTGTGATGGGATCATTAGGCTCTGTTAAGCATTTGAGGTTGGAAGATTTGTGGGTGTTAAAAAGAAGAACCTCTTGGACTGACAGTTCTGTGAAAGGAATCTCCTATCCGTCAGACTTTCTGGGAGTTTTGATGTGTATTTAGGATGCTGGTTAGTTTGAGGGACTTGTATAATTTACCAATTAAACCCAGCATTGAAAATTACTTGAAAATATAAAAAAAAAATACAGAATATTTTAAAAGATCTCCTGTAATATACATTTTATTGTCTTGAGGTGAGAGTAGTCAGGTAGTCTGGCTGTGTCATTTTGTTGACTCCCTTTTGTGTGTGCGCTGCTTGTGCCTTGAGGTGATTTGCATCACATTTCCATAATGTTCCCCCTCAGTTTCATTGAGCAACGCACATTCTCAATGTTGCAACTGAAGTCTCAACACTAAACACTTCTAACAAGCTCTGACTGGCATATCTCTACAGTCAGGTACCCAGAGTACCTGAGAGAAAGACACCCACTGTCTTTCATCCAAAGTATTTTATTATACAATTTTTTGCTGCAGCTGGTACAGTGGTAAAGACGAATATCATAGTGAAATAGTTCAGTTTGCATCTTGGGTGGGTATCCATTTTCCTGGTCTTGTGTCCGGTAATAACTTTTTTTTGTGTTGCATGAAAATGAAAAGATACAAGACAATCAAGATAAAAAGTGCCTTGTTGCAATTTACTTCTTTATTAACAACAAACCCTAATCTCTGCCACATTTTGTCTGGCCTTTCTTCTGCATTTTACAGGATGGTCTAGTACTTTTGTTACTGCAACAGGTTAATAAATGTCCTGTTTGTTGCCCTAGCAGGTCTATCAGGGCAGAGAGAGCATATTGTTGAAATAACTGATTAAAGCTTTTGATAACACATATGGATGGTGGAATGGGTGTGGCCAGGAATAAGCTTGGCATGGGTTGTAGGTTTTCCAGCAGTCTGTATACAATCTGTTAAGGTGTTTTAAGGCTCTTCTGCCATTGATTATGCTTTGTTGAAGGGACATACATTTCTATAATTTAGTGTTTGGTTTATTTATTTATTTAAGTGTGCAACTGCAGATTTACTGATCACCACCAAGCTTGATAAGACACAACGGACACATTATACAGTATGTCAGAAAATAGTTAATAGGACAATTAGTAACAGGAGTCATCCTTGAGATGTAATCGAGGTAACCTAGCTAAACTCTACTCAGTGTTACTCATTAAGAAAATGAGCAGTACTAGAGCTACTGTGGAGCCATATGTACATTCAGCAAAGAATGATCCCCTCTTTGTATGGAGTGTTTTTTTTTTTACAGGGCCGGGTTGCCAGCTTGATGCACATTTGTGTCTGAGAAGTTCAAAAAGGCTCAAAAGTGACACCTCCATGGTGTTGGAGCTTAAATCAGCAGTACCTATTGGTTTAAAACAAATAGAAAAAGGGTTTTATTTTGTCCACATGAATAGTGCATGATAAATCATAACTCTCTTGCACTACAGTAAAAAAATATATCATTACTTTTAAAACATGTAAATTGTACTGCTCCCAGAATATGGGAATTTTTTAGATCTGTATTTTTGTGATTTTGATAATTTTTACAGCAGTGATTCCATTAGTATGCGCTCACGCGAGTGTGACTAGCGATGTTCTTTTCTAATTTTTAAATGGTTTTAAAAACGGTCTCTCCGTTAATGTGTGTGTGTGTGTGTGTGTGTGTCTGTGTGTGTGTGTGCACACACATTACACACACACACACACACGCACAGCGCATGTGTGTGTATTCACCCAGCAGGGGTTACCTACAATTCCGCAGCGCAAGAGAGAGAAAAACCGTTGGGTCAGTTGTGATGACGTGACGCTCTGTGTCAAAACAAGAAGCGCATGCGTGATGCATGATACTCGGTGCTCGTAAACCAATACAACGCTCTAAATTTTAAAGTTAGAATTTATTAAAAATCTTTGCTCGT
>JAQMYJ010000002.1:14276966-14287007 GCA_030014305.1 Clarias laeviceps | reverse complement strand
AAAATTTATTAAAAATCTTTGCTCGTCTTGCGGAACACTCGTAAACCGTGTTACTCGTAATCCGAGGTTCCACTGTGTGTATATATATATATATATATATATATATATATATATAGACCATACTCGCTTTTTAAGTTAAACTTTATTTAAAAATTTTGCTCATTTTGCAAAATGCTTGCAGATGTTGCTTGCAATCCAAGGTTATACTGTGTGTGTGTGTGTATGATTTTTTTCCACAACCCAAAAATATTCATATAAAAATTATTAATATAAAGTAAAAAAAAAAAAAAATGCACTTTACCTTTTAAAAGAATCGTTACTGGTGTTTGACAAGAGAAGAAGCATGAGGAAAGGGGCACCTGTATAGGATAACTTTCATGTGCGTTGATATATATGAAATGTGCCACATGAGAATACTGCCATATATTTATTCCATCCATTAACAAAATCAGGTAATTATAGTTATCACAATGCTTCAGCTAGATAGGCTAGAAAGGCTAGAACTAATTAATTCAATTAAATTTTATTTTAGTTAAATCACCCATTTTGTGCACAGGGAGAATAAATGTTTGGTATGGATATGTCATGGAAATTGCATAATTGTGGCCTGGCAATTTCGTTTCTGGCAGTATATAAGAAAACCCATTAAACATTCAGCCACAGCCGGATTTAAATAGTAGAATGCCTTTATGCCTACCAACAGGTTGCAAAAATTTTTTGTGCCATGTAAAGTGCTTGCCCCTCCTGATACTTTTTATTTTATGCATGCAAAGAACATGCACAGTCAAGCATGGTGGTGGTAGTGTGTTGGTCTGGGGCTTCGCTTCAGGACCTGGACAACTTCACATAATTAAAGAGACCATGAATTCTGTACTCTGCTAGAAAATCCTGAAGGAGAATGTCCAGCCATCAGTTTACCTCAAGGTCAAGCGCACTTGAAAGGGCAATGACTCGAAAAGGGCAAAAGGGCAATGACTCGAAAGACTCAAGCAAATCCACCTCTGAATGGCTTAAAAAAGGTTTTGGAGTGGCCTAGTTAAAGTCTGGGCTTAACTCCGATTGAGAACCTTAAACAGGCCATTCATACTCAAAATATGTCCAGTATGGCTGAATTAAAACAATTCTGCAAAAAGAAATAGGACAAAATTCCTTCACAGCGATGTGAAAAACGCTTGATTGCAGTTGTCGACGCCAAGGGTGGCAATCGGTTATTAAGTTTAGGGGCAATTACTTTTTCACATAGGGCCAGGCAGGTTTGGATAGCTTTTTTCCCTTAATTAATGAAATCATCATTTAAAAAGTGCATTTTTACTCTGGTTATGCTTGTGTAATATTTGTTTGATTTAAATGTGACAAATATGTATATATATATATATAAAAAAATAAAAAATCAAGAATGGAGCAAATTCTATTTCACGGCACTTGGCCAAGAAGAATGGTGCTGTTTAGAGTGTTGCAGTGTATTATTGCAATGTTTGTCAGTAATTATCTTGTAGAGCTGTTTCTTTCTGAGCAGCTTTATTACAAATACAGGTCATTCCTATATTGAATTTGTCATGAGCTTATTTTTCATGTTGTACCACATGATTTATGGTGTAGTATAGTAGGTTGTAGTTTAATTAGTTTAATAATGGAAATGTAGTTGTTGTTTGTTTACTATATTCTATTACAGGCATAGTACTTGTATAAAAGAATTACGCCTTAAATCCTGCAAAACAAAATAAAAAAGACCACTGGGGCTGTGGACTGTGGTAGTCAATAAAAATTTAACACATTGGAACACAAGAAAAACACAACAGGAAAGTCCCCAAAGCAAAATAAGAGTCCTCAAAACATAAAAGTTTAACCTTTATTGAGAAACACTATACAGGGCAGTCATGTGCATTAGTGTTATGGTATACAATGCCAATATATGTGTTTATATCATGAATACTTTTGTTGATTTGCATGGTAACATCAGAGTTGTGTGTCTGTGATATAGAAAAAAAGAAAAGTCTTGATGGGAGCCCTCCAAGAAAGACCTTGTAATATTTTTATATATTCTACTTTATGATCACTACACTTTAGTTTATTAAAAAGTAAATAATCATTACTGTTTTTTATTTATTAGATGCACATATATAATATTTTATATATATATATATATATAAAATATTATAAAACATTTGAAAACAGTTTGGAGTTCATTGTTATAAAGTAAGAAAGATCATTCACAACTGGGTAGCATTCAAAACAGTTGCCAGTCTTCCCAGGAGTGGAGGTTCTGTGCTAAGCTCAAAGAAATACAAGAAAACTCAGACCCTACAGGCCTCACTGAGCATGATGAATCTTAAAGTCCATGACCGAACGATTAGATGAAGACTGAACAAGTATGGTTTGTTTAGAAGGGTTGCCAGACAAAGATAGGACAAATAGCTTCTGTCTAAGAAGAACATGGAAGAACAACTGAGGTACACAAAATTTCAGCTAAAGCTTGATTAAAATTGGTTCATGCAACAGGACAATGATCTGAAGCACACTACTAAGTGCACATTAAAATGGCTGAAAAATAAAAGAATCCAGGTTTAGGAATGGCCTAGTCAAAGTCCAGACCTCACCGCAACTGAAATGCTATGGTGGGATCTTAAGGGAGCTGTGCATAAACTGAAACAAGTTTTTAAAGAAGAATGAGCCAAAATTCCTCTACAATCATGTGAGAGACTGATAAAGTCATACAGGAAATTATTCTTTAATTATTGCTGCTAAAGGTAGGTCTACAAGCTAATGACTCATTGAGGGTACTTAGTATTGGCAACACTTTTCTTTCTGACTTCATTTTTGTTAAATAAATAATGACACAGTGAAAAAAAGGTAAATGTTGTTGTTCTTCTGAGGTTGTAGTTGCTTATTTTTTTTTTATTTGCTGAGGACTGTATACTGTATGCATGTCCAATGCCAAAATAAACAACTTGTGTGCTAGTGATAATTCAATCCTTCAAAAAAAAAAAAAAAGACTTTTTAAGATTAAAAATAATGTTATAGACAACATTGTGTGCCTGAGGAAAATAATTTCCCTAGACATATGTAAGTCTGAAAATGGCATTTATAAACTTATTTCCACTAACTTTGCACAGAAAATGTTTGTCATCTATGCTAATGCAAACACAATTAGGGTGATTTGACCAGATGCTTGTGTAGACTGATACCAAATTATACTTCAGGATGGCTGTGCCCATTGTTTTTATAGACAGTGTGTTGTTACAGAATAACAAAAGCCACATATGTCAGGCAGCTGTGTGATTTAGGCATTCTGAACCATCTGATTTAAGCTTTCCCTTCATGTTAGTTACATTACCATCCAGTTAAAACTTAATGAGCCCTTCATATGTCTTGAAGGGAGTTGAGGCAGGTCCAAGTGCAGACTTTTCATTAATAAAGTGATGTTTTGACATTATAAACAAATAAAAATGTTCACACAGAAACATGACAACTATGGCTGGACTAGAACCTATATAATAAAACTATAACAGGGATACAACCGGATAACAACAATGAAGGCAACAGCAGTGAGAACAATAGATACTTCAAAAGCTGCAGTATATTCAAAACTGTACTGCTAGGATCCTGAAGAGTGCATGTAAATATGACCATATTATGCCCATCCAGAAATTTCTTCATTGGCTCCCTGTTTCATTTAGAAATGAATACGAGGTTGCCCTTCTTACCCACCAGTGCATCTATGGGGATGCTCCTCCCTATCTCAAAGAACTAATTACCTCACATACATCTACAAGCAACCTCAGCTCTGTGTCAGTACATCTTCTAAAACCTCCGAAGACCAAGCTTCATACAATGGGCTTTTTGCTCAGCGGCACCTAGACAATGGAATGCTCTTCCAGAGTATCTAAGGATGCCACAGACTGTTGATGATTTTAAATCTGGTTTTAAAACTTATCTTTTTATCAGAGCTTTTGGGTTGAAATAATTTGTAGCACTTCCTTCAAATATAAAGTGCATTATAAATAAAATTTATTATTTATTATTATTACTATAACAAAACACAAGACAAAGAACTAACTAAAAAGAAGACTTTAAATAGACAGATTAATCAAACTTCATTAATTTATTAATCATGTGTCGTGCAAAGGAAACTCGGAAATGACGTATTGAACAAATATCCTACAAAAGTCAACAGAAATGCAAAAACATAAACAAATATGGGGAACACTATGACAGCCCACATATCATAATAGTTACAACAAATTACTTTACCTGGATTTTCACAGACCGGGTTACAATATGTGAAATATGTAACCTAAAATCATTATATGAACATGAGAACATGAAAATGATATCACCAGTTTTGCCTTGACAGTGCAGCTTCTTGGACTGATGTCCTGCGTAGAAATATCATACTACTTGTGTTCAGACCTGTTTGGAATGCATTGTGCGTTTAGAAACAAGCTTCACTTTTTCTGCAACTTTAGTAGTATTCAATTTAAAGTTTTTTCCCCTCTATTTTTACCTTAGGCATTAAAGGCTGTGTGTTGTGGTGTATGTTAGAAGCATGGGTCCAGGACACTTTATTTATGTAGAAAACCAGCTGTGTCGATTAACTTCAGTCTATTTTATGTACTAGCAATGGCATAGTATACTTTGATTTTTGTTCTAGCTGGAATATGTGGATGTGCAGCAGGCATGCTTTGCTGGTATATTTATGGTACCTATCCTTCAGTAGACATATGCTGTAACGTTGGTATTGGTATGAGAGTAAACACATGGGTGAGTCAAGATGGCGGGGTGGCTCTCATTTACAGTAGCCCAGCTGCTGTCTGCAGACATACAAAAAAAGTTATGTATATATACATATATGTATATGTAAAGTATACTGTATATACATTCAACTTATCAAAAGTGTGCTTTAGTGAAAATAAATTATCCATTTCTGCAGTTTTATTTAACACAGTACACAGCACAATACCATCGTATGGAATCCATTAGATGAACTATACCAAGGAATGTCACCTAATAAACATCTATGGGTTAAAGTAATGCAAAAGGCTCATAATTTGCATAGCTTTTGACTAGGGTTTGAAGTCTGGATAAAGGTCTAATTGTTATTTCTCCAGTTCTGTCATGAACTGAATATTTTTTTTTCCACTAAAGCCAAAACATATTCTTTACATTGAGATAGCTCCGCTATTTTTGAGATTGCTTTGTCATTGTTTTCTTTGTTTAATTTAATTAGCACATATTAATTAAATTACACTTAAATAAAGAAAACAAAAACCTTTTGTACAAACAAATATTAGCTTTGGACATACTTTCTAATTCCATGTTTTTTTTTCTGATTTTTATTTCTTTTTATGCTGAAGGCATCCAAAATATGCAATAATCTCCTTGGAACAGTTAATATTGAGATGTGTCTGCAACATATTCTCTGTAAAGCTTTCATTGCTGCTCTAATCTGAGGTTCTTTATATTGGTGATTTTTTTTTTAGGCTGGTAACCCTAAATGAATTTCTCCTCTCCAACAGTTTTTAGTGTCTCTTTCCTGGGATGGTCTTCATAAGAGCGAGTTTTTTTGTCATGGTGTTTATGGGTTTTGCAAATACAGTTGACAATACTGTTCTTGCAAGAACTATTCCAGAACAGGTGACCTTTGTGTCTTAAGTTAGTAACAACGAGCTGTTGTTGTTACTACTTTTGTTATTACTTAATGCCATATGTGTCATTTCATAGTTTTCAAAAACCCAGTATTGTTCTAGAATGTCAAAAATAAATCGGACTCTTGACTGGTGTGTCCAAACTATTGAATGGTACTGTGTATATCAGTTCATAGTTATAATGAACAGTTCTATTATTTGCAGTATTTAATTTAGCTTTTGTAATCCCACATGTCCCAAACATGTCTTATGTTTCAACAAATTGGAGAACACATCTTTACAGCCTTCTGCAACCATTTCCTGTCTTGTTTTCACAACTTGGGTAGTTCTTCCTATCTGTGGCATGTGGCCTGTTGCCACATAGTAGAAATAGATCACTATTAATGTTGCCTATTTCTTTAGAACACGGCCCTCATTTATCGAGTTCATGAATTCAGAGTTGTCAGTTGAGTCCCTGCTGGTAAGACATGATCTTCTATATAAATATTTCCAAACTGCTGAAAAAAGTTAAATCTATTTAGGTTGTAAAAGTTCATGAGGCATCCTTTTTAGAGGAAGTAGCTGAATGTTATTAAACAAAAGATCTAAGCACTCAGTGAGATGTGAGAGAGGGGAAGTGAGTAGTGAACCATGCTCTGTTCCTTTTCGTTTGTCAAGTACACAGCCTGTGAGATGCATGATGTATTCACTCAAAGATTCTAAACCTTTTTTAATTGATGTACTTATTTAGTCATCAGGTTAATAATACAAAAATGCTATAATTTATTGTTTACATTACAAGAATAATCTCTTAAATTAGCCTCATTTTATGTGTGGCAGGTGCACAATTAATGCACCGCATAATTATTTAATAAATATTTAAATAACATTTAATGAACATTCAGTGATTTTTATAAGTGTCTGTGATAAGAATATCAGCTTACAAAACTGAAAGTTATTTAGCTTTATATATAAGAGAAGCTGTTAGAATAACTACTTAGACACTTTTGAGAACTATGGTTTTAAGTTTTGTGGTTAGTTAAAAGCTAAAGCTGCATGTACAAACAAGACACTGATGCAAGTCTGCCAGCATTTTTTTCATGTATATTTTGAGTATTGCTCATCACCACACATGCTGTTATTTGTTATAAGCAGTTATAACACAGTCATAACTTAGCATGAACAACATGAAAACATTTTGCATTTACAATGAATGTAGCCCCCAGATAGACAACAGTGACAGAGGAGTGCAGGGAAACTTTCCATTCTCATACTGAGCAAAAAGTCTTCTGCTGTCTGTGGTCTAACAGTCAGGAAGTAGTAAGAAACCCATTGCTTAGTGATGCATTTCCTGTCACTGGTAGATTCACAGGTCAGTGTGTGGCAGTCCTATTTCCTTTCAAATTTATTAGCACCGCTCTTTTCTGTTTTTATCTTCATAGCTAAATATGTCTATATAGTGGTCATTTTATGTGTGAAAACGATTCCTCATGTTCCCAGAAGCACTTCACAATTTGAGAAATACGTCCACTTTACAATTCTTATTTCCAGGCAGTTTATATATAAAACTTATCAGTCATAACATTAAAACAACCTGCGTTATATTGTGTATGTCCTCCTAGTGCCATCCAAACAGCTCTGACCTTTCAAGTCTACATCTCTGATACTGTACTGTGGTATCTGTCATCAGGACATTAGTAGCAGCTAATTGCTAAAGTGGGGCCTTTATGGATTGCACATGCTTATCAAGGCCGCGATGCATCTGTTCAATCTGTGTCATGTTCCATAAAACATTCCAGAACATTTTTTGCAGTATGGCCAAGTGTGATATCTTGCTGCACGAGGCCACTGCCATTAGAAAGTACTATTGCCATGAAAGGTTGTTCTTGGTTGTGCAACAACACTTATGTAGTTAGTATTTGTCAAAGTAACACCAACATGAATGCTGTGTCAGAAGGATACTCAGTAGAACATCACCAGAGCATCACATGCATCAGTTGACTTGGCTCTTATCATCCTGCATCCTGGTGTCATCTCTTCCGCACATTAGCAACCATCACACAACCAGCCACCCACATGATTTAAAGATCACCTTTTTCCATTGCTGCATGTTCTACTTTTAATGCACGCATTTCTAGGTGAAGGAGGACAGGCGTCATCATGGGCTTTGTGACCATTCTGTGGCTATGTAGCCTCATATGCAGAACAGCTGCCCACATACATACTGTATGTTTTGGGCATACATACATCATGTTTTCCCTATGGCCCTCTCTCTAGTTTACCAGTATTCTTCCCTCGGATCATTTTTGATGGGTACCTGCCATTTTGGAAAAGCTCTGACCCAATTGTCTAGCCGTCATAATTTGGCCCCCTGTCAGAGATCCTTACACGTGCCCATTTTTCCTGCTTACAACTTTGAGGATTGACTGTTCACTTGCTATCTAATATTTTCCCCCACTGGGATGGTGCTGTGGTGATGAGATGAGATGAGATATACCTTTATTCATCCCACAGTGGGGAAATTTCTATGTTGCAGCAGCAAAGAAACATCAAACATGAAATGGGGACAGTGCAGTGTATAAATACAAAAAAAGAAAAAACAACAAACATTATTAAAAAAAAACATTTATACACATTTGTACAGTGTATAAATACAAAAGAAAAAAAAACAATACAATAATTACACTTTCAATCAAATTGCACTAGGTAATATAATATTGCAGTCTAAAAAGATGTTATTGCACAACTGCTATTGCACAAAAAATTAAGATAGTGTTTAAAATTAAGATACTATATTGTGAGATATTGTATCTTTATATAAAATATCTTAAACACAGTGTATAACAGTAATAACAAGTGCGTGTTACGGTGAGAGTCATTCTCCAGCAATGATCGTAGCTTAAATGATGATAGCTTTAAGCAGTTTCCCTCTGGGATTAATAAAGTTCTTTGAATCTTTAAATACCATCCTCCTTTCTCCCACCTCCTGTACAGTGTCCAGGGGAATTTCCAGAACTGAGCTTACCTCCTTTATCAATTCCCCGGAACTGAGCTGGCCTTCTTTATCAAGAACTAGATATGACTAGTTATTCTGACTGCTCAGATCATCAGTGTATGATCAGTGTATTTGTGCTTTGGTTTTCTCTGGCAGTTGTGTTTTCCCAACTCCACTCGCCAGATTAACTTTAGCAGATCAACTCATGCCATTTTTAAAGATAAAAAAAATTCATTTTGTTACTTGGTAATTGAATCTGACAGAGTGCAACTGGCATGCAATTAGTAATTTATAAGTAACTTAAAATGTATAATCCTTATTAAATCTTTAGTAGTGATTTTAGGCCTTTGTTGTCAAACAAGTTCACTATACTGCCCCTTTTCACTATCATGTTGTTGCAGTTGCTCACAATGGCAGCAGATCCCTGAGTCACATCCTCACAGGAACTGGCAAAAACGGCTATGTTCATCTAACAGGAGCTGATGACCTTGTGAAATAGGCTTTCTATTTCTCTCTACGTTACTTGTTTTGTATCATTCTCTCCGTGATGCTTGTTTCATCCTTCTCTCTCTGTGTCAGGATGCATGACTCCATGTCAAAAAATAGTAACATTGCTTTGTTTACTTATTAAGACTTCTTTAGTTTTTTTCATTTGGAAGATTTTGGAAATGGTATAAATGCTTTTTCAAATAATGTTATTTGATTCTGGAGTGAAAAGGCAAACGAGTTTTATAACTATTCCTGTGTCTTTGGAAACATTGTCTCTCCAGATACTTTTAGCAATTGGATTGGAAAGTTTTGAAATACCTGTGAACCTGTTCCTAAGTCAACGTGTAAAAGCCCTCTGTGCCCTCTGCAGACCTTATTTCTCTTAATTACGTCCCTATTTCTTTCACTCCAAAGCTACTCTATACTATAAAACTTGTTTTTCACTGCAACATATGACATTGTGACAAACTTGCCCATCCTCCACTTCTGCCTTTTTGTGCATTAGCTTATATGCATGGCATGTATAGTATCATGTATTTGTTTGCCTCATCAAAAGAGTTCATGATGTTGCCTTCATATCATGATGCCCTTGAATGGTCTTTTTCCAAATAAGAATTTAACCAGCAGGGAGATACATGATTTAGTAATTTGATAGTGATTAATTGCCTTATTTTCATGTTCAATAGCAAGCTTGGAAAAGATTTCTGAAAACTAATGGATTAAAATTCAATTGAATTTTATTTTATTTGTATAGCGCTTTTAAAAATTGACGTTGTCGCAAAGCAGCTTTACATAATCAAAAGAATTATTTAAGTTTGTATGAGATGTGAACATGTATGAATCAAAATGATAATACTGTCCCTGATGAGCAAGCCGAGGACGACGGCGACAGTGGCAAGGAAAAACTCCCTGAGATGGTAATAGGAAGAAACC
>JAQMYJ010000002.1:14165819-14178325 GCA_030014305.1 Clarias laeviceps | reverse complement strand
AGCAATTAACGCTTTGTCTACAGAAATGACTAGGTTTGAGAGGAAATCTGCAAATTCACAAAGAAATTCAGAGTACGGCCCTGGGGGGGTCTGTAAATGATAATTAGTAGGATCGACTGAGCAGACTCAATGTTCTGTGTTGGAGAGTGTACATGTACAAGTGTAGCATTGAAAACTAGGATAATGGGAAGGCTGGCCTGCGGTGGAGTGGGGGGAATGAGCTATTGTTCCTGGGCGAGGTGGAACTAAATCATGCCTAGTTTAAAAACAACCTTAGTGTAACTACTTTAAGCTAGTTGTTGCAGTTGAGCTGTGCTCTAATCCACATACTTGCATACAATAACAAGAATGCTTGAGTACCCAAAGCAAAAGTGACCCTCTGAGATCTCTGATTGGCCGACTCATTCCTGGCAGGTCACATGACAAATGTAAGATTTATTATTGTACAAGTGGCCCATCTTTCATGTATTTTTAGTTTAGTGTTTAGTCATTTTATCTTTTTTTGGGGGGGATTTGAAAATTCTCCAAACATCTGAGTGTGTGAGATATTGTTATTCCTGTAGTCCCTGAGAAACCCAATTCATATTTGCATTACTGATGGCCTTTTATGTACAGTATGTTTAACCCTTTGTGTGGTGTTCGGGTCTATGGGACCCGTTTTTATGTTTTATATAGCTTTGTATTCAGAAGCCATTGCAATTACATTTGGAAGAGAGAGATGTTTTTGATGATGATGCAGAGGAAGAGGATCACATTTCTAAAATGACAGTGACATTAAAGAAAAGGTTGAGACTGAGCATCAGCTATTTCCAAAATGAAGACAAGATGCAGAACCTGCCCATCATCAGCCAGCTCCAGGACCAGAAGCCCATCAGCAGCTAGCAAGTGAAGTGAAGTGAAGTGAAATATGGACTTCAAAAATTGGTGAAATTGAATGGTCTTCTTGCCCAAGAAATGAGCCACTCTGCATGGTTGCCAATGTGATAAGAATGCAGCCAGGGCCAAGAGGGATGGCAGTTATTCATATTATAAGTCTTCTTTTGAGCTTTTTGTCCCAGATTTCATCCAGAAAATTATTCTATTTTCCTATCCTTGCTGGAGTGTGTGGACCCAAGATGGACAGAGAAACACTATGTACATGCATCAAGAAGTACATATGCAAAACATTCAAAATAAAACTTCGCCCTCATGTGTTGTATAGGCTGGTATGAAAAGGCAATGTTTTCAGTACGGCTGATTTGTTGGCTAGACTGACATGGTTCAGCTTGTATTGTGTAAAATAACCTGAAAGGGTTAAACTTCCAATTAAGTTCACATAAATCAAAGTTAATAATTGCTTAATTTGTAAATCTGTTGATTTTTTTTTTCACTCATATTGATAAATGATCTTTATTACATTTTATTAAAAAAATTAAGAAAACGAGTAGCACTTTAATTCATAAATGTGATCTAACAAAGGTAAAGGGCAAATATTAACCATATATCCTTTGTATATTGCTTGTAAACAGGATGAAATAAACATCTGTTGAGTATTTTAACATAAAATTGATTGATGGTATAGAATTAAAAACTCCAAAATGCAGCTGGTCCACCAGACCCGGAACACTGGCTGAATAAAAATAAAAATATATGAACACCACACAAGGGTTAATAGAGAAGTAAATATCAAAATGGATAATCTGAAAGGAAATAATGTTGCAATTAAAGTGCCTTCTTCATTTGAAATTATTTGTATACTTTTATATTTTATGTTTACTTTAAGCCTAGAGATGATTTTCTTGTGTGTATTAACTTTTTGTTGTAGTTTGATCCTACTGGGAAATCTTTAAAATAGTCAAAGGCCTTTAAACTGTAGATTTGTCATTGTGGACATCCCAAGCAAGTGTGGACTTGTGTTGTCATGACACTAAAATGCTTTGCTATGATGCTTTTTTGCTTTGATATCGATATCATTATGAATTTTGGTATGTTTCAATATCTTCTCTCTGAGGCAGAGGCACAAGAATTATGTGATTTATAAAATTAAAAAGTCTGGTGATATAGCGGAGACCTATTAGATTTTACATTCTCTTTATGTATTCTAGACTGATTGGATATACAGTATATTAATCTAGTAATATATTTATATTTATTTATATGTAATATATATGATGTCAAATTATTTTCAAAATCAAAATAGGGCTTTGGTTGGAAGAGTAAGGTTTTATTCCTATTTATTGGCAAAAATAGCAATTAAACAAGTATTTATTTATTTATTTTTTATCACAGCCTGCTGACTATCTGGGTTTTATAAGGCAAAGAAAGTTTGTGTCACTCATTTAAATATGTGCATCATCACTAATCATTAATAAAATATATATGTAACAAAGGGGAAATAAATCCTGTATCCACACTGTATTTAACACTGCAGTACAGTACAGATCCTGTGAATTAGCCAACATTTTGTATTATCTTACACAGTTAACCAGGCAATTCAGTTTACACGCGCTCCCTGACACCATCATTATAATATGCCGGTGACCTGCATTGATCCGAATTGAAATAGGTGTGGTAAATCAGGGAATTAAAATCTGTCAGAAGATTTTATTTAGCTTTAATTTATGGGTGAATCTCTGCTTCCAGCCATAATAAATAAATAAGGTGCTTCTTCTCAGTGGGACAAAGATGTTGTGTGTTTCACTGAAACCTGGCTCAGTGATTCCATCCCTGACAGTGGATTGCATTTTATGGATTTTAGAACCGAGCTATTGAGGATAACAAAGGGATGGTGGGATTTGGTTCTACATGAATGAAGGTTGGTTTACTGATGTCAAAGTCCTAAATAAATACTGTAGTTTGAACCTGGTGGTGTAGATTATAAATTGCTTGCCATTTTATACTAAGCCTTAAACTGCCATTTTATCTTGGGGATGTTTCCTGCTTCATTTTGACTGTGGCCAGGAAACATGAGTGGATGAAGACCTACCCTTCTCATTACAAGAAGAGAAAAAAAACATACTGAGAATGAATTGTAGGAACATCTATCAGGGTGATTCTCACGAAACCATTAAAACACCACAGCACTAATGATTTTTAATATAAAATAATTTTGTAATATAACAAAGCATCAGAATAAAGACAATACTGCTCTCTACCTTGCAAAATGTGTCATTTCAACATGAGGATTAATTATTTTTCTATTTTACTGCATTTTCTGCTGTAATTCTCATTACCACAATGCGCCCGGCTGTGTTTGTGTGTTGTTTAATTAAAAACAATGTGTGTTATGTTGTAATTTAAGCAAATTAACATGAAAGAAAAATGAAGGAAAAAATGGATGTTCTACTAGATTATTTTAGATGACAAGAAGTTATTTGCTGAATATTTATTTTTTATACTAATGGAAAAAAAATTAGGAAAACAATGTGTCCATGCCTGATGTTCTCATCAAGACCTTTTAAGGACTGTTTAAACACATATACAGAATGTAAATAAAATTTGATTGAGTGATGGAGCACATGGGACAGTTACTTCAAGATGGCTACAAGGTAAGATAAGCTCTTTATATCTCTCCAGTTA
Source organism: Clarias laeviceps (assembly GCA_030014305.1). Lineage (NCBI taxonomy): Eukaryota > Metazoa > Chordata > Actinopteri > Siluriformes > Clariidae > Clarias > Clarias laeviceps. Next base: position 14,174,767 of record JAQMYJ010000002.1, on the reverse strand, counting down.
AATATTAAATATTCTGTTGTCGGAATGTTAACATGACTTTTTGATTCTCATTAACGAAACATGAAGTGTTCCACATTTTAAAAATTGTTAGATTTACAATTTATGAAAATGTACTTTATTAAGGTCTAATTATATACACTGAGAAAAAATTGGTAAAGCCATAATGGCTTCTCTATACAGTGGAGCCTCGGATTGCGAGTAACGTGGTTTGTGAGTGTGCCGCAAGACGAGTAAAGATTTTTTATAAATTTTGACTTTGAGTCAAACGAGCAAGTCTTGGTTTACGAATACCGACTATAGTGTAGCATGCATGCGCTTCTTGTTTTGAGGCCAAGCGTCACATGATCACAACTGAGCCAATGGTTTTTCTCTCTCTTGTGCCGTTTTTCTCTCTCTTGTGTGGGTAATTGTCTCCCCTGCTCGGTCTTAGTGCGTGTCTCTCAGTATAATCAACATCCCTGCGCGCGTGTACTGTTTACTGTACTATAACACTGTGACCACATGTGTGCGTGTAAAATATATTTTATTTTGTGTCTGAAATGCTTGAAATTTTTAAAACCAAGATTTCGTGAGAATCGCCCATCTGGTCAGCTTGTGTTCTCTGCTCTCCAAATTTGATGTCAGCTGATTATTAACAATAATGTTAATAGATGTGCTTGCACAAAGTGCATCTCTCCCTAATCTGTGTTGCTAAACCAGATTAGCCTTCCAACTCGTGGTCTCTGTGTGCCAAACCATTTTTTAACTGACAACAAGCAGTAGTGTTTATAAAAGATAACTGCATTGTACTAGGAGCATGCATGCATGAAATTGAACTTTCCAGCAGCAATGTTTGTGGGACCAGTCTAATTATATTATATTATATTATATTATACAGGTAGTCCCCTACTTATGAAATAGTTCAGTTCCAGGAGCACGTTCGTAAGTCAGATTTGTTCATAAGTTGGGGATAAAGTGAGTCTTGTACACCTTTGGCACAAGTAAACAATATAAAGCATACCAATTCATTTGACTAAATATTTCCCCTTTCCGAACACTGCCAAAAACTGTAACTGCGCCTATAGAAATTAATCTCACATTGAAATGTAGTCTCTGCCCCTTTAAATCTTGTCTAGGGGGAAACCACGGACAGCAAATTTCCTCACAAGAAATAATGGAAACTCTAGTGAAACTCTATTCCTTCCACAACCCCAAAATATTCATATAGAAAATTTAAAGTAAAAAATAAAACCAATTAACCTGCACTTTACCTTTGAAAAGAATCAGGCTGTGTGTGTAAAGCAGAGGCAGGAAAGGGGGTGGGGTTATTGTGTAGGACGAATTTCACACGTATGCACACACAAACGCACGCACGCACGGAAGTTTACTTTACTTAGACTGCAAACTTTAACCTGCACTTTACCTTTGAAAATATCACTGAAGATGAGGAGAAGGAGAGTCATTGTGTGGCAAGACTAACACACACACACACACACACACACACACACACACACGGATGTTGACTTAGACTGCAAACTAAGTTTGCAATGGAAATCCCGGACGCCATTCTGACAAAGTTTCTTGGAGTATGAACACTGCTTTGTTGAAGATTTTCGGAAATTCGAAGGATTATTCACCATTAGGACAGCTTTACAGGACAGCCATTTTCTATCATTGTTCTCCCGGACTGATTCATTCCGGGACTAATTCAGGCCGACTAATTTCTCTCGCACCCCTACACACACACACACACACACACACACACAATATACCGGACTTTAGATATTTTATAAATTCACTTACACACTGGAAGTATTGTATACAATTGTAAATATTGGCATCTGGTGTCAATGACATGCCAGTGTCTTTTTTTGTACAATAGACGTGAGTTACTTCCGCGAATTGTTCGTATCTACGAATGTTTGATGCTAACTGCGGTCCATTCATATATGCGGATATTCGTAACTCGAATGATCAGGAAGTCTGGGACTACCTGTATTATATTATATTTTTGCACTGTGTCTTTAACTTTTTGTGCAGTCTGTGAATACCCAGTAGAGGCCGATGTATGTGCTGGGTTTTGGACAGTGACTAAGGGAAGAAAAGGGAACGTATGGAAGTATAACAGTGCCAAAATTGCCCAAAATAGCATGTTGAATTACGTGAACTAAACAAAAACTTGCTGCAATAAAAATGTTTCTAATGCTTGAAATTTTTGTGATATATATTTCAAATGAAAACGTGCCAATGCAAAAATATTGACCTTTTTGACCACATTTTCAAGTGTTAAAAATTCCATCTTTATTATTTTTCAACCTCAGATTCAAATTCAGGTTTTTAATTGTGGTATTAAAATTTCAGTTGACAAAATTCAGGTAAAAAAATCCAGTTTGAGAAAATTCAGGTATAGAAAATCTAGGTATAAAATTTCATACAAAATTCACTTATTAAAATTCAGGGCAAGAAATAACAGGTATTAACATTCAGGTCGACAAAATTCAGGTCTAAACATCCACGACATCACAAGAATGTGCACATATAAACTTTATAGCACTTTTATAACCAACTGGTTTGGTTGCCAGTTAAGCGGGCTGAATAAATGGTGTTATGCATTGAAATTCTCCCTATACCATTATCGCTATATTCACATAAATTGGGGCAGTAGTGACTCGGTCTGTTCAGGCTCGGAGTTACTGATTGGAAGGTCAGCGGTTCAAGCCCCAGCTCCGCCAGGTTTCCTCTGTTGTGTGCTTAAGCAAGGCACTTAACCCTGTATTCTTCAGGGGAGGGGTATAATTGCTGACCCTGCGCTCTGACCCCTGCCTACTAACAAGAAGCTGGGATATGTGAAGAATAAAGAATTTCACTGTGCAGTAATGTATGTGTGACAAATAAAGGTAGAACTAAACTGAACTTCAAAGTGAAAGCGCTCTTTCATTCAAATATGAGTGTGATGATTTTCCTTTCCCTTACACTCGGTAATGCAAGCACAGTCACACTCAGCAATGAGATGAGATTAATTTCCTCAACAGCAGCAACAACAAACATGATCTTTACACATTGTTGAATTTATATTGCTTAAAAATAAAGGTAACAGTAACAACTTTGTAATGAAGAAAAGCGTACAGTATATTGCAAGGTACAACATTAAGTGCGTATAGTGTATGTTTTATAATATAGGCTATAGGAGTTAAGCAATTGTGAGAAATGCAGAATTGCATTTTAGCATTAAATTGAGTGTTCTCTTTTAGTTGTTTTGGTATGGGCGACACCCAAGACTTTCATGAACTCCGTTCTGTGTTCAAAACTGAGTTCGAAATTTTATTTTCTTGCAACTTTGACAGTCGCACTTTAAAAAATAAATTGTACATGAATCTAACATATTTACAGCCACATTATAAAAACCCAATTAGTGCTCTATGTAAATAAATGAAATTGATTTAGGTACTACATTGGTAAAGACCATACTTACAAATTAATCCCTCCTGTATTTGTGGGATATAAAGTTAAAAGTTCAATTATATAACCCCAGTGTTAAGTCATCGTATAGACCACTTTTTATGATGAAACCAGTTTGTGGCAGTTATAGTTACAAAACTGTTGAGCAACTGCAGCCAAGGACAGAAAAACTGCCACAAGAGCCAAGTCCAAAGCCATCTTATTTGCCATTGAATGGAATGACCTCTGTCACCATACTTATCCGCAAGCAGAACACACAGGGTCATACTCAGCTGTAAGTAAGAGACCTCCATGTGACGAGGACTACAAACAGAAGTGAGGCACCAGGATGACGCGTCCAGAGGGCAGAGGGGGTCAGGACCACTGGTAACTCCGAAGTACCATGTGTAGCTTGACAGATAAAGCAAGTGAAAACAGTTAGGTGTACTTACAGTCACATAATTGAAATGGTTAATGTATATTTTGTGCAGAGTGCAGGAAGGTTATGTCAATAGTTATGACAGTGTAACTAAAAGGGACAGCCAGAGGTGCACACAAACATTAGGACTCCATGGGAAGTAAAGCAACGAATCAGTTCACTGTCAAATTCAAATACATTCAAACAGTCATACACAGTATTATATGCAGTGAAATGCTTATACGGCCGCTCGTGACCTTTAAACTCTAAATTATCAATAAAAATAGAAATAAAAATAAATTAGGGAATGGAAATGAATAAAATATAGAGAAGATGATAAGAAGAACAAAATATAAAATATGGGATATTAAAAAAAAAAACTAGCTGTACAAAATATACACAGATCACTCAAAAATCTGAGTGATCAATGAGTGTGGTGGGAGACAGCATCCACACATACCAGGTTACCATAATATTCTATGCCTATGAGTCCCCCAGATCTATCTAAGATCAAATCTATTTAGCTTCACTAAATAATTAAATTTATAGTTAAAAGACTGTGTCTGAGGCGCACATTATTTGGAGGGCTATTCATAATTTGGGGGCTTTCACTCACTAACTAGCAGTTGGTTACTTGCGTAGTGCAACATCCAGACAATGATGCATTGTAATAATCTAACTTGGAGATAAAAGTATGAACTAGTTTCTCTACATCATGTAATCATGCCTGACAAAAAAAGGCGCTCACTCTAAGATTTCATTCAATCACCTTTAGCTTTGATTACAGCACACGATCTGGTGACCGGTTAATATGTGAAAATGTTTACTGTTACTGTTTATTTTTTTTATCATTCAACGATCTACATTCACAAATTTGACGGGTCAGCGCTATTTTTCCAGGTATTGACAATGTAGTGAAAGCTTCTTAAATGAGTTGTTTGTTTTGCTTGATGCAACCCAATAATTTGACTGTTCTGAGTTGGTGACTTTCCCATCCCCCCCCCCCTTTTTTTTTTTTTGGTCAGGCAGTGTATTTCTTATGTTTCTGAGACTAAAGAAGGCTATACTAATAATATTATCTACATGCTTTTCAAATTAAAGCCTGGAATCAATTATCACACCAAAGTATTTTAATACTTCAAATGATAAAAGAGAATGTAATCCAGAGTTACTGTGTAATCAGAAAGTTTACTTCGAGCTGTATGTGGTTCTACTCTCTACTAGTTTTATCAATATTAAGGACAAGAAGGTTACACGTTCAGTGTATAATGTCCTTTAAACATTCATCATCATAATTAATCTAGTAACTCTCATGTGGCTTTGGTGAAACTGCGTGTCTTCAGCTTAAAAGTAGTAACTTGTACCATGTTTAAGAATATTACCCAGAGGAAGCATATATGCAGAAAAAAACATATTAATTACTTATTTAATTAATTGCCTTTTTCTAATAAGTAAATGTATGTTTGTGTTGAGATGAACGTGTGATATTCCTGTTGTTTGTTTTTTTTCCTTCATCTTGGCTCTGGAAGCAAATATTTTTTTTTTAAATAAACCCACCTGGGACACAGGAATTTCTCCCCCAAACAATGTAGCAGTCATTTACATTAAATTTGCTTGTTGATCGAGCGTCAAGCACAGGGGCAGTTTCCCACTGTGTGTGGAGATGAGAATCAGATTTTAATAACAAACATTTATTTGGTAATAAACTTTTTGGGAAAAAAACCATCTATTGTTTGTTTACATGGCGGCAAGGTGATGTAGTGGTTAGCACTGTCGCCTTGCACCTCCAGGGTCCAGGCTCGATTCCTGTCTCTGTGTGCATGGAGTTTGCATGTTCTCCCCGTGCTTGGTGGGTTTCCTCCGGGTACTCCGGTTTCCTCCCACAGTCCAAAGATATGCAGGTTAGGCTAATTGGCATTCCCAAATTGCCTGTAATTTGTGAATGAGTGTGTGTATGTGTGTGTGCTCTGCGATGGATTGGCACCCTGTCCAGGGTGTACCCTGCCTTGTGCCCTAAACCTCCTGGGATAGGCTCCAGGTCCCCGCGACCCTGAATACAGGATAAAGCGGTATAGAAGATGAATGAGTGAGTGAGAGTGAGTTTGTTTACATATTTTTCTGTGATGATTTCACTTACAAAAACACTTCCAAAGAGAAAAAAAATGGATTGATATTATCGATAACACCGTGCATTCATTATAGACTTATTTTATCATGATTAGATTAGTATTATATTAAAACAGATTTTCTGAGTATTTCTACATTTCTCTTTGTTCAGGGAACAGACACAATCTCAATTTCGAATTGAGTGATGAGTATAGCTGCCACACACAGTTTTTATCAAGAAATTTATTTGGTTATGAAGTGCATTAAAATAGTATATCATTATAGTGGTACCTGTCAAGGGCTGGGATATATTAATCAGCAAATGGACAGTCAGTTCTCAAAAGTGATGTGTTGGAATAGTGAAGAAGGTGGTCTAGACTGTTTTCTTTTACATCATTTGCATGCCTGGGTGCATGGTGTTACTTAACTGGGAAAGGATCCCACCAGTATTATGATAAGAAGGAAGGCTATTGGAGGTAGAGTAATGTACTGGGCAACGCTCTATTGGAAAACCTTGGGTCCATGTACTACCAAACATTGTTGCAGACCAAGTACACCACACTAATACAGTGAGATTGCCTAAAAGCTGTGCCCTTATCCATCAAAAACTGTTCAGATATGGTTTAAGCCAGTGATTCCTAACCCTGAATCCGAAGGGTTCCCAGCTTCTAATGCTTCTAACTTATCAGCTAATTAATTTTAGACTAAAGAATTATAGTCTTTCTGGATTGAAGTGGATATGATAGAGTAGGGAAATACAAAAATGGACAGGACAGGGGTCCTCCAGGATAACTTAGACTGTGGAATGTGCTGGACTAGCAAGTCTGATCCAAGGATCCAAATATCTAAGTGGACTTAAATGATCTGCTTCTAATGCCATGACCAAAACTTTTGATGTCAATTGGAGCCTGCACAATATTAGGCATCTTAATTTTATACCTGATTGTTTTATCTCCATTATGTTTTCGCATACTTATAAATAACTCATTTAAATTAAATTTCAAACATTTAAAGCTTATGTTTTGAGAATATTAAAAGGGGGAATGCAGTATTAGTTTAAATCATCAGAGAACACAAAGCAAATCTCAAGTATGCTTAAAAGGGCAGCGGATGCAGAATCAGTTCACACAGACAGTGTAAGGTTCACACCTTAGTTACTATGTCAGTTCACACAGACATAGTAAGGCCACTGAGATAAGAAGAAAGGCCATTCCCTTTCGTGTAAAGAAACAAGAAGGTACATTCCCAGATCTACCTGGCCAACTAGTGCCTGACAGGGATGCTGGGTACATAAACAGCCTTATTGAAAGCCACCTTGTGCCCCAAGGATTTATTTCTTATTCAGTTTGCACTAAGAGTTAATTCACTGTTTAAAGTTCACGCTCAGCATGAATCAATGTAGTGACATTTACAGTATGTAAAACTCATTTCTAAAATTTTGCCTCCTGACAAAAAAGAAATGTTTTCATAAAATAGCAGTGGTTTCATGTCCAGCATAAAACATGCACATGTTGACTCCCTTCTTTTATGTTTCCCTGCCCTTTTTTCAACAGGACCCAGTGTGCATGTGTGTGTATGTGAGAGAGAAAAATATAGAATTTTAATGCGAGTACAGTAGGTAGTCACCAAAAATGCCTGTTACCGCTGTGCTCACCGCTGCCGCAAAACAACAGCGGCCAAAATAAATTGGTTGCATTTCAAAGTAATTTGTGAAATGACCTTGAGGTGGCACAAAATGACATTTTCAGTCGCCACAGTTTTTAAAATGTAATTACAGCTTAAGTCATAAAAAAGTTATAACTATGTTGTATTGAAGAAATGCTACAGTGATGGTAATTTCCACAACGAGTACTTTATACAACAAAAATTAAAAATCAGAACCAGAGCTATTGACATTTACTGTACAATAATGAGTTAAAATATATAATAAAAACATTGGTTAAATGTTTAGACAGACAATCAAGTTCACTGGTTGACAATTTTATTTGTACAAAGAATGAACTATTATATAGCATATCTCTTTATCTGTTTATTGTTATTAATTTAAAAAAATGCATTTAAAGACATCAAACTTTAAATATAGAAATAACAGAAAAAATATACTTTCAGAATAGAACATTAGAATAACATTAGAATAACTTTTTATATAGATATTTGTGTAAATGTTTCATATGAGTTTTTCCAGGAATATTATTGTACTAAATCATATTTATGCAGTATAATCAGGGTCTCTTATTTCTATTTATTTTAGGTTTTTGTTGTTTTAGTGTCACTATGTGTCACTGTGTGTGCTTTACAATGTCAGACAACATTCAAATGCAAACAATTCACCCTTCCCCAGGTGTGAACATGCTGTTCCCACTTATAGATTCATAGAAACTAAAATGCACCCCTCCCCACTTTAAGTCAGCTAGTCAGCTCCTGGGATGAGGATCTGAGACTTTTCTGAAGACCTGCAGTGCTTCAGGCCTCTTCTTAAATTTGTGTAAATTTTAAATCTTCTGGATTCTAGATTCTAAAATTGACATTGTTACCGTTTTTAATTCCTGGAACGGAAGAAATGGAGATTTTTCTTATCATAACATGCATTGTTTTGTTTTTTAATCACTCTATACACAATAATTTTCTTTGGTATTTTTTATAGAATATTTGAATTTTTTTAATAAAACTGAAAATAAATAAACAAAATATTTTTTTTCCATTTGTAAAATAGCATAAAAATCATGGGTTGTGTATAGAGTGATTAAAAACAATACAATGCATGTTATGATAAGGAAATGTTCTGTCCCTTCTATTCCAGTGATTAAAAAACAATGCCTATTTTAGAATCCGCAGAAGCTCAGTGGTCAGCGCACAACCTCTAGTGGGTGCGCCTTTCTCTGAATATACTGTTTTCACGGATGTGGGGCTAATAAACACGCATCTTGGTTTAGGTCAGTGGTTCTCAAACATTTTCTGTCATTCCCCACTTAAGGGGGTGGGCGAATTTTCAAGCCCCACTTGTCAA
>JAQMYJ010000002.1:14155547-14165719 GCA_030014305.1 Clarias laeviceps | reverse complement strand
TGTTGTCTCTGGTGGTCCTTACTCTACCCTGATTTCTGTTAACGGCTAGTTACTGTTTTAATAATAGTGGCGAGTTTCTGGCTACGTTACACATGATAAAATCTAAAGGCTCACTGTGTTGATGTTTATTTTGCTTAAATACGAAGCAAATAAAAAAACGCCTTGATTTAATTTATATTCTAAATTTGTACTGTAATTTTAGTACTGTGATTATGAATACGTTTAATTACAATGTTTCACCTGAATTTATCTGCTATTATGTGCAGCTCATAACAATAGAATACTCAATATTTGCTAAAAATGTATAAGGTGAAAACTTATAGTACAAAATATGGTCTAACAACTACTTAATTTTATGCACTCTGGTGGAAATAAAGCCAGGAATATGATCAGAAATCCTCAAGGTTTTAATAATGATATAATTATTATTTTATACATGTAGGTTTATTTACATAAATTATTGTTGTTAATACTAAAACCAATGGAACATTCCAGTCTAATAAATTCCTTTCAACAAAAGCAGCAACAATAAATCAAGAAAAAACATTTCTTGAGATTTTGTTTTTATAAAAATGTAAATTCCAATATAATAAAAAACAAACAAATAAACAGAGAGAGAAAAACAGATGATAAAAATGTGCCTGTCCATTGATTTAAACACAATAATGATCAAAATAAAGAGCTTATGGACAAGAAGTCGTTAAACTGGTTAATACAGTATAGCACACAAACACTTAAAACACTTGTTAAAGACCTGGGTAAAACAGCGATGATCCTTAATGTTAAATAAAGTTACAGTTGCTTTATAATAAGTAATTGTGTTATGCTTTATGTTTTAAAATATCTTTTAACTTTCAGTGTGAATACAAGGAATTACAAATACTAGGCAATTAAGCATGAGCCCTGTTTACATTAGAATAACATTTACATTTAAACTTCAATGCCAAGTAATCCTAAAAAAAAAATCTTTAATTGACTGGTATCCAATAATCAGCACTTGATGGTTTACCTCAGGTGTTTTTTAATTATTCACATAGCCTCCTGACTTGGGTATATTGACGGATCCAGTGCCCTCGAAGTGCATTTTCATTAAAACTCTACAGTAAAGATCTTTATTTTGTGTGTGTCTGTATACACCTGTAGCCTTTATACATTGTCTGGCCGTAAAAAAAAAATTTAACTAAGGAAATAGGTTATTATTCAGTGGCCTTCCACTGAATAATTACTGCAGTGATTAATATGGCTCAGCTGCCAACAAGTTATTTAACCGTAGCAGTCAGTAGCTTATCATTTCTTTAAAAAAAAAAAAAACATATCAGAAAGCATATCCTGTGTTTGTGGCAAAATGTTACTCTGTTTCAGAAGGGTCAAATTATTGTCCTGCATCAAGAAAAGAAAACAACTGAGGAGATTGTTGGAAGTACTAAAATTATTAACTATAAAACATATTAGTAACAATATATAACTGTCATGATCCACGACCTGTCACTTTCCCTAGCCCATCATTTCCACCGTCTGCACATCGGTCTCTCATTCCTTGCTGAGTACTCCAGCACTTAATCACGCACTGCGCGCTGCTTAAGCGTGGGATTATTGTGTTTTTTGCCTCAATTTTCACGCATTTTGTTTCATGGTTTTCATGTTGTCGATTACGCCTTGTTTTCTCGTTTCTCATCCCTCAATTTGGATTGTCGCTTCGCTCTTTGATTTTCCGGCTTTGATCTCGCTCTTCCTCATTTGACCACGGCTTTTGTTTCACATTGCTTGGATTGTCATCTCACTCTTTGATTTCCCGGCTACCGATCTAACGCTTCCACTTTTGACTACAGCTCTCGTTTTGCGATTTGGGTCTGATGCTTCGCCGTTTGATTCTCCGCTTCTTGCTTCTGCCTTCCGACAGTGCTACTGTCTAACGTCGCAATCAATCATCTGTGCTAGGATTCACCTTCGTTCTGCTCCGCCTCGTGACAATAACTCATGGCTTTGTTTAATAGTGAAAAATTGGAGCATTTCCACATTGTGAGGAGAACTCATGGCTTTGGGTAGCCTTAAGAAATCTACTTATCAGTGAGGCTAATCAGAAAAAAATGAATCTTCATTTTGCTATGGAGCATAAAGAATGGACTGTGCAGCATTGGAGAAAGGTCATGTGGTCCAGTTTCACCCTGTTCTAGAGTGATAGGTTCATTAGGGTAAGAAGAGAGGCAGATGAAGCGCCTCTCACACTGCCCCCACAGGATACACACCTGTGGGGGCAGTGTTATGATCTGGGATTGCTTCAGTGGGTCAGGTCTAGGTTCAGCAATGTCATCTGCCCAAAAGATATCAACTGACTACCTGAATATACTGAATGACCAGGTTTTTCCATCAATGGATTTTCCCCTGATGACATTACAGGATGATAATGCCAGGATTCATCCAGCCATCACAGAATCCAGACCTTAACTTCACTGAGAATCTTCGGGATGTGCTGAAAAAGACTGCAGCAGTGAAATTAATGCTACTTTGGACTAAATTGAATTTTGTGACATTGCATAAGCTTATCAAAATGAAAATGGTTGCAATCAAAGAATATGGTGATTCAATCAAACATTAAAGTAAGCTAGCTTAACTGCAGTGTAGCAGTCTACATTAACATTGCATACATATATATCCAAATAAATATTGGACAGCTATAGTCATATTTTCAAATTTATTTTCATGTGATTGGCTGAAATTGTAGGAGATATCTGACAGGCTGCAGGGAAATAACCTTTTGAAAAGAAAAATCCATTTGTGAATCAAAGCGCCAAACAGAAGTCTCAAAAATCCAGGAATGTTTACAATTAAATGTAAATCCAAAGTACATAAATTATGTGACATTTATTTGTGTATCACAAAACATGTTTGTAAATCTTATTGCATTTACTTGTGAATGACACTAATCTGACACCATTGTGTGTGTGTGTGTGTGTGTACACATACATGGCTATCAAATTAGAGGTATTTCTGTTTACTGCAGCTACAATATTTTTTACCCTTTCCTTGATAGGCAATCAGTTCCACTGACATAATGCAATTCTAATGATTATTAGTTCCTCAGAAACAAATTATTTTTATGATTATCACAGTTAGTGGTGATTTTAAATAATGATATTTTTCTAGAATGGAAACAGAGTCAAATTGAACACAATGTAACAACAAATTGAAAACTTTGTCTCTCATCTCCCTCTTTTTAGTACCTCAACATTTAAGGACATGGAAGGGAACAGCCTAAAGGACAGTGGCCATGAAGAAAGTGACCAGACTGACAGTGAGCACGATGTACAGAGGGGCCACTATGCTGACACAGCTGTAAATGATGTTCTCAGTATGACTGTTCCACCCAACAGTTGCCAACTATCAGATCCAGGTATGATTGTGTGTGAGAGAGTAACAAAAAAGAAGGAGACTTGAGACACCTAGGGATGGGCAGGTGGGTAGTAAAGGGGATTTTCAGTATAGAGCTTGTGCAGCTCTTTCACATTTTCATGTGGTTTTGTTGCTATTGCCGGTCTTACATACATTCAACTCTATAGTCGTCAAGCTGCTTAATCATTGTGCTAAGTTTTTCTCTGGACATACGCATAATTTCCAGCAAGTAGGATCCCCAAATATCATATTATATAATGAGGAGTTCAAATCATTTATTGTTATGAAGCACAGTAAAGTGGTTGGTTTTCTCAAAGTCAATGTAATTAGTAAAGAAAGAATTAATGCCCCCCCACCCCTGTGTGAGACTACTTCTCAAGCATGCAACAGTAACAGTAGCCAGGGACAACGGTGGAAAGGAAAAACTCCCTGAGATGGCAATAGGAAGAAACATTGAGAGAGGGGGAGAGAGAGTGAGAGAGAGAGAGAAAAAAGAAGATAGGAGAAGAGAAAACAGTTAGGTATGGTTGCAGAAACATAATGTATAAGGTGAATGTATATTTAGTGCAGAGTGCAAGCAGGGACTCCAGCGGGACAAACTATGACAGCATAACTCGAACATAAATTTTTCTGCATCGTTTAGTAACAATATATTCCTTATCTTGGCAATATTTCTGAGATGAAAGAATGCTATCCTGGTAATATTATCTACATGAGCTTCAAATTAAAGACTGGAATCTATAATCACACGAAGGTCTTTTACTGTTGCACTTAATGGAACAGAAAGGCCATCCGAGTTACTGTACAGAGTGATCAAAAAGCTTGCTTCTAGCTGCATGTGTTCCAATGACTAAAACTTCTGTATTGTCAGGACTAAGCATACGGAAGTTAATTAACATTCAGTCTCTTATGTCCTTCACACGTTGCTTAATTTTATTAAGCTTGTTTTTATCATCAGTTGGTCTAAAATCGAACCCTGTGGAACACCAAACTCTAGAGAGGAGACGCCCATTCCCTTAATTCCTACTACATTTTCCAATCTGTGAGGGAGAATAATATTGTCACGGTGTGCGCCTGTGATGGGTGTGCGCCCAAATCTATTATCGCCCCTCGCTCCCTATTCGGGCCCGCAGGCGATAATTAACGTTAATAGGATCTCGGGCTTGCTCCACATTATAAAAGCAAGGCATGCAGTTTGGTCCAGGGTCCGAGAAGAGCACAAACAAGTGTGCGGTGGAGCTGGAAGCGAGTCGCATGCGAGTGGGGCAATTTAATGCACCCCAGAGAGACTTTAAAAAGGACACTGGAATTCTGCCCTTTGAACTGCGCGAGCGCCCGCGGCACCTTCACTCCCGCACCTAGCCCACCTTTGCGTCCCCGCCGCCGAAGAGGAAAAGGACTGAGTTAAGCCCACCCCAATCCCAGTCGGGAAAGCCGCCCAGACGACGGACGTCAGCGAGGACTCAGTTCAATTCAATTTTATTTATATACTTTTTCTAATATTTTTTATATAAATGGAAGGTTTGAAATCGGTCTGTAATTTATTTCATTCGCGTCCAAATTAGGACGCCTGAGGAGAGAGTTGGGAGGGGCCAGGCCCGCCTTCGACAGCGGGAGAAGCTCCCGTTGAGGGAGTGTGCAGGAATGCTTCCTCTGCGTTCTCCGTTCTGCCACTCTGGCCACCGCCACCTTTCGCCAACTGTGTGCCCGCATGCCAGCTAGGCACTGCCCCCGGATCTGCACGTGCACCTTCTTTCCTTCCCTTTTTTTCCGTCCTCCCTCCTTTAACCCTTTCCTTCCCCATTTATCCTAAATAAATTACCCTTTTTCCCGTAAGACCTCGCCTCATGTATGAACATAGCTGCTGTGCTACTATCTTTTCGAAAATCTTAGAGATAAAGGGGAGGTTTGATATTGGCCTATAATTGGACAGCTGACAGGGGTCATGGTCAGGTTTCTTAATTCGTGGTTTAATAACTGCTAATTTAAAAGATTTTGGAACATACCCACTGCTGAGTAAAGAATTAATTATTCCGTTATTGCTGCTACTATCTGCTTGAGAAAATGTGTCGGTATAGGACAGGGTTTGATAACCTTAAACACTCTTAAAGCTATTTGGACCCGTTTCCCACAGAAAACACCGGGAGCCACAAACCCTTTTGACATCTAAAATGAAGATAACACTGCATATATAGTTTTTTTTTTTTTTTGCATTTATGAAGTTCTCCATGTGCTTGGTGGGTTTCCTCTGGTTTATTCGGTTTCCTCCCACAGTCAAAACATGAAGATTAGGCTAATTGTCATGCCCACATTGCCCGTAGTGTGTAAATGTGTGTGAAAGCAAGTTGGCAGATACCCTATTTTAAACTTTCATTCATACAGTCATAACAGTGTGATTATTCTAGTTAACTTGAAATATGGATTCAGTTGGTACCAACTTTTTATCAGTTTGTTAACTGTAACACCAGAGAAAATAAAACTTTGGATTTATCATATTAAAACGTGAAGAATTCATATACATCGGGTGCCCTCCCCTCTCTTGGAAGATCTGATCACAACCTGGTTCTTCTCACTCCCACCTACCACCCAGTGACTAACAATAGAATGTCACTGTCCATTGCTCCACACCCTAACCCCCACAGCTGCATCATCACCCCCATACATCTCTTCTACCTTGTCCAACAACAATGATGTGTCCTCTACTACCCCATCCCCCTCTCAGTTTCAAGATGTCAGATGAAGAAGCAGCTGGAGAGACTGAATCAAAACAAGGCTGCAGGTCCTGATGGCATCAGCCCCAGAGTTCTGAAGGCATGTGCTAACCAGCTATGTGGGATTTTACAGCACCTGTTTAACCTAGCCTGACTCAGGAGAAGGTTCCCACACTGTGGAAGATATCCTGCCTTGTTCTAGTCTCAAAAAAGTCATCTCCATCCACCCTAAATGACTATAAACCAGTTCCTCTTACATCCCATTTAAAGAAGGTTTTGGAGAGGATGGTGCTGGCTCATCTAAGACCTCAGGTCAGCTCTTTCCTAGAAAACCACAGGTCGGTGTGGAGGTTGCCATCAGTTACCTTCTTCAGCGAACTCTTTCTCACCTGGATAAAGCGGGTAGCACTGTGAGAATTATGTTCTTTAATTATGTATAATTTAACCTACACTGCTACAAGAGAAGCTGGAGAAGATGCATGTCGATGCTTCCACAAACTCCTGGATCTCTAACTATCTGACAGTCGGACCGCAGTTTGTAAGGTTGTGGAAATGTATGTCAAGAAGTTATCAGCAGCACCGGACCACAGCAGTGGACAGTACTCTCTCCTTTCCTTTTTACATTATACAGTTCGGACTTACAGTACAACTTAGAAACCTGTCACTTGCAAAGGTTCTCGGATGACTCTGCAGTTGTGGGGTGTGTTAATGGTGGTCAGGAAACAGAGTACAGAGGCCTAGTGGACAGCTTTGTCAATTGGTGTGAGAAGAACCATCTTATCCTGAATGTGACCAAGGAGATGGTGGTGGATCTCAGAAGGACCAAGTCTATCCCTAGCACAGTCCACATTCTGGGTGAGGAGGTGGAGGTGGTGGAGAACTACAGATATCTTGGAGTTCACATTGACAACAGGATGGACTGGAAATGCAACACAGATGCTGTCTACAGAAAAGGACAGAGCAGACTTTACTTCTTGAGGAAACTTGGGTCCTTTAATGCCTGCAGCAAGATGTTGCAGATCTTTTATCAGTCTGTTGTGGGAGGTGCAGTATTCTTTGCTTCCATCTGCTAGGGCAGCAGCATCAGAATCAGTGACTCCAAGAAACTCAAAAAACTGATCAAAAAGGCTAGCTCAATACTAGGCAGTCCCTGGGAAAGTTTGGAGATTGTAGTGGAGAGAAGGATTTTGGACAAACTGTTAACCATCTTGGAGAACACCTCACATCCCCTCCTCAACATACTGGCTAAACAGCGGAGCACTTTCAGTAAGAGAATGCTTCAGCTCTGCTGTGACAAAGAACGCTACAGGAAATCTTTTCTGCCAACTTTTTTTTTTCTGTTTTCATTGCACATTGCATCCTTCATTCATTACATCCTTTTTTTAATTTGCTGGTTACATACTTGCTGGTTCATTACTTGCTGGGGCACCTTATGTAAATTTTTCACCCAGCTGTATATACAATCATCATGCACGTGTACATAGAAGCCGTATTTTCATATTTATATTATTTGATAGCATTTTTCTACCTCTGTAATGCACCTTAAACGTGACACAATTTTTACCTCATTGCACCTTAAATTGTTAACAGTGTTCATTAATGCACGTTAATTGCACCTTTTTTTTAATCCCTCATTACAATTCTTGTTTGCTGCTTAAATATTATATATTATTATGTGAACTGGCTGCTGTAATGATACAATTACCCTATGGGATTAATAAAGTACTCTATCTATCTATCTAATTTAAATGTATTATAATATAAGCAACTAATGAATATGAAAAAGATAGTTTAATGCTGACATATGTTGCAGTGACTACTAGAATAATTACACTGGTGAGACTGTATTAATAAAAGTGTAAAAGTAAGTATTTATAACATTGATGCTTAAAGTTGGAACCAAGTTGCCTAAAGATGGTAATCTTTCAACACCCAGCTGCCTTCCTCAATATCATGTATTTCAGGGAGTTGTCTTGGGGATCAGCAAGTAATTCAGTTCAATTCAATTTTATTTGTATAGCGCTTTTAACAATTGTCAGCGTCGCAAAGCAGCTTTACACAATCAAAAAAAATTATGGAAATTTGTATGAATTTGGAATGTGTATGAATCAAAATGATTAGATAGTCCTGATGAGCAAGCCGAGAGCGACAGTGGCAAGGAAAAAAACCCTGAGATGGCATTCGGAAAAAACCTTGAGAGGAACTCGACTCAACAGGGAACCCGTCCTCATTTGGGTGAAACGGATAGCAGGGATTAATCTGCAATCATACTGTGTGTTAAAAGGCTGGGAGTTCAATATAACAATTGGTGTCTTTTCGTTAATATGGAGTCCAGTTCGTTATTGGAGGCTCAGGTAGACTGTAGGAAACTCCAGTCCTGAACTATTGAGCGACTGTAGTCACATGTCCTCAGAGAACAGCTGTCTGCTTCAGCCGAGGTGAGAACCATCGCCAGTCACCACACGCATCCCAAGCAGACCACACAGGTTATCCAATCGATGAGATCTCTAACCAGAAGCAGAGCAACAGGACGAGTCAGACAGGTCCAGAGGGGGTCTGGATTACTGGCGGCTCAGGAGTGGCAGGTGTACCTCAACAGAAAGACAGGGAGAGGGAAAGATAGAAGGAAGAGAAGGAAAGAAAACAGTTAAGTATGGTCACAGTCACGTAATGTATAAGGTGAATGTACAGATGGTACTCAACAATGAATAATGATTTTACCGCCGCATCCTCCGCGGCGACGGCATTAGGGTTGTGCATTTGCTGACTTTATTGCTAAGTGGCGCTATAACTATAGACTTAGTTCATTCTCTCAAGGATTAATGAGCCGCAGCTCACATGGTAGCAGATAAATACAAGTGAAACATTAAACAAATTCATAATCACGGTACTAAAATTACAATACAAGTTTAGAATTTTAAATTAAATGTAGCTGTTTGAGGGGAGTGATGTGCTGATGACGTTTGGTCTGCTTTTCGGAAGTTGCCTCTCTCTGCCAGAGAAGAGCATGTGTGTGTGGTGTCACCTGAGAGATGTAAATAGGTTTTACATATTCACAAAAGGTCATGGATTATTCAGTGAAACACTAAACCTAAACCGGGCGCACGGATTAATAAACCCGAGATGCGTTTATTAATCTCCACCTGAAAATGGTGTACTCAGAGAAAGGCGCGCCCGCGAGAGATTGTGCACAGATCACTGAGCTTCTACGGATTCCAAAACTGTTGGTTTTACGTTGGTACAGTCTTTTTAATCACTGGAATGGAAGAGACAGAAAATTTCCTTAAAAAAACAATACAACGTACGTTATGATAAGGAAAATATAAATTTCTTCCATTCCAGAAATTACAAACGTTAACAATGTCATTTTTAGAATCTAGAATCCAGAGAATTTGAAGTTTGCACAAAGAGTCCTGAAGCACTTCAGGGCTTCAGAAAGGCCTCAGATCCAAGAGGGTTTTACCTGGCCTTACTGTTTTTGTGTGAGAAAGCTGAATGTATAGACATGAACAGCTGAGACATGTTCATACCTGGGGAGGTGTAAATCATTTGCATTTGAATGTTGTCTGCTTTACTCACAAGTAACACTAAAACAACAACTTAGAATAAATAGGAATAAAAGGTCCTGATGATGCATGAATATTATTTAATTACAACAACATTCCTTAAAAAAAACTACTAAGAAACATTTACACAATAGACATTTATGTAAGACAATTATTTTTTTTAGTTATTCTAATGTTCTATTCTGAAAGTCTATTTTTCCAGTTATTTCTATATTTCTAAGTTTGATGTTTTTAAATGTAACATTTTTTAAATAATAACAATAAGCAGATACAAACAGTATATAACAGTTCATTCTTTTTACAAATAAAATCGTCAGCTAGTGAACTTGATCATCTGTCTAAACAACATTTAACTAATGTTTTTTTTTTTTTTAACTCGTTATTGTACAGTAAATGTAGGGCACTGGTGGCTCAGTGGTAGGTGTTTCGCCATGCGGAAGGCCCGGGTTCGATTCCCAGCCAGTGCCCAAACCCCAGCCACTGGATGCAGTGCCGGTCCCAAGCC
>JAQMYJ010000002.1:14140751-14154823 GCA_030014305.1 Clarias laeviceps | reverse complement strand
GCGATTAATTTTATTCTCCCGCAACCCGCACATACATGAGGACCTTAACGCCCGCACCCGCATTCACCCATCAAATCTTGTCCCGCGCCGCACTCCGTGAGCTGGGTCCCGCTGGTCCCTGCATATTTTCTCTAACACACACTGGCCACATAAACATTTACAGGGTTAGAGCATGTGTGGGAGAAATTGTGGGAAATTATGTCTTTATACATTCATTAGTCTGTAATACACATTTGTAAAAGGTTAGCCATGTTGATCAAATAGAGAAACCTAGGTGTACTGTACGATAATATAACTGGTGGTTGGATTTTTTTTTAATAAAGCTAGATTTCAAAATAAAACATTTATTCATTACAAAGAAATTTTGTAATGGAGTTTAGTCATTACCAATATACATATCTAAATATCTTCATTGAACACATGGTTAATTAAAAGAGAAACCTCCTTGGGTACTTTATTTTTGCAATTCTAAAGCAGACATTAAAACATTGCAGTGTTTCCCACAGGTGTGAAATATACCAGTGGTGGTAGCTTTAACACAACATTTAGATTTATTTTATTTTCTATTAATTTCACATTTCAGAGATCCAACCTACTAACCCTCCAACCCAAATGCACAGTTTACAAGCACTGTCTACTTCGTGTCTCTCTCTGAGATTTAGAGGTAATGAGTCATATTTGAGGCACATTTGAGAATATTGAGAAAACGCCTAAAATCTCATTCAAGTCTCAAAGACGGCTCATTTCTGTCTAGGAAACAAATAAGAATTTTACATGAGATCTCATCTTGGAGTTTCCTTAATCAGAGCACACAGACAAAGTAAAAGTGTGTGTATAATTTTTAAACATGCATAAAGTTTCAATAAAACAGTTATAAGTATAAATATAATGTTTTTTGTATGCATTGCAATATATACCATTATATATCATTATATATCATATATCAATATATAACATTTTGCAAAACAGCTGCAATTGCTGCAGTTTTTAAGCTTAAGTTATAAAAAAGTCATAATATGTTGTATCGAACAAAGACTACAGTGATGGTAAGTTCAACATCTGAGAACTTGAAAAACAAACATGAAAAACCAGACATTAACATTTACTGTACAATAATAAGTAAAAAAAAAAAAAAAAAGAAGCATTGGTTAAATGTTTAGACAGACAATCAAGTTCACTAGCTGACAATTTTATTTGTACAAAGAATGAACTGTTATTTAGCCTATCACTGTTTGTATCTGTTCATTGTTATTATTTAAAAAAAAATTACATTTAAAGACATCAAACTTTAAATATAGAATTACCTGGAAAAATAGACTTTCAGAATAGAACATTAGAATAACTAAAAAAAAAAATTCTTACACTGTGTAAATGTTTCATAGGATTTTTTTCAGGAATTTTGTTGTACTAAATAATATTTATGCAGTAAAATCAGGGCCTCTTAATTCGCTGTTCATTTTCGGTTATTGTTGTTTAATGTTACTGTGTGTGCTTTACAATGTCAGACAACATTCAAATGCAAATAATTCACCCTTCCCCACTTCCCCAGGTGTGAACTTCTCTCAGCTGTTCACACTTATGCATTCAGATTCCTCACACAAGAACAGTAAGGCTGGGGAGAAAAACTAAAATACACCTTCCCCACTTTAAGATAACTCAAGTCAGCTCCTGTGATGAGGATTACTTTTAATAATCCCTCTGGGGTCTGAGACCTGTAGTGCTTCAGATCTCTATTTAAATTTGTGTAAATTTCCTTATCATAAGCATTTCACTGCATATCGTACTGTGTATGACTGTGTACTGTATGTGACATATAAAATTTGAATTTGACATGCATCACTCTTATAATGGCAGAGGTAGAAAGAGTAATAAACTTTTGTACTCACTGTTACTTCAGTGAAATTTTTAAAGTAATAAAAAGACATTATAAAGTCTTTATATATTATATATAATCTATATATATTTTATAAAATAGTTTTAATTGGAGGAACACCTTTGCATAATAAAGCTGCTGCCTTTCTTGCGCTTGAAATCAAAGTGGTCGCTTAAATATGGTGTGACGCTT
The DNA here is from genome assembly GCA_030014305.1 of Clarias laeviceps. Taxonomy (NCBI): domain Eukaryota; kingdom Metazoa; phylum Chordata; class Actinopteri; order Siluriformes; family Clariidae; genus Clarias; species Clarias laeviceps. The sequence continues at coordinate 14,152,758 of JAQMYJ010000002.1, read as the reverse complement.
TGCGCCAGATAGCTGAGGAAAAAAGAGCTCAGAGCCAAGAATAATGTTCAGCACAAAACCTTTATCGGCCTCTTTCAGTGTCACAAAATTATAATACAAAACATAAAGTAAAAGTAAAGAAAAGGGTAAAAGAATAGTGAGCTGCACACCTGAGGGGGGTAAGCAGCACACCTGAGCTCCTACTCCGTTCTCTCCTTCTCACGCACACACCTCTGCAGCGCAGACACTGGGGGAGGGGCGGCAACTCTTAAAAGTGTGTTATACACCTAATATACACTGTAGTAGTGGCCGTTACAATAGCCAGGGGTTTGCTTCATAAGAATTTGATGGCATTTTGCTTTCAGGTGGGTCTGCATCACTGGCATTTGTTTTGTCTGTCTCCATCGTTCTTGTGAATTTAGCGTATTTGTTCTCCCCGCCCATCAATCAATCAGTGCAGTGGTTTCCGGGGTGAAAAATCTCTCTAATGACACTCGATTGAGCGACACACTAAAAGAATCACTGCTGTAAATAAAAAATAACCTGCACTTTACCTTTGAAAACAATCACAACAGAGCAGTGTTTCTGTGTAGAGCAGAGAGAAAGAGTGTGTGTGTGTGTGTGTGTGTGTGTATGTGTGTGTGTGTGAAGGCGAAAGTAGGAGGCATCTGTTTGTGTGTGTGTGTGTGTGTGTGTGTGTGTGTGTGTGTGTGCGCGTGCGTCCAATGATGCGCGCATACACAGACACAAAGAGCAGGCTGAGAAAATGGATCTTTAACCTCTCTAATGAGACATGCCTTTGCTTTACACGCGTACTGTACACACACGAATACAGACACAAAATAAAATATGTTTTACGCACACACACGTGGTTACAGTGTTATAGTAAACAGTACATGTGTGCACGGATGTTGATTATACCAGTAGGAGATGATTACCCACAATTCCGCAGCGCAAGAGAGAGAAAAACCGTTGGCTCAGTTGTGATCACGTGACGCTCGGCGTCAAAACAAGAAGCGCATGCGTGATACATGATACTCGGTACTTATGAACCAAGACTTGTTTGTTTTCCAAGTCAAAATGTATTAAAAATCTTTGCTCGTCTTGCGAAACACTCGCAAACCGCGTTACTCGCAATCCGAGGTTTCACTGACTTTCTAAAAACAGACTTTCTGGGTCTTTCTTAATTTTTGTTTTGCTCTGGGAACAGACACAGCCACAATCTAATGAAACCTGAGTGACGACTCAGTACACGGTTGGTTTAGCCTGTTTGTCTGCTCCCTGGCCTGGGCTCTTGGTAGTCACTGATTAACTAGGCCTCTTCTGAGACTATGTGCTATACTACAAGAAATGAAAGCAACAACTTTCCGAGTGGGATGGACACTGTCCCACCCTAACAGGTCGACTTTGCCCTCAAAGGTACTCCAATTGTCAATAAAGCCCACATTGTTTATCGGAGCACTACCTGGATATCCAGCGGTTCAGCGACCATAACCTGCTGTAAGCTATGTCGCCACGTCGCATTGGGATGGGGCCAGAACATACTACTGCATCGGACATTGTGGACTTCGCTAATTTAGACACTTCTATAAAGTTATTCCTGCTAACCTCTGACTGCTGAAGGCAAATAGTTTTCAAATAGTGATATAGCTTCCGCATATATCACTATTTGATAACCTATGCTGGTCTAAAGCCCTAGGATTAACTGCTATGTCCGGTGCCCTGGCTCCCGGGATACACCTAACCACTGTCGCTGGAGGTCCTAAAAGCCTAGCTAATTTCATGTGTCTCAGTATAGCATCTCCCATAACCAGAGCTCTTTCAGGTTTCTCAGAGTACATCACTGAGGAGAGCAAACCTGTTGGACACGTGAAGTGCTGAGGAGGTATGCTCTGGTGGGCTAGCCTTAATTGAAGCTTTTCTTTGTCACACATTCATTACTGCACAGTGAAATTCCTTCTTCGCATATCCCAGCGTAACTGGGACCAGAGCACTGGGTCAGCCATGATACAGCGCCCCTGGAGCAGATGGGGTTAAGGGCCTTGCTCAAGGACCCAACAATGGCAACCTGATAAAGCTGGGGCTCAAACCACCAACCTTGTAAAGGCTTTAATGCCGGAGTCGGGGATCAGCTTTCTCCGCTTGCAGCACCCAGACTTTCCACTACAGGAATAAAGCTGCTCTAGCACTCTAACCCTCTCTGGATGCGCTCCTCTAACGTTAATATCTTCTCCGTCAAAATGCTAACTAATACACACCTATCACAACTAAAGTTATCACTAACGACAGGGGAAGAATTAATTTTCGCAGGAGCATTTCAAAAACAGGAAGCTACCTGTGTGAAACCAACAATCAAGACTGTAAAAGTCTGGCTGGATGGGGCTGATGCCTCTCTCCAGCAACAGTTGGAACTGCAACAGATAACACACAGACTAGAGTGAATTTGCTGCTAAGGCAACCACTGATTTAGTCATCAGTATCATTACGTACAAAACTTTGTTCTGCTCCATATTAACAGGTGTGTGGATCGGGTGACAACACAAAGAAAAATCATAGCATTCCCCAGTCAGAAGCCAGAGAGGTCATTGTGGATTTCTGATGAGCTAGCGATCACACTCATGTTCCTATTACATCAACAGAGCTGCTGTCGAGCCTGTACTCAGCGTCAAGTTCCGTGGAGTCCATATCTCCGAGGACCTCACCTCTGAACTCTTCCCTCCTGATCAGGAAGGCACATCAGCATCTGTACTTTCTGATAGGAATTAAATTAAGTCCCACCTGTGTTTCTGAGAACTTTTTCTCCTGTGCCATTGAGTGCATCCATACAAACTACATCAGCTTGTATTAATACAGCAATTACACTGCTCAGGACCATAAAGCCCTTCAGGGGGTGCAGCGCAAACCTCAGAGACATTTGCAACTACCTTCAACCAGACATATTCCGTGTACATATTTAACATGTTCCAAACATTTACACCTGATCATATATTTGCAAGATAAACTAAATATAAATAAATATAAACATTTACACCGCAGTTGATGGGGCAGTATTTTAGCGCCCGGGAGCTAAATAACATTACCAGTAGCTAAGCATAAGTTGACCAAAACTGAACTAAATACCATAATCTAAGGCTACCCAAAATGGGGTGAATGTTTACATTACAGATATTCATGAACAAACTTAAATAATTCTTTTGATTGTGTAAACCTGCTTTGCGACAATGACAATTGTTAAAAGCGCTATACAAATAAAATTGAATTGAATTGAATTGAATCTGTGAGCTAAGTAAGGCAGTAGCTTAGCCACCATGAGCTAACATGTTTGCACTAAGCTACATAAGGAAGTATGTACAGTAAGCATGATAAGCACTGTAAACTGTGTAAGTGACATTGAAAGGCATTGTTTCCTGTAAGCTTGCTGGAGACATTATCTGTCTAAACATGCAGCAGAGGAGTGACAATGTTCAATGGAAAGAGTATACAACTACAGTCTTTTCCTTTTCTCCTAGGGTTCACCACATCAGATCATTTGATTCATAAGATCTTGCATAGATTATGCCAGATGCCGATCCTGTCACAAATCACGCAAGTTTCTCTAGGCTTGGGATGGGCAGTAAATATAAATGGATAGTGGCTGGGTGTACATTTTAGCAGTAAGGCTTTAGGGCCTTGCTCATGGGCCCAACAGTGGTGACCCAGTAGAGGCACTCCTCAAACCCCTGACACTAATCAGCAACCCACAGCCTCAACCATCTAAGCCACCACTTCCCTGTATATATAAATCAACTCATATAGAAATTGTTCCTTCAAGCTAAAGTTGGTGATGTTACTACATTATATGGTTTGTTTAATTATTTCACACCTGTTTTTGGAATATTGATTTACTTTTTGGCAAAGTTAATGTGGACCACAAAATGTTTATTTAGGCTTTGAAAAAAAAACAATTGAAAGAAGGTGCACTTTTTCCCCCATGACAGTAATTAATGACATTTTACCATTACTGATATTGACTGTGAGGAAAATTACAATGCTGAGATATTGTGTTAAATAAAAACTACTTGCATGAAATGAAAAGTGGATGTTCTTAGCTTGTCTTTGTGCTCTTTCTCATGAATACTAGGAATCTACGAAAATGACTGAAACAATTTAGTAACTCTATTATAAAAGAAAGTTAACTTTCTATTTCTCATCCACTCAGATTCCTCAGAAAGCTTCCACTGCCGGGACGAGTGCCGGATTCTGGGCCACTCAGATCGCTGCTGGATGCCACGTGTGCCAGTGGCAGCACATGTCACGTCACCTGAGCACAGTCGTGACATCATTGCCCTGTCTATTGAGGCTACTGGCATGGATATGCCACACTATGAGGGCTGTGGAACCACCAAAAGGACTTTTGCCACCTTTGGCAAGGATGGGCCAGAGGGGGAGCAAAGAAGCAAGAGAACAAGTGAGATGACCACAGGCATCTGCAGCCCTAAAGCTGGTGGCATTCGTGAAGCTGGAAATGGGCGTGAGGCCATTAGCCCCATCACATCACCAGCACATGTTAAGAGTCCAGAGTCCAAGCCAACCACTGGCTACAACACATTAAAACGCTCCAATGTTGAGCGCATTGCAAATCATAGTGTGCTGCGCCAACCGGAGGGCAAAGACAGTGAGTCAGCCATGAGTGAGATCAACACACTACTGCATGATGGACGGGAGAAGGAATCCCCTAGTAGCAAGCGCCTGAAGGACATTGTGCTTTAGCTCAATAGCTCACAGCTCACAGACACTGCAAGTGCTATTCTCAGTATGTGTTTGTATGGGACAGAAAGAAGGGGCACACCTTTGTCTTTAGAGAGAGCAAGTTCATACTTAGATTAGGCACCAAGGAAGAGTATGCTGAACTAAAAATGTGTCTGCCCGGCTCAAGCAGAGGCCATGGCTTCATTATAACAGGAATTCCCTTCTTGTTTTTCTTATGTTCCTCTTTTTTGCAAACAGTGGACACGCAGGTCAGTGTTAGCTGTGTGCATGCTAATCTCTTCACCATTTTTGTCCCACACAATACTTGGTTAATCCAAGGAAAGACCTTTTGGTGGACCAGGAGTTCCATCTGAGTATACTTATTTTCTTCTAGACATTAATAGACAGCTTCTGGCTAATGTGTGCATTTTGCTTCAGCTGCCAAATGGACCCATTGTGCCCAGAGATAATAATCCATTTATGGAGAACTTCCCCATGTTCTGCACTGCCCAAATCAGCACTCCCAGCATTTATGGTACATAAATCTGTGGGAATGTGTTACAGATATCTTTTTTCCTTATTTCTTTCCTTGCCATATAAGACAAAGCTCCTTAGATTGCCTCAAGACACTGTTTAATATAATAAGTAAATTAAATGGATATATGTGTTTAATGCAACAAATTAATCCATGTCTTACACTTAACTGAAGTTGGTGGGGTGACTCATCATTGCCTTTGAAATGTTCTGTGGCCATTTTTGACTAGAGAATGAAACATTGTGCTTTTTAGTTGTTGTTGTTGATAATGATGATGATGATATTGTTGTTGTTGTTGTTGTTGTTGTTTTACTTATCTAGAATATAAAGGATCGTCACTTTTATTCAAAACTCTGTATAGAGTTTACTATGATAATTTTTAATAACCTGTTATGTGACAATCCCTTTAATGTTTTGTTGCAAAAGTTAAAACAACAACAAAAATAAATAAATAAACACATGTTTAACTAATGCTACAGTAGCATTTGTTACACAAAAAAACTAAAAGATATTTTATAAATAATCTGATGTAATGTATAATATTTATTGCTATTGTGTTTTTATCACCAAGATGCACTTGAAATCAGCAAGCTTTTTTAAATGACTGAACAGATTTCAACTGATCTTAGATTTCTGTTTAATGTGTTACCCCTGGTGTTTATTAGAGTCTTGTAAAAAAAAGTTTCTTAATAATCAGTCCTTGTGCCGTTAAGGCCTTGTTCAGACTGTAGGCCAATTCGATTTGTTTCTTACACTTTGTCGACCTGGCTACATTGGTTGCTGTGGTAATGACGCCGAGGCTCACATGCCGCACAGTATTTCCTCATATATCATCTCTCTACATTCCCTATAGCATTGATTGTACTGATGAGTCCCCCCAAAACGGTATCAGAAATTTCACTTCCTCCTCAGTCCACAGACTATTATTCTTCATTTCCATACTTCAATTAAGCTAGCTGCTTTTCCTGCACAGAAATTCCGGTAATAGTGGCAAAAGCAGACAAAGCGTAGCAACTTAATTTTCTTAACTTTTATTTCCATTTCTTCCATCATCTGTCTGCTCATTTTTCAACCATTGTGTGGACAACTTCCACAGTGTGTTGTGACTGATGTAATGGACAGTTGAAATCTGTTTTAAATGGTTAGAGTATCCAGAATGAGACACATCTTTAGGAATAAGATTTGAATCTGATTTAAAACTGTTTCTTGATGTAGTTCAAATTGGATTATCAACAATTAGATTCAATGTGGTTTTTTTGTTTGTTTGTTTGTTTGTTTTTGTTTTTCCAATTTTTACTGTTGAAAGACTATGTGAAAGAAATCCAATTCCAAACTGATTCCAATCTAGATGTACCAAAAATCATATTTGGGCTGGAAATCTGAACAAGGCCTTAGTTTTTGTGTGGGCAAAATGCAGGGAAAGGACACACACACTAAATACATAGAAAAATAAATAAATAAATAAAAATCAATGTGGGTACCAATTGTATTGTGTCAGTAGTGTGACAGTACAATGAGCTTACATTGATATAGGAAAATATGTGTTTTTTTTTTTTTAACAATCCAGGCACACACTGACTGGTCAAAAAAGGTCGCCATTTCAAAAGGGTCAAATGATTAGACTGCGTTAAGCAAAAAAAAAAAGCTAATTTGGAATTATGGGATCTGTGATAAAAACACTATCAAAACTTGGAAGGATAATGCTGAACCATCAACTTTGTGGAAGTAATGTGGTCAGAAAAAAATCAGACTTAAAGTTTTATAGTAAAATGTATGTTGTTACAACAACTGTACATGAGGCTAATCAGAAAACATGGGTTGAATTTGCTAGGGAGCAAGATTAAACTTTGGAAAAAAGTAATGGAAAAAGATCATGTGACCACATTATGAATTCAGATTTAACTTATTCTACATCTGGGATTGTTTCAGTTGGTCAGGTCTAGACTCAGACATGTTATGCAGCAATAAAATGAAGTCAGCAGATGACATAAATGTACTGAATGACCAGGTTATCACATTAATGGAGTTTTTCTTACCTGATGGAATAGCCATTTTCCAGGATTCAAATTGTGAAGAGTGGTTCTGGGAGCATAAGGAATCATTTTCATACATGAAATCACATTTGTGTGTAATCAAGACTAGGGGTGACTGAATGAAATTGAAGAGCGCAACTTTTTTTGGCCAGAGCGCAGCTTTTTTTGGCCAGAGCGCAACTTTTTTTGGCCAGGCAGTGTATTAATGTCAGAAGTTAACAGATTGTTGCTCATTGTTAAAATTGAAGTCAGGACAAGAGACATTTGTTTTTGAAATAAGCAAAGGTACACTTGTTTCGTTTGTGAAGTATTTGAGGCATTCATTATAGTTCATGGGTAATAGCTTTATGTAGCTACATGTGTCAGAATAGATTTGTTATGACTAGCACAGTGATGCCAATATGTGTATTTTTGACAGGAATGCATATATTAAATGGAAATAATGAAATGAGGAATTTAAGATCATATAATTCAAAATTTGCTTATTCAGATAGATTCAGCTGGTTATAATCCACTTGGATTCTGTAACTGAATGGTATGCAGGTCTCACCAACAGCATCTCTCAGCATAATAACAGAATTATCACTGAATGTACACTGCTGGCTGTACTATTAAAGTATTAAATGTTGTCCACTTTGTTTCTTTATTGTCTCTTTTTCTAATTGTACAGGGTGATTCACTCGAAAGAATCCCTGAATATTCTGTAATATCTCTCATTAATAATGAAGCAATCTGAACCAAAAAATATGCTACATACCTTGATGTAGGTGTAATTGATTGCATTACATGAGATCTCCATTTTTCTGACAGACACATTATAACACGGGACTCCATGTACCTGAGCGTAATGGTAAACGGTAAAATGGCATGATGACTGTCTTGCGCCTACCTTATCAGTCCAACTCGGGCATTTTGGTGTGTTTGAAGCTCCATATCCTGAGGAGCACATTGTACATAGTTTCGATCAGATTATGATCTGATGATTAATTCACTTTATCTGATTTGACTGGAAATGTAACAAGTAAATGTGTATTGTTGAAAAGTAATAAGCATGAAATTGCTGTTATCCTTTTCCTTCATAGTGCTTTGTGTTAAGTATAAATTTTTTTGGGGTGTTACATGGTTTTCATTGAGATTCTAGGTAGGTGATATCGTACAGAGTACAATTAACTAATAAATTATATAATGTGTTTGTTCAGTTGGCCAGGTGTTTGTTAGACCTGGCCAACTGAACGAACACATTATATATTTTACTTTTTATGTGTAAAATGAAGTCAGCTGATGACTGAATGTATTGAATGACCAGGGTATCACATCAATGTTTTTCTTCCCTGATGGCACAGATATATTCCAAGAGTAAAATTGTAAAAAAAAAAAAAAAAAAGGTTCTGAGCACACGAGGAATTATTTTCACGCATGAACTTCCCCCAGCCTGTCTTTCAAGTCAAGTAAGCTTTTATTGTCATTTACATTTAAACCATATTCATTTCAGTGCATAGTGAAAAGAAACAACGTTCCTCCAGGACTAAGGTGCCACACAAAACAGGTTAACAAAACTATGCAAAAAGACAAAAGCTGCCCATTTTATTCATTCATTTTATTTGTATAGCGCTTTTAACAATTGTCATGGTCGCAAAGCAGCTTTACACAATCAAAATTATGGAAGTTTGGATGAAATTTGAATGTGTATGAATCAAAATGATCTGATTGTCCCCGATGAGCAAGCCATGGGCGACGAACAAGAAAGGAAAAACTGAGACTGGGTCATAAACTTCTGGGGCCATATTCACAAAGCTTCTTAAGCGTAAAAGTTGCTCCTAATGATGAAATAAAAATAAAAAATCTTAGAATTATGACATTTTCTTAGAATTTCACCTTAAAATTATGCCTAAGATAAAAATTATTCATGATACATCTTAGCCCTAAAAACAGCTCCTAAGGCAAAATTTGTTAAGAGTAGAGAGGAGGACTTTTAAAAGGCTTAAAAGTTTCTATAGGAGACGACAAAATGGCAGAAAGACGAAATATTCTCCAAATACTGAACTTAAAGCTAAAAGTAAGCATTGCTCTTCTGTCCAATTTGGTTTTCTTGATGTTTCTAGACTTTCTTTCACCTCTCTTGGATTGTTGACTACATACCATACAAAAGTGCAATTTAAATCGACTGTCCTGCAATCATGTAAATTGGTAAAAGCTGAGCCATTTTGCTCTCATCAATCTAAAATACAAGTAATAAAATTAGTATGGTAAATAAATGAAGAACTTAAATATAGTAACTACTGCGTGGAAATTGGTTGCTTCAAAAGTAGACACATTTTCAACATTTGGCTATTTAATTATCTTTAAGATATTTTGCCTATAACAGAAACTTTGCATAAAGTAGCCTGTAGTCGTGACTATATAATTTCTTCATATACAAACATTACAATTTCACTGCTGTTCTATTAGGGTGGTGTAGTGGTTAGCACTGTTCCCTTGCACCTCCGCGTGCTTCGTGGGTTTCCATCCACAGTCCAAATACTGTGGTTATATGATCAGTAGGTTAGGCTGATTGGCGTTCCCAAATTGCCCGTAGTGTGTAAGTGTATGTGTGTGTGCCCTGCGATGAATTGGCACCCTGTCCAGGTTGTACCCTGCCTCGTGCCCTAATCCTCCTGGGATAGGCTCCAAGTCCCTGCGACCCTGAATACAGGATAAATCGGAATAGACGATAAGTGAGAGAGAGAGAGTCTGTTCTATTGTTATGTATTCTATTTTCACAAAGAGTGAATTTTAAGACCTTTACAGAGGTCAGAGGTTATTTTTTTATCAACCAATTATAATCCTTGAATTGCTGCATCCATCCCTAGCAACAGGGTCAACCACTTTCCTTACTTAGAGTTGCTCTGAGAAGTTTCCTAAAACACTTTTAGCCTAAGACTCCCATCTTAGATTTTTTTAAGCTAAGATAGGAGCTCTCTGAGAGAATTCTGTTTGTGAATATGGGCCCAGGTTGTGATCTGATCTTCCAAGAGGGGGGAAGCCACAACATGTATATGCATTCTTCACATTTGCATATAATAAATCCAAAGTTTTATTTTCACTGGTATTACAGTTTACAAGCTGATAAAAAAAAAAAAAAGTTGGAAGTACTGAAAAAAGTGAAACATGGTTGAAGTCTCCAGAGATGGCTGTGAAAGTATTGAGATGTTGAAATACTTTTTCCAGCAGATCATCCTGTATGTTGCTTCCTGGGGTATTTTTGAGTTTGTACATACAAACACTATATACCATGTAAAACAGGCTACAACACAAAATAAACGAAACTAGGACCATTTTGGATGCAGAGCAGCTGCTATGTGCTATTGTCATGTTGCCATCTTGGTTTAACTGCCAAGAGTCAAAGTAATCATAAAAGTATAATTACTGATTTGATAGGATAATCTGATAATGTAACAATGAGGGTTTCGCGAGGGCCAAAACCGTGCATAAATTGTTTAGAATGGGCAAATCCACAGGCTGCTACCCCACGGAGTTCGGAACAGGCAAAGGCGCGGCCATTTATAGACACGTGGTTGCCAGGCAATGCCGCAATCAGCCTGAACGCCACACCTGGAAGCATGTTTATTTAAGGGTCCTGATACCTCAGCACTTTGTGCAATCATTTAGGTAGCACCGGGAAGGTATCAAAGACAAAGAAAGAGAAAAAACACGATAAAGAAAATACAAGCACGCAGAAAATCGAGAGACAGAGGCAAAGACCCAGCCTCTGCCTCCCTAAGACGCCGGCGAAAGAGAGAGAGTGACACCCTGTCCTTTAAGCATGGGCTCTCAGGTGAAGTATAAAGTATACACAAAAAAACACACAAACTCTCTCACACACTCTCTCTCATAAATCCTTGATAAGGGCATAAGCCCCGAGAGGATATACAGAGGGAGCCACATCAAATAGCCGTGGCCGAGTGAATGGCGTGCGAATGGCGTGCGGCTGCCCTATGGACGGCGTGATCCCCGCCTCCCTCTTCTGCCAGAAAGGCGTGTCAAGATTTCACAGTAAACACGCCCATTTAAGCCCTATTTATTAATTTACATGGTTCCACCACTAGATGGCGCTTTGTTCTCAAGAACACGTTAACACAAGCCAGCAATTTAACTGCGCTGAGTTGCAATCACGTGATTTTAACAACCCACCCCACCCCCGCCGAACTGACGCTATCAAACTGCCCTACAGAGATGAAGATGGCAGCTTAATGGACTATTCGTGGTAAGTGGTGTTTTATTTTATAAAATTTGTTTGGGGTATTATACAGTTTATTTCCCAGTTTACTTTTTTATTGGTCGTTTTGAAAATCACTGGCAGCACCAGCAGCAGTCAGATGTAACTTTAGATAACTTAATGGTCTGTTTACCAAGTCTGGAGTTAACATTACAGCTTATTGCCAGTGTCACAAACTCACAATGTCACTCCTCTTTTCCTCAAAAAGATTCCAAAAACGTCGAAAATGTCCCTATTACAAAAGCTGCACTACCCGTTGAAGAGTGTTTGGATGATGCGCTCAGCTGATCGCAACACCCTCTGTAGAGCTCGTCTGTCCTGCGTGGTGCTGTTCCCGAACCAGGTTGAGATGTTTCCCGTCAGGATGCTCTCTATGGTGCAGGAGTAAAAGTTCCTGAGTACCTTGGAGGGCAGTCTGAAGTCTCTCAAGCGTCTGAGGTGGTAGAGACGCTGTCGGGCCTTTTTCACCACGGTGTT
>JAQMYJ010000002.1:14125276-14135609 GCA_030014305.1 Clarias laeviceps | reverse complement strand
TAAGTAGAGCTTTCCTTTTTGTTATAGTACGAAGCCCCTAGATGGACAAAGGAGGAGAAAAAACGGCAGAAAAAAGTCATGCCAAAAACTTTGTGTTATAATGCAAAACATGACTTGTTTTTTTTTTCCTTTTGCCGTTTTTTTCTCTTCCTTAAAAAAATATATCGCTGATTATCAACGCGGGAACGAATGGCGCATTGTCCAAGTGCAAGGTGATCTTGGAGCTAAACTATTTGCTTTGGGTGAAAGCGCCATCTAGCGATCATTGTGTGTCAGCAACGGCTTCCTAGTCAAAACAATAGGCGGTCAAAATGACCGGTGAACCGCGTTATAAGTAGGTGACACTAGTGCGGCGCTTCTAGTGTTAAAGAAAGCGTTGTCTCCGTAAAGCACACAATATCACAAAGGACCTCTCACCCTTCCCATAGGCTCTTTGCCCTCCTGCCTTCTGGGAGGTGCTACAGGATCCTACAGGAGAAGACAAGCAGGTTTAGAAACAGCTTTTTACCCACAGATGTATCTTTGCTGAACTCTGCCTCCACCCAATCACATACAGATTGAACTGAATACATTACTTTGTCTAATGGTATTACCTTGCACTACTCATAAATACTGGTACAGTATACTGACACTGTAAATAGAATTGCAATATCTATAATTGTTGCTCACAATCTTCACTACTCTACATAAACTTAAACACTCAGAACTGCACTATACATAACTGTTGCACATATTGTAAAAAAATGACCTGTCTCAATTCCACTCTCAATAACAAGTTGCATACATGTATATAACCTTCTCAACCACAATATCATAACCATGGTATACAATATGTTAACAATCTATAATCATTGCACTTATTGCACATAACCCTTCTCTGTGTATTTACATATGCATATTATTTTCATATTATCATGCTATATATCTTCTTTTATTGCACTTAGTGTATATAACCTTTTCTGTATATAACCCTTTCTGTGTAAAGCTTTATGTATGTGTAAAGTTTATATATGCTAATTATTTTTCAAATATATATAATTTATCATGGTATACAATATTTTCTCTCTCATTGCATACATCTAATTTATTGCACTCATTGTACATAACTTCTTCTCTGTATACTGTTTACACCTGCAAATTCTTTATCATGATATGCAATACCTTCTCTATTGCACCACCTATAATCATTTGCACTCATTGTATTTACCTCCCTCACTGTATACTTTTTATATATGCAAATTATTCTACACTTCTAAATGCACTTCTGGTAAGATCCTAACAAGTGCAGTGACAAAGTTGAATCTAATCGAATCGAATCTAACCTAACTGCATTCAGTGCTAAATTAATTTATCCTGTTTAATTTACACTTAACACTGTATATATACTCATACTCATCTTCTATACCGCTTTGTCCTGTATTCAGGGTCGCAGGGCCCTGTAGCCTATTCCAGGAGGCTTAGGGGATGAGGCAGGGTACACCCTGTACAGGGTGCCAATCCATCGCAGGGCACACAAATACACACACCCATTCACACACTACGGGAAATTTGGGAACGCCAATTAGCCTAACCTGCACATCTTTGGACTGGGAGGAAACCGGAGTACCCGGAGGAAACCCACCAAGCATGGGGAGAACATGCAAATTCCATGCACACAATTTGAAAAGTTGCATTTGGAGTTGCTCTGACCCAAAGTCACTCAAATACCTAAGATTGCCTATTTTTTTCTGCTACCAACACATCAACTTCAGGGACAAAATGTTCACACTCACTCCCAGTTATTCACTTCACCCGTCAGTGGTCATCATGTTATGGGTGAGCAGTGTAAATGTACACCATCAACTATGCTTTCTAAATAATAACAAAAAGGCAATGAGGCAATTTTTGTCACTTAACATTTTCTGATATTTTTATGGATTACATTGCGTTAAATGAAAATACACAATGCACATAATAAACTAAGAAACAGTGTACTATTTTAAATGATAGTCACTTCGGTGGTATAAGAACAGTGTACAAAAATGTGTGCACAATTTATAGCTGTAAAAAACACAAAAATACATATATGAATCAAAACAAACAAAACAAAAAAAAAAACTAAAGGAAAAACTAAAAATACTCAAAATACAGACTCTGGACCGCACAGCAATTCAATCTGTACCCAGTCCACACCTTGTATTAGGAATGCAATAATATAGTGTAATATAGTGTGTTTCCTACTTTGAAAAAAAAAATGTCATACTCATTAATACATAGTTATGTTTGTACATCATTACAGAGATCCTGCCCCAAGATTAAGGCTAAATATAATTGTTTGAAATTGTTGTCATGGAAATGTTGACAGCCTGCGAGTGTATGGTGTTTAACATCAACAAGTGACAGAGCTCAAGTTTTGGCTAACAGGTGCCTATTCAAAATTATTGAGTTAGCTAGCGGTTAACAGACATTCATACAGGCACAGAGAAGCGAGATTTCAAAATCTTCTGTCACTATTCATTATGTCCTCTATGCTGTTAGGATGCCACAATCCCAATATGCAAAGAAAGGTTCAGTGTTTCCATCCAATGATGTTAAGGTCAATTAGTTTATTCAGGCATCAAAACAAATACACGTTACTTATTTAGTTTATTTAGGCATGAAAATCAATGAATGGAGTTTTTTTTTTCTTGCAGTTAAAATTTCTTCTTTCACACCTGTGAACTTTTTAATGTTAAGGATTGAAGCTACTTAGGTTCACAAAACAATTTATAACAATTAACTTGGATTTTGAAACTTATGTTATGTATGTCGGTTTAAAGTTAGAGGTGCTTTGTTTTAAGCATCTGGTTGCTGTCAAACAGTGGCATTTTGTCTCAGACTACCTCAAACATAACGGTATGTTGCTTATAAGTTATAAGCAAGTTTAATCAAATTAATTTGCTCATCACAAATCATTTCTGGACCGTAATGATCTTAAATAGAAATCAGATTTGGACCTTTGAATATTAATTTTGAGAACCCCTGCTATAGGGTCTTCAGCAGTACAGTGTGCCAGTTGAAGTTCATTTTAGACATCAAGATTTAATTTTAGTCTAGTACTATAATCATGAAGAGAAATTAGAACAAACGGAGGTGAAATTGGTGACTGACAAAAATTGGAATACAGGTAGCAAGACCATAAGTTACAAGTAAACATGTCAAGAGCATCACCTGAATTGAACAATAAATGATTAGGGGAAAATTACATATTTACACAGTATGGCAAAGTAAAGTTTAGGTATTTTGGTAATGAAATGTGTACAGACAGGTTGCAAATTTAAGGAAAAAAAAGCATGCATCTGTTATGGAGTGGGGCACTCTGACATTTATTATTTAACATTTAAACAAATATTTGGCCACCTGCCCCTAACCCTACTGAATATGTATTGAGCTTTTTAATAGACATGAAAGATAATGCGGTCAACCAATATCATCAAGAAACAAACTGAAGGAATGTTAAACAGAATTATTACAGATAATGAATCAACACACCGACCCATGATATTAATAGAAGTTAAGCGGTTAAGCAGTTGGAATAATGATTGGAAGATTGTGAGCTCAATTCACAGTACTGCCAATCTTCCACTGTCTTAGCTCATATAACAGAAGTTGTTCATATGACAGCCATAGCTCAGACACTCAACATTGTTGAGTTTTATAGAATAATGAACTAATATTTAATAAAAAATATACCCATTAGTCTGAGAAGACCATTTATACAGAGAAGCATGGGGATGGCAGCAATTTAGATTTTTTTTTTTTTTCACAGCACCATATGGAAAACTGGGTTGTTCAATCTAGTTTCCACATGGTGCTAAAAAAAAAAAAAAAAAAAAAAAAGGTTAGTTCTAACAGAAAATAGATTCTCAATGTCAAGAGTTGTTTCACCACACCGCTTGTACTGTTTTGGTTCATAATTCAACACTCTGGATGTGTATTTTAATAGCCCAATCAAAGACCAGATCTTAGGCTGTTTGAAAACCTGTGTGAATACTTGAAATTGTATCTATTTAAACCAAGCTGTCATAGATAGAAACATAACAACAAAGGGAAAAATATCAGCATCCAGATGTGCAAATCAAGTCATACCCAAAAGACCAAAAGCATATCTAACGGCACTCAAAGGTGGAAGATTCAGGAGGTGAATACTTATGACATGCTTAGTCTCTTTTAGGATAGCTAGTTATTTGGCTCATTCCATCTTTCCTTCAACTCTGAACAGATTTATTTTCATTAATATTTGCAATAAAATATCTATACCAGCAGTTGTAAGATATAATATGTAAATCAAATAGGAAAAAATAAGTAAATTTAAATGCCAGGCTGCAACACTAAAAATATAGAAAATATAAATGCAGATGAATACATATGCAAGGTGATTTAAACCTTTACTTTACTGATTCTCTTAGGCGTATTTATTTGAATTTCTTTTCTTTAGCTATAATGAAACTTACTAGCTGTCTGAGGTTATAAACTCTAGAAAGCTAAAACATTCTAATACACATCAGACATAATATCAGATTAAAACAGCAATTACTATAGTTAGACATGTTGATGACATTATGGGAAAAACATTGTATTTGACAGTTTAATTAAGTATAAATGATGACAGTTTGCACATATGGTCAAGAAGGAAGGATGGTTAAACAGCAAAAGAGGAGAAATTCTGTAGAGCAAAAATTGAGAAGTGGATTATAAAAACAGATAAAACAATGCAGAATATGCTCTGTTTCTGTTTCATAGATGGGTAGCAAAAGGTCTGCATTGTTTTACCCCGTGTGCTAATAGATAATTTTTAATAGGTAATCCAAACTATATTTTATATGGTGTAAAATAAATAGCATGAATAGTAATTTACTCAAATCAATGAAACATTCTAATATATTGAAGTCATAATCAGTGAAATTAAAACATAGAATGCTCGAAATATTTCTGTTGAAATTTATATAAGGTGAATTTTTTTGGGGGTTGCATATAGATTTAGTTGCGCTTTTTAAATTAAATTACTATAAATACACACACACAAATTATCCGCACTCTGGTCGTAGAATTTATTTCAATTTAACATAATTGTCTCCTTGCTTTTCAATACACTTTGTCCATGTGTCAACAAGCTTTCAAATTCCATCATAAAAAATGTTTTAGGCTGAGCTGCGAGCAAATAATGCACCACTGTCGTAACTTCTTCGAGGGAATCTTCGTCCTCATAGGGCTCTTTTCAGGAGACCAAACAGGTAAAAATCCGATGGACCAAGATCAGGACTATAGGAAGTATGCTTTCACACGTCAAAAGGAAATTTTTGCAAAGTGTCAACAGCATGGGCAGAAGTGTGGGGACATGCATTATCATGCAAGATCACAATGCCCTTGGATTGCGGTCCCCTGCATTCAATTCGAAGTTTAGGCTTCAGCTCATCGATAAGCATCTCACTGTAATAAGAACTGTTGACTGATGAACCTTTTTCCTGATTATGTTGCAATACTGACCCTTGAAGCTGTTCAAAAACTGTAAGCATCAATTTTCCAGCTAATTAGTGACATTTTATCTTTTCCTTGGTCAGCAACTGAGGATGTTTCCACTCCATAGCTTGTTGTTTACACTCAGGCTCAAGTAACCAATTCATGTCTTGTCAGTAATGATTCTTTTTAAGAAACTTTCACTTTCCTTAGATTATCAGTTAAAGTTTTGTTTGCAAATATCCAAAACACTCTCATACTGTGCACAAAGTGTTTAAAAAAATTATGGCACCAGGTACACACAAAAAAAACAAAGCTGCTCTTCTTCTGTTCATATCACAAGTGGGGCACCCCTGTGGCAATACTAATGACCAGCACACATCCCCTGGTTAAGATGTGTTCTTAGGCTTCTAATAAATTCATTTTTTTATTTATACAATATAGAAACACAATGCAAAAAGAGAGAAAAAAATAATTTTTAATTGAAGTACAATTAATCAATGGTACATTATTCAATGGTATACAGTAAGATTTTTTTTATATGGAATAATTTTCAAAGAAATCAATTATTGGCAACCCTGATGTTAATACTTTGTACAACCCCAAGACAGCACTTAAACTCCTCCTATAACATTTCACAAGACTAGAGAATACAGATAGAGGGATCTTTGACCATTTCTCTTTGCACAATCTTTCTTCAGCTTCACCCCACAGGTTTTCAATTGGGTTGAGGTCGGGGACTGAGATGGCCATGAGAGGAGCTTAATTTTGTGTATGCTGAACCATTTTTGTATAGATTTCACCACACGTTTTGGGTCATTATCTTGCTGAAAGACCCAATGACGACTTATCTTCAGGTTTCTGACAGAGACCATCAGGTTTTGATTTAAAATGTCCTGGTATTTTAGAGAGTTCATGATGCCATTTTTGTATAGATTTCACCACACGTTTTGGGTCATTATCTTGCTGAAAGACCCAATGACGACTTATCTTCAGGTTTCTGACAGAGACCATCAGGTTTTGATTTAAAATGTCCTGGTATTTTATGATTCATGATGCCATGCACCTTAAAAAGGTTCCCAGGGCCTTTGAAGGAGAAACAGGCCCACAGCATCACGGATCCTCCACAAGACTATACTTCACAGTGGACATAGGGTGCTTTTCCGTATACTCATCTTTTGTTTTACACCAGACCCAGACAGTGTTTGTTGCCAAAAAGCTCTATCCTAGTCTCATCTGACCACAGCACACAGTCCCAGTTGAAGTCCCAGTAAATTCCAGACGTTTATGTCTGATGGTTGCTTTTTGATGCAGTTCTAACAGTGTGCTTTGGAGATTTTTTTACTTCTCTTACTTTCCCTCCTTGGGTCCTTGTCCAGTCTTGTTTGTTACTGTTCCAGTTGTTTTAAACTTCTTAATGATTCCTCTGACTGTAGATATGGGCAAGTTTAGTTCTCTTGTCTTTCCCATGTTGAAGAGTGGATAAGAGAAACAGGCCTCTGTGTCATATTATAGGCAAACAGGAAGTCATGAATTATTAATTAAAAGTTTCTAGATACTCTGATCAACTTTATAAACTACAGTAAAAATGACAAAAATGCTCCAATTACATTTATTTTATTGGAATTGTTAGGGTGCCAATAATTGTGTCCAGGGTGATTTTATAAAAAAAACTATAATTTTTTTAGTTATGGATTTTTTTTTTCACTTGAGTTAAAGGATAGATTTTTCTGCAGTTTTCCGTGTGAGATTATGCTTCTGCAATAAAAAATAAATTTATTAGAAGAACACATCTTAACCAGGGGTGCCAATAATAATGACCAGCACTGCGTGTGTGCGTGTGTGCGTGTGTGTGTATATATATATATATATATATATATACTGTATATATGCACAATGACAGAAAACAAGGACAACACAGATTACATATGTAAGGCAGTGTAAAAGTAGTGATCCTGAGAAGCCTCTTAAGTTCTTACTTTTGAAGATTGTTTTTATATTTTTGTGTGTAATATTTTGTGAGGATTCTTCAGGCACAAAACTGCACTATCCATATTTTTCCTCCATTGTGCATCCAATCCTGGATATTTGGCACTTGGCTTAGATGCACAGACTGACTGCAGTTATCGTCCCATAGTGTTCGTGTTATGCCGTGAGCGTGACCTTTCCAAACCAGTTCGACGGTTGTCTGCAGGGGAAGAGAGAAAAAAAAGGGGGTGGGGTGGGGGTGGGGGGGGACAAAAGTCAACATTATTTAAGAAAAAATAAATACAGTGCTTTGAAAGTATTTGCACCTTCCTGATTTTTTTTTTTATATATTTGTGCAAACACTATGAGTGTGTGTGTGTGTTTGCGTGTGTGTGTGTAAATAAAATAAAGGTTTTGTCTGTACACTGATCAGAGCTTGCGCTTTCAATGATCTATTTACATTTTCTACATTGGAGGACCCAAAACCAATCTCAGAAAAATGTCTGTCTGTATGTTTGTAGGTCTGTCCAGACAACTTCGTCAAAGCATCACTTAAAACTGGCTGAACAGAATTTAATTAGTCTTTGCCAGACCATTGGTATTTGCCTGAAGGTAAACCTGAACCATAAATGAAATCAAAAAGTTGAGTAGACGGGATGTTTTTGAGCAGTTATGTGCCAGATCACATCACAGAAACCATCACTTTATTGGATGAATTTAGCGCTTTTTCCGTAAAAGTGGGCGTGGTTTTACGCGACTTCCGACAGAGCCAATCAACACGATAGTATGCCCTATATACCAAGAGTATGCGAAAGTCACAGAAACGACCATATTGCACCTATAAGGTGCCCAAATCCTAATGAAACAGAAACAAATGAACGACACAGCATGGATTATTCCAAAAAGGCAAGTACACTATGAAAACTGACCCTTCAAAGATGTATGGACAGATTAATATACTGTATGCTTATTTAAAACCAGTTTGTCTCATATGTTCCAAAACCGTAGCAGAAATAAAAAGCAGTCATGTGGAACAGCACTATGAGATAAAACATGGGTCATTATAGCAAACATATTTGCAGCAGTCCAAGGTGAGGTTGTGTAAAATACCCAAACTGACAGCATATTATGCGCTAAAATCAAAATATTGAGTAAACGTAATGTTATGAATAGTTATGTGCAGGGTTTAAGCAATCAAGAAAAGCTTGTCCATTGAGCTTCCACTAAAATCACATTTTTCTTCTTATTGTGAACTGTATCTATTATCTACTTCTGAATAACCATTTTATGGTTTTTCCATGGATACAGAATTTGTGTTGCTACAGTTCATTTATTACTACTCCTAAGCAAAGAAAGAAGCATATCTCAATTGTCCTTTATAGTAATATGTTGAATACCAAAGTCCAGCATAAAGTTTACTGAATCATTGAATATTTTCTCTTATACTACAATCTATTTTTTTTTCTTCTGAGTGATCTTTTTTTGATGTTAACACAACAACAGTTTGGCCTTTCACTTCAATAGATTTTTTGTTTTTACCTAGGCTATTTTTTTTTATAACCAGGACCTACCAAACCAATGGAAAAACAACAAGCTCCATTAGTAATAATTAAATTTTATTACTAGTTAGCAAAAATCCATGTTAAAACACACTGAATATACTGAGTATGGTGTCAAACCTGGGTCAGCTTAACATAAAAAAAAGAATCGTAAACAAACAAAAAATGTAAATAATAAATGCACCATCTAAAGGAGAGCTGTTCAAATTCAGTTCTGGAGGGCAAGTGTCCATCACAATTTGCAATTCATCAACATTTAAACACACCCACTGACAATTAACAGATTAGCTAAATAGCTGAGTTTGAGCAGAAAAATCTCAGAACTGTGATAGACACTGACCCTTCAGGGGTGGATTTGAATAGCCCTGGGCTTGTATTGACAAAGCATCTATGAGTAGGAAGTCCTAAGTGGCCAAAAATTATGAGGAAATGGTATTCAGGCAACACGAAAGGAGGGGAGAGATTTAAGTGACGCTGAGTGACACTCATAAAAGACACGTTTGGACAAAATTGGAATCTTTTTTTTTTTTTTAAACATTGTGTGTGGTATGTAACTGGTCCATTAACTAACAAGTTGTATGCTGTCTCTGCAGGTGATTAATACTGTATGTTTATTTAGTAACAGGAAAGATGCAGCTTTGTGTCATAGCCACAGGGCAGAATTTAGCCTTAATTATTTCTTTACAGTTTACTATCACCTCCACAAGCCAAACACTCATCTTCTCTCCAGTTTCGCTTTCTTTTTGCAAAAAGACGAAGTACAACAAAGAATTGTGGGTAATAAATTAACCTAAAACAATATTGTTTCCAATGCTGAAGCAAACATGACTATTTTGTTTTACAATAGATCTTTCATGATGAATGTGTGTACATCACAGATTAAAACTAGGAAAGAAATGCTTTGTTTTGAAGTGTACAGTTCATTGTGGTGTGGACAAAAGGTCTAGGAAAGAAACAGAAATCTAAATATATTTTGTAAATTTATAAATTACAAGTATCAAATCCAGCTACGAAGTCTGACTTAATTGCTACTATTAAATTTTGGTTTAAGGAACTTACAGAAGTGACACACAACCAAATACATGAAAAGTCTAGACTGTTTTTTGTTCATACTAATGAAATGAGAGGTCCTAAATTGTGCAAAATTCATGGTAAAAAGTTTGTTATATAGTTTGTACATATAGAAGTCTTATTATTCTGCATGTTCTCTTTATTCTGCATGTTCTCTAGTGGAGTTTGGTGTTCCACAGGGTTCAGTTTTAGGCCCACTGCTTTTTTCTCCCTTTACATGCTTCCTCTGGGCAACATAATCCGTAAGCATGGTATTAGTT
>JAQMYJ010000002.1:14067670-14078313 GCA_030014305.1 Clarias laeviceps | reverse complement strand
TAGGAGAATTTATCCAAAGCAATATTGATGTGCTACTGTGCTCAAATAAAGAACAACTTAAATATGATCAGGATAACTGGTATGAGCACAAGCTGCAATGCTGTACAGATTTCATGGCAACAGTGGAGCTGTGGATTAAAATAAAACAAGAGACAAAGAATTCAACGGACGTCCGAGTTGTGAGTAATACAGTGTAATAGGAAAGATACGCGTCAGAACTTGTGGAATAACTTGCCCGTACACCTCCTGCAGGTGAATCACAGACTTCCTGACAGACAGGAAGCAGCATGTGAAACTGGAGAAACACATCTCTCACCTGCTTAACATTAGCAATGGGTCCTCAAAACTTTGGGTTCTTTCTCCTGTACCTTTCTCTGTACACACCAATAGCTACACTTCCAGTCATGAGTTCTTTAAGCTCCTAAAGTTTGCATAAGGCATCAACATGGTTGGACTTAAGTTGGATGATTGACAATCTGCTGATCTGGTGCATACAAAACAACTTTGAGGTCAACACCCTACAAACCGGGGAGATGTTCATAAATTTTGAGATGAGCCTATTCATCCGTGGGCACGTGTTAATACTTAAGAAATGCCATGTATATTCTTGGCCTTTTAATTATACCACAAGTTGCCTATTTATTAATAAAATATGACTGATCCTGCATATAGCCTGGAAGCAGTTTTTTAAATTATGTACTCTAACTCTTTTAGAGTACATACATTTATATTATGTACTCTAACTCTTTTTGTCTCTCAGACACAGAAACACATGCATTCTACCTTACTAATTAATTTCTTTGTATTATTCATCTACGTACATCTATGTACAGAGGTACTCTGAAATGTTACAGAAAGGGAGTAAGGTGAGGAAGATGTCAGTGTCATACAGAGACAACAAACTGAAAATGAAAGAATGGTGTTATGAATCTAAAGAGAGATTAAAATTTTGGCAGGAAAAGAGGAGCACTAAGTCAGAAGAGATAAAGAAAACCTATGTCAAAAGGGTTAGGAAAATTGATAAAAAAAAAATAAAAAACTTGGAAAAAAAGAAAATGGAGTATATTTGCTCCTTGATGTCTCAGTGAAAAGTTTGTGTGTGTGTGTGTGTGTGTGTGTGTGTGTGTGTGTGTGTGTGTGTGTGTGTATGCATATGTGTGTGAGAGCATTTGAGTTTATTGCCTCCAATACATACCACAATGCCAAATTGCTCTGACTCACACAGCTCCTCGTACTCACTCTTCAGCTCAGCTAGGGAGCTCAGCTCCTTCTGTTCAGGGAGATTTTTTATTAGGTTCTGTAAAAATATAATAAATAGGAATCATCAGTCCCAAGTCATGCTTAGAAAGTTACAAGAAGAACAAACTAATGACAAAATAATAAAAACTAATAACTGGCCTCAACCTATACCCATTGCCATTGGTTAAACAATAAATAAGTTAAAAATGTCCCAAAAAGCCATTATCCAAAATAAAATGATGGTGATATAGTTTCTGTTGAGCTTTCAGCTCAGCATCTTAAGTTTACTCATACCTCATACAGTGGATGTACATTGCTAAAGCAAAGAAAGAACTTGTCAAATGAGAACACCACAAAATATTGCTTTAAATATCTCTTAAAGCTGAACTATTTGGCAGAGGCAAATCACTTTTGGCTAATTGTGGGTTGTGTCAGACAAGATCTGGGGAAGGATACAAGGAAATTTCTGCAGCATTGAAAGTGCCCAACAGCATGGTAGTCGCCATCATCCTCAAATGGTCTTCCCAGATCTGGTTGCACAACCAAACTAAGTAATTAGGGATAAAGGATCATGGTCAGTCAGATAAACAAGAACCCAAAGGTCACTATAAATGAGATCCAAAGTTCCACTGTGGAGAAGGGAGAGCCTTGAAAGAAGGCCAGCACTTCAATCAGGCCTCTAGTGTAGAGTGGCCAGATACTGTACTCAAAAAAACAAAACAAAAAAAAACATGACAGCCCACTAGGAGTTTGCCAAAAAGCACTTGAAGGACTCTAACCACAAGAAGAAAAATCATGTGCCATCAGGCACTGCTCATCACCTCATTAATACCATTCCTAATGTCAAACATGGTGATGGCAAGATTATGCTATGGGGATGTTTTTCTGGGAATGACAGACTAGCCAAAATAGATGGAAAAATGGATGCAGGAAAATGTAGAGCAATCCAGAGTGCAAGTCTTTTGGGATCTCAGCCTGGGGCAACAGTTGACATTTCAACAAATCAACAAACTGAAGCATACATCTAAGAAACAGAGTAGTGGCTTTGGAACAACTCTGTAAAAGTCCTGGAGTGGCCCAACTGGAGTCTGGACTGGAGTATCTCTGGAGAGACCTGAAAATGAACAGACACACTACCCATCCAACCTAGTTGACCTTGAACAATTCAGCAAAGATGAATGGAACTAAAGAAAGGTACTTGTGCTTTAACCAAGTATTAAGTGATAGGTGTGAATGCTTATGTAAATGGGATATTGGGATAAATGGGATTTATTTTTAGGAAGATAACAAAACACTCCAAATACCTGTTTTAACTTGCCACTGTGGAGTAGTTTGTGTAGTATGATAAGGGGAAAAAATAACTTAAAAGCACTTTACAAATAAATTTGAACTGAATTGATTGAAACTGAACCTATCTAGCAAGATTATAGGAAAGCAGGGCTTGGCGAACACTATGAAAATATTTATTAATAAGAAGAGTCTTAAAGAAGGAAAAATGTCAATCTTAGCTTTAGCCTAATATTAGTTAGGAGCAGGACAAGCACACTGTAATGGCATCTTGTTATAAGAAACAATGTAGAAGCAAAAACAGTGCCCAAAGATAGTAGTGAGCTACCAATTGACGTTTCTCACAGCAATTCATCTTATTCATATTACTCTTTCCCTTTTGGGTTGCTGGACAAATTAGTTACTTTTAACTAAAAACGTAACCTTACTATAACAGAATTACAGTAAATGTGATGTAACTAGCAATGCAGAAGAACTTAACTGAAATAAGTAAACAACTGATTGTGAATAACTTAATAAGAAAGAAGCAGAACAGCACAGAAGCAAACACTGCAATCAATGTTTTTGCAGGTTACCCAAATCTGATTTTTAGGTTGTTTGTTGTAAGCAATTAACATTTACTGGCTTCTCATCTATACTTGTTTTTAACAGCATATGGTGAAATGCTAAAGCATATAGCTGTCAGACTGGAGGGAGCAGTCCTAAGGTGGTGCAATCAATCAGAGTTGAAGCATCATTTAATACTGTCTGTTTACCACAACCCCATATAATAACTACATCATTAAAATTCAGAGGCATATAGTTTTTGTCTTCAAAAAGCATATTCTAAACTTAGATGAGTCAGTCAGTTCTCTCCAGGCTTCCAGACACAATCTGCATCTGGGGGAGCAAAGCAGTGCAGGTTCAATGGGTCCTGCCAGGATAATCGCTCAAATTGGGTTCTCCCAGCTGGATAAGGCACCTGCTTGCTATACTCATTATTATGTTTGCCTTGATTATCTATCAGTCAACACTTTAGGTACAAAAAAAGAGTAGAACCATGATGTGAGTGCAAAATCACATTGTGCCTTGGACAAGGAAAACCTGTTTAAGCCAACCTTAGACAGGCCCACAAAGATATATTCATGGCTACAAGGGAAAAGTGAAAGCTATTAATAAGGGAGCTTTACATTCATTAGAATATTTTTCAAGTATGTCTAACATAATTTTTTGCTTTGCTTAATTTTACACTGCACATAAAAAAAAGAACTGTTTGATGAGCCAAAGACATCATTAGATAAAAACAGATTAAGCACTACACATCTGAAAGCTTTCATAAAGATAGGGTAAAAATGATGGTATAAGTAAACATTTGACAGGGTTGTAAGGTCTGTTGCTATGAAGTTGCTTCTCTTTAGAAAGTTGCTTCATTTAGAAATGTACTCTTAACCTGTTCCGAGTCAATGCACTGTAATGACTCCTATTAACGTAAGTCAGGGACTTACTGTACTGGTATACCTCAGTATACCAGTACAGGAAGTCCCTGACTTACGTTAATAGGTTGGATTGGTTCTTAAGTCTAACAAAGTGAGTCTTATACAGTATATGCTTGACACGAATATACTGTATAATGTAAAGCCTACAAATTCACTAAATCTGAGTGGTGCATCTGTCCTTTCCCCACTCTGTGCTGTTCATGTGGCCATAAACTGTAACCGCATATATGCCTTTTTAAACATGAATAAGACTGATTTTCACTGAGAGGGGAATCCATATGACACAGCCTGGTCAGCTGATCTCATTTAAAACCTGCATGGGAGCCACAATGGTGTTTACTGCACACTTACCACGGACGCCATTTTGTCTCAGAGATGTTTTCCAGTGTATTGGACTGAGGATTTGGGAAAATTAGGATTATTCACCCTTGGAACAGCTTTACACAGGATAGGCATTTTCTATCATCGTGCTCCCGGAATGATTAATTGAAAACGGTGAGGCCGACCCATTTCTCCTGCACCCCACATGCACACACATACAATATGCTGAAATTTGGACATTTTATACATTCACTTACACACTGAAAATACAGTAGAACCTCAGATTGCAAGTAACCCGATGTGTGAGTGTTCCCCAAGACGAGCAAAAATTTGTAATAAATTTTGACCTGATAAACGAGTGAGTCTTGATATACCAAGCATCCTTGAGTATTATGTGGCAGGCATGCGCTTCTTGTTTTGATGCCGAGCATCACCTGATCACAACTGAGCCAGTAGTTCTTCTCTCTCTTGCAATTGTACTCGTCTCCCATGCTTGGTCTCAGTGCTCGTGCGTCACTTGTATAGTCAACATCCATGTGCGTGTACTGTTTACTATAACACTGTGACCATGTGTGTGCGTGTAAAGCATAATTTATTTTGTGTTTGTATGTGTGTGTAAAGAATTATGCTCGAAATCCAAGGTTTAACTGTATATAATTGTAAATATTGGTATCTGGTGCACTACAGTGTCTATTTTTTGTACAATACACGTGAGCTACATCTGCAATTTGTTCACATCTACCTAGAATCACGGTCCTTTTCTTTCTGCAAGTCAGAGACTTGCTTTTCAAACTTAAACACTAAAAACTCAGTATCCGAGTAGCAGTGATGTTGCAGTTCCACAATGCATAAAATCTGGAATCGCGAATGTTGCAGTTCCACAATGCATAAAATCATGCAGGTACAAATTGTGAGTTGATCATGGCATGACTGAAAGTGCCACTCAAGCTGGTTTAACTACTTAAGAAATTGATGAGCTGAGATTTCTATGCACAACAGTCTCCAGTATTTATGCAATATGCAGTATTTAGGATGGTGTAAAACAAACAAAAATGTAGCAAACAGCATTTCTACAAATGGAAACGTCTTGCTGATTAAATAACATTTTATTTATAATAGCACTTTTTATAGTGATTTAAGGATATTTTGATTCAGAATGGCAGAGCTGACAAGCTGTAGAAAATCACTCTCTCTTTATAATGATGAGGAGAAAACTTCTAAGACGTCCACTGCTCTACATACACTTCAATCGCATAAAGCACCTACAGTATGTGCACTTCTAGCCCACTCACCTTTACTCTTTCTCACAAAATAAAAGATCACAAACACATACATGTACAGTACATGCATGTTTGCAGACACACACACCCACAGCATCTCAAAAACCTACCGTATCACTAAAAAATGTTTTTCTCTTAGATATTTTTTACTTAAAAAGTGAAATTTTTATTTATTCTAGATTCATATACTGAAATATTTTTATTTCAATGATTGCAACTTACAGCTCAAGAAAATCCAGTATCTTAAAATATTACAATATTTCTCAAGATCAATCAAAAAAAGATTTACAATACTGGAATTCTGAAAAAAGGTTTGTTTATACATTCAGTACTTAGTCAAGCCTCATTTAGCCTTGACCAAGCCTCATTTAGCCTTGACCAAGCCTCATTTAGACTTGACCAAGCCTCATTTAGACTTGACCAAGCCTCATTTAGACTCATTTAGCCAAAGGCGTTACTGAAGACCAGATTGCATTGATAGCAGTCTTCAGTTCATCTGTATTGGTGGGTCAGGTGGTTCTTCTCTTTACAACACCCTTTAGATTCTCTATGGGATTCTGATCAGGCGAGTTGGCTGGCCAATCAAGCACAGTAATATCATGTGTAGTCAGTGGTAGTGGCAGTTTTGCCACTGTGGGCAGGTGGTAAGTCCAGCTGGAAAAGGAATTTTTCAACATCTCCAAAAAGGTTGTCAGCAGAAGAAAGAATGAAATGCTTTAAAATCTCATTGAGGTGGCTGTGTTGACTTTTAACTTGATAAAACACTGTGGACCAACACCGTCAGATGGCACGGAACCTGAATCACCACTAAATGCACTTCAGGTTACTTACTCCACCAATCTGATCTTGTTGGCCAATTGAGAAAGGCCCTTAACCCTGTGTGCTGCAGGGGTACTGAATAATGGCTGACGTTGAACTCCGATACCACAGTCCTAACAAAGCTGGGATATGTGAAAAAAAATTATTTCATTGTTCCTCAAATGTTGTGTTCAAAGGCGCCTGAACACAATCCTGAATCCTAAGCAAGGGAGTTTATTGGCAAGACCTTATCACCATGCTGAGAAACCTGCCATAAAAATTTTGGTTTGGAAATTGGTTGGCTACCAAAGGATACCAACAAGTGAGGACCAGAAATGGTGGTGGAACAAGACATGTTACAGTGGAAAAACCACAACTGTAGAACAGATATTGGAAATTGGGAAGAACCTCTTTTTTCCCCCAAATGGCCTCTCAACAAAAGGTTGAAATTTACAATTTTCATGTTTATAACTTAAAATAAACAACATTTTTCTCAGGGCTACTGTTGGCCAACTTTATGAACAAACAAAATCTTCACCAGTGATGCAGACTCATCTAATCACATCTGGAAGTTATGTTGAACAGTACAATTCACAGTGAATGATGGAACACACTGGAAAAGGAGGCTTTATCCAAAAATAGCACCAATAGAGAGGTGTGTGGCATCTTGCAAATTTTTTGCAAGGTCTTACAAATAAAAATTTATTTCATTGAAATGAAATGTTTCTTCTAGCTCATTTTTCTATCTAATGTATGATCTCGTTGCATGGTTGCTCCGTGTGGTCTGCCTGGGATCTGTGTGGTAATGGTTCCACTTTACCAGGAAGACGGTCCAGGCCGTTTATTATCTTGTAGAAAGTTAAGTTGCTATACTTTAAGGAGATATGTGCAGCTAGATTACCTGTGTTATCAGCTGACTTAAACACAGTGCATGCATACTGTGCAAATGTAGGGCAATATTGGAGAGCTTCAGTCATCCCCTCTAATTTACTTCATGTGATTTGCTGGAATTATACGAGACATTTAAAACACTGCAGGGAATGCCCTTCTGGAAAGTCTCAAAACCCACACACAAATCCATGGATGTTCACAAATGGCAAGTGGTTTGTAAATGCAAAGTACATTTGTGAAACATGTGCCATTTATTTCTGAATCACAAAATACATTTGTGAATTGCATGTCATTCAGTGATATTCATTTATGATACTGATACTGTATGACCCCACATATCTTGCGTAAAAAAACTAATAGACAATGAACAGAAAGGCAGTGTTGCTAGGCTTGACCAAGCTACATTACAAGGAATTTATCATGAGAAGGTGAAAAAAGCCTGTGCTAGTAAATAAAGCAAACTTGACTGCCTATTGAAGTTAACTAGCTAATATATACATGTAATGAATATTTATATTAAATTAAATAAAACATACATACATGCATGCACATATTTGTGCATACACAAATACCTGGATTAATGCCTCAGTCAGCTTCTCCTCATCCACTTCCAGGACAATATCCCGAATCTCACTGTAAGACATTCGGAATGATCCGAGAAAAATGGCTGTTGAAAAGGGAAAAGAGTCATTATTATTGTTATGTTAACGACGACTGGATTTTACCAAATCAAGACCCATCATCAACATCCTTTTAAAAATATGGCCACAGAATTGACTGTTGGGCTGTTTGAGCAATTTGAGTGAGATAAAAAAAAAATTACTTGTAACAATGAAATAAGACAAAACAATTCAGATTTTGGAATCCATTACACATTCATATGTGGAAATCATCAAGTTTCAAATATAATACAATACTATAAGTATAGAAAAATAGCAGTCGAATATAAGTAACTTCTTTAGGAAGGCAACCAAATACAGCAATATGGTAGGTCCTTAAAAACAGATAGTGTATAAAGTTGGGTCCTTAAGTTTTTTGAAAGTAACATAATACTGGCAATTTTGTCTCTGCATACCCTCACAATGTGAAATAAAACAATCAAGATTTAACAGTAGTGTACATTTTGAGCCTTGATTCAAGACATTTATCAAAAATATTTCAGCAACAGTCTAGGAAGGACAGACATTTTTCTTTTTACATAGTTCCTCCATTTTATTGGCCAAACAAGGACAGCGATGTGATAGTAAACCTGACACAAAAGGGATACGATTGCCAGTGCAGCTTAATGCAAGACAGAGACTAACCAGATGGCCTCCCTAGACAAGCCACTCCCAGAGGCTAGAGGCTTAACACAGCGCAAGAAAGGTGCAGCTCAGGCCAGAGGCCAACGGGGTGCTGGCTATAGCAGCATTCAAGCCAAAGGAAATTGCTAAATCACGTGCCATTGCTGAGGAATACATCCTTCTACGTCAGGGTAGAGTCATGGGGTCACTGAACCATAGCTTGCATCAGCATGTCTCATTCATCTGCATGTCATATATTTTGTCTAACTTCAGTTTATTCTATGTTGCATTGTCTTACTTTTGTTGTGCCCTTTGTTTGAGCTATATATTTTATTTGTAGTATACATAGATCATTAACAAAGAGAAACCCGTTGGAACTGATGCAACTGATTGGACAAGACATCTGTCACTCAAAATATACAGGAAGTACTGCAGCCACACGGACATTTAGATGTATTTTCATTTAAGGATTCATTTCAGTATTTTAGGATTATACAGCACTTTGGTCAACTAAGTTGTGTTAAATGTGCTTTAAAAATGATTCTGACTTCACTTGATAATACTTCTTGTATGTCTTGAGTGACAGATGTCTCATCCAATCAGCGATAAGAATTTAATTTGCGAACTATACCTACCCTTTCCGGTTTGAGTGAATTGTTGTTGTGTTTTTTCATTTGGTATTTTGTTTCTGGATATGTTGTTGTGTTTTCTGATTTGTTATATTGTATTCGGTTTTGTTATTTTGTTTTTGAATTTGTTATTTTGTTATTGGTTTTGTTATTTTGTTTTGCACTTCTCAGCCACCGTAAGGACATCATGGCACAGTTTACAGAAAAAGAAATGAGGCCTTCAAAGAGAACAACACAGTCCCTACAGTCAAACATGGTGGAGGTTCAAAGATGTTTTGGGGTTGCTTTGCTACTTCTGGCACTGAATGCCTTGACTGTATGAATGGTATCATGAAATCTGATGATTACCAAAGACTTTTGGGGCGCAATGTAGTGGCCAGTGTCAGAAAGCTGCATCTCAACCAGAGGTCATGGGTCTTCCAGCAGGACAATGACCCGAAACACATTTTAAAAAGCACTCTGGTTACTAAAAAGTGCTGGAGAGTTCTGAAATGGCCAGCAATGAGTCCAGATCTAAATCACATAGGACATAGGACACCTGTGGAGAGATCTCAAAAGAGCAGTTGGGAGAAGGCATTCTTCAAATCTAAATGACCTGAAACAGTTTGCAAAAGATGAGTGGTCCAAAATTCCAGTAAAGAGGTTTAAGAAACTCATTTATGGTTACAGAAAGCTATTGTTTTCAGTTATTTTTGCCAAAGGGGGTGCTACCAAATATTAAGTTAAGGGTGACAATAATATTGTCCAGTGCCTTTTTGGGTTCAGTGTGGAATTATATCAGATATGACTTTTCTTCTCTGTTTTTTAGTGTTGTTCCAATGCAAACAAAAAATATAATGTGAGTACCAAAACATTTTCAACTGCAATAATTTTCTGAGACGATTGTTGCATTTTCTGACAGAATTGCAACAGTGCTGACATTTTTGGCCATAACTTTATATATGATCGTTTACCATGGTACTTTTATTTTATTTTGTCCCATGCCAGCCAGCCAAATTTGTATTCCATACACATTTTACCGAAATACATGTTTGCACAAATTGGTAAATTTTTTATATACATTGGAGTAATTTAATTATTAACAGTATTAAAGTCTTCATCTAACTTCAATACACTTTGTCTATTTGTTTTCTAATTGTAACTTACTAACACAATGGGAAATGGTCATTCCAAACTGTTATATGCCTAAAGATTGGATGTATAATCAGGGGTTTTGAGTTTTTATGCCATAATCATCTCAATTATGACAAATCACGGCTTGAACTATCTTGCTTTGCATGTAATGAGTCTCTCTCATTTATTAGTTTT
Source organism: Clarias laeviceps (assembly GCA_030014305.1). Lineage (NCBI taxonomy): Eukaryota > Metazoa > Chordata > Actinopteri > Siluriformes > Clariidae > Clarias > Clarias laeviceps. Next base: position 14,067,802 of record JAQMYJ010000002.1, on the reverse strand, counting down.
ACCTTTTAAGTTGCATTAATGAAATAAATGAACTTTGAGTTTCACCTGTATGTACAGTACAGTGGGGCAAAAAAGTATTTAGTCAGCCACCAATTGTGCAAGTTCTCCCACTTAAAAAGATGAGAGAGGCCT
>JAQMYJ010000002.1:13858086-13870831 GCA_030014305.1 Clarias laeviceps | reverse complement strand
CAAACCTGGTGAAGAACTACAGGAACCATTTGACCTCTGTAATTGTTAACAAAGGCTTCTGTACCAAATATTAAAAAAAATTTACTCAAGTGATCAAATACTTATTTGACAAAGTAATTCACAAATAAATTGTTAAAAAAACATACAATGTGATTTCCAGATTTTTCTTTTTAGATTCTGTCGCTCACTGTGGAAATGCACCTATGCTGAAAATTGTAGACCCCTTCATGATTTCTAAGTTAGAGAACTTACAAAATCACAGGGTGATCAAATACTTATTGACCTCACTGTAAAATGTATAATATATAAATGTGTAATTGTTTTATTTCTCTGTGAGAGTTCCTGTAGTTTTTAGAATGCTTGATTTTCTGCACTGCAATTGATTGTTCTAGTATATGTTAAATGAAAAATGTAATTTAAGCATTATAAAAAAGTGCAAAAATATTGACCCTACTAAATTGCTGTTTGAAAATTTATTTATCTGTTACAAATACTATCATTATTATCTTTCAGCCTTACAAATTCAGGTCGGGAATAATTCACATTAAAATTCAGATCGACAAAATTCAAGTCTTAAATTCAGATGATAGTGTTGTGGCTGATCGTGTGTAAATGGATCTTTTGATTACAATTTAGAAAGTGTAATCTCAAAAATGTTTACTAAAACAAAATGTATATTAATTATGTAATATCTTGAAGAAAATAAAACATAATTGGGAGGTAGGGGTGTCGCTCAATCAGTTATAAATTGTAACGGTTCACTTACTTTTAACACTACTCTTTTGAATGTTGAATGATTGTGTTCAATAAAGAAAAGAGGCAGTTTTGTAGTATTTGTCCGTACCCTTGGCTTAGATGAAGATCAGATCATATTTAATGACAAATTAATGCAGAAAACCATAAAAGTCCAAAGGTTCACATACTATTTCTTGGTTGTGGTACAATCACAAAGAGCTTTACATACTGCAGCACTACTCTTGCTGATTTTTTTTTTTTACTGCAACAACAGTGCAGTGAAAAATATAAGCCACCATACTGCCTCTTAGATTATACCTGTTTATTAATTGTTCACTTAAAAATAACTTATTTGTATAAACATTTTTGTTGCTTTGTTTTTTATTTTGTATTATTTTCTCCTAGACACCATAGCCAATGGTGAATGACCTAAAGAAGCTTGTATTTCATGGATTAAATAGCTTGCCTTTCTTGACTGACTACAACGTTATCCAGGACATGATGAGCCCTAGGCGAAAATCCACTAAGATAAGTGTGGCTGGAGGATCAAATTGCTCTTCTTTCCAAAAAGAGGAACTAAAAGATTACATAAATGAGCTTTCACATGAGGTGCTCTGCCATATATTCCGGTTAGTATTGTGTACATCATTCTTCACTCTAATGAGATACAGTGGATTATTTTTCCTATTGCGAAGAATAACCATAGTGTTTGCATTATCCATCACAGAGCATTGAGAAACATTTCAGTTGTAAAGTGTCTTATTGGACTGATTTGTTTTTTCTTTTTAACAATTTTCCTAGCAAACCACCAAATCATTACAAACTTATAGCTTGAATTAAAACAATTTGTGAAAAATTTACATATACTATATATGTACATATAATTTTCCCCTTTCTGTAGCTATCTGCCTATGCCAGACATTATGTGCATGGAATGTCTATCACGAAAGCTGCAAGAGGCAGTAACTCTATATTTGCGGGTGGTGAAAACAGTGGACCTGTGTGCCGGCAGGTGGTGGGAGTACATGCCTTCAGGTTAGGAAAGCTTATGCCACATGTTGGATTATAAACATGCATATTATTGTCAGTGTTGATCTAAGAGCATTCACGTTCACTCTGTTACACATTCTATGTGTAAAGGGAAATTTTCCAACAAGTTTAATTGTCTCTGTTTAATTCTTTAATTCAAAAGTTGTAAGAGCAGCAGGTATAATAAGGTAATTTATTGTGTTTTTGTCCTAATCATGTTGGATTTTTAAGCATATTTGGTGTCAATTTTTCCTGCAAGTCTGACCCGATTTTACAGATGACATATTAATGAAGGCATATTGAGCATCCCAAATAAATCTAAAGTTTTAAAGCTTTTATTTATTTATTTATTTATTTAGTTAGTTTTGTGCACTTCACATAGGTTTTACAGACACAAATTTCCTCACCCTGCTGAAGAAGATGCCCGATTTGGAGCAGTTGTATGGTTTACACCCACGTTATTTAGAGCGTAGAAGGGTCAGAGGATATGACGCTTTTAGTATTCCTGGTGTTTTGGAGGCTCTCCAGGCTTGTCCTAGCCTTTTGGTGAGTGCAGTATATGCAATTATTTGTTGTTGTTGTTTTTTTGTCTGCTCAAATTAAGTTGTTTTAAAGGGTGTGGAGACATCTCATTTGGAGCTGGTAGAAGCAATATGGAACTACATGCCACAAGTTCACATCCTTGGAAAGTTCCGGAACCGCAATGGAGCATTTCCTATTCCCACAGAAAACAAACTTACAATTCCAGCTGCAGCTAAAATTCAGACACTTCACCTTGTTGGTATGGATCAAACCGTTACAATTTTCCTGTGTAATTTCTTGCATTAACTTGATAAGTTAATAAGTGGCTCTATTAATGTATAAAATAATTTAATTCCTTAGGTGTCAATGTCCCAGAAATTCCTTGTGTGTCCATGCTCAGACACTTGTATCTGAAGTGGGTTCGCCTTACAAAACCTCAGCCATTTAAGGATTTTTTATGTGTGAGCCTGCGCACATTTGTCATGAGGAACTGTGCTGGGCCCACCAACTCCTTGAAGTATGTACCACTGGTGACGGGTTTGGCCTCTGCACGCAATTTGGAGCAGCTAGAACTTGTAAGGGTTCCTTTCTTAGGAGGACTAATACAACATGTGGTGGAAGACAGCTGGAGGTCAGGTGAGGACAAATTTGCATACCATTGTTTCTGTCTGTATATTTGTTTCACTTACAGTAGTACATAATACCATTAAAGCCTAAAATATTTGGTGTGTGTTTTTCATTTAGTGCATATACCGTGTCGGGTGATATTTTGTAGAAATATAGTAGTATAGCAATCTGGCAAAAATATCTTGGCACAAAATAACAGGCAAAAACATCTGGAAAATATCCCAGCATTTTCAGCATTGTTCATGGTCCACAAGTTTGTAATGTTTTTGTGCCATTATGACTAATGTGGTACCCCTGAGCACATTATGCTGTTGGTGGAACTTGGTGTTTTATTTTAAAAAAAAAGTGATAGTAGAAAAGGGGAGGGGTGAATGGAAGAGGAGGTGGGGTTGTGAAGCAGGAGTCGCTTTTGGTGACAGAAGGCTGTTGCAGCAGTAGGATGCAGGTGAGCGCCTGGGCGAAACCAGATTTGGTTATGTCAAGGTGACAGGTGGTGGGCAGTTCTCTATGGGCTGCTCGTTGGCAGAGAGGTTGTAGAAGGATCAGAATTTGCAAGAGCATGAAATAGGATTAGCATTTACTTTGTGTGCATGTACGTGTGCATGCAGTACTGTGCAAAAGTTTGCAAAACGTGCAAAACGCCTTAGAAAACATCAGTGTTAGTAGTTTATTCTTTATTAAATAACAAAATGGAAAGTAAAGAGAAATCCATATGAAATCAGTATTTGGATGTGGATGTAAGTTGCCTCATTCATTGCCAAGGCTTCAATGAAGAGGCCAAGGCTTCGTTGGGGCCAAATAATCACTTTCAGCATTTCTTGTTCTTCTCTCCTGAAAATAGTTCTTGTATTGGCTGTATGCTTGAGATTGTTGGGGCCAATCGGATGCCTCCCAGATGGTATCACATGATGGATAAGTATCTGCCTGTATTGCTTAGCATTGCGGACACTATTAATCCTCCAACCAAATCTCCAACTCCATTTGCAGAAATCCAGCCCCAAACTTGCTTCACAGCCTGCATATACTCATAATTGTACTTCTCTTCAGCCCTTCATTAAATATGTCTCCTGCTACATTTTGACTCCCCAGTCCAAAACACCTGCTGCCATTTTTCTGCACCGGAGTTCCTATGTTTTCATGCATAGTTTAGTTGCTTAACCTTGTTTTCTAATCAGTGGTATGGCTTTTGGGCCACAATTCTTTTATGGGTACCACTTCTATACAGACTTCTCCGGACAGTAGATGGACGTACCTGGTCCCACTGATTTCCACCAGCTCTTTGCTGATGGCACTACTGTACGTCTTCCAATGTTGAAGAGAATGTAAGCATGTGTTTTTATCTGCTGCATTAAGGTTCCTTACCTGACCAATGCGTCTACGGTTCTCAACATGGATAGGTTTTTTTTTGTGCTTCTTCATAGCTTGAAAAGCTTAAACAGCAAATATTGCATTTTCAGTCTGCTATGAAATGGTTTCAACGGAGAGACCCTGCTGATACAGTATAACTACCTTGAATCATGTTGCTGTGCTCAATCTCGTTGTGGTGTCTGACTTGTGTGTTCTACAACCTGACCTTAGTAGCAAAGTTTCACTGTTTCTCACCCAGTTATAAGCCTCCTACACAGCTTCAATTATAACTGTATTTCTTCCAACATATGAAATTGATATACCATGCAATAGCACCTGTATGGTATACTGGTTATACACCTGACTCTGATCCTACAAAATCTATGCCTTTGTGAATTATTTAAGTGAAAAAATGTATTCTGGTTTGAAGGAAAAGGATAGTTCACTTAGATTGATTTAGATTTGTCTTTTTTTCTTTTCAAAGACTACAATCAAGTGTTTGTGATAACTGACAATAAGTCTTTCACGTTGCTGTGGAGAAATTTTGTCTCACTGTTCTTTGCAGAATTGTTTTAGTTCCACCGCATTGGAGTGTTTTGGAGCATGAATGGCCTGTTTATGGTAATCTCAATCGAACTTAAGTCCAGACTTTGAATAGCCCACTACAAAATCTTAATTTTATTTAAAACCTTAATTTAGTTTTTTGAGCCATACAGAATTGGACTTGCAAGTGTGCTTTGGATTATCGTCCTACTGCACAATCCAAGTGCGCTTGAGATGGTAAACTGATATGTTTCACGATTTTCTGGTAGAGCACAGAATTCATAGTTCCATCAATTATGGAAATAATTGGAATAATGGAAATTATGGAAATAATTGGTGTCCAGGTCCACCATCACACTGTCCATGTTTGACTGTTGACAAAGTTTTTGCAAAGTGTTGACAGTGTGGACGCCGTGTGAGGACAAAAAGGCTCATCTCACATTTGCCAAAAAACATCTTGAAAGAACATCAAGAATTCGGGGGAAATATTATATGGAATGATGAGGCAAAAGGTGAACTTTTTGGAAGGTGTGCGTCCTGTTACATCAGGTGTAAAACTAACATAGTATTTCATAAATAGAATATCTTATCAACAGTAAAACATGGTGGTGGAAGTGTGATGGTGGACCTGAATGACTTGCCATAATTGATGGAACCATGATATAACAAAAAACTTTGATGTAATATGTTGCTTTATGATTTGGTTTTGTTCATAGTAATGCAGACATGATAAACACGTAAAAAATTTTGTATTTGAGATATTATGGTATATGATGATATAACATTGCACACATAAATACTGGGGATGGGAGTCAATATTATCACCCAATTTTTGGTCATGATACTTGCTGATTCAAATTATATTGCAATTCTGTGTCACGATTTAAAAAAAAAAAAATCCCGATTTGTATGTTTGACATAACATACTGTCAAACATACCCCTGTGCTTGCCAATAAGGGTTTCTTGACCGAGTACTAAGTCACATTTTTCTTGGGGATTAAATAGTTATTTTACTCACTGAAATGCAACTCAATTTATAATCTTTGTATCATCTGCTTTTTTTTTTTTTTTACTGATTACTTTTGGTTGATGGTCTGCCTCTATCCTTTACAATAAACTTATGATTAAAAAGTATAGACCCTTCATGTTTTGGTAAGTGGGCAAAATCAGCAGGTGATCCAAATAATTATTGTCCCTACTGTATCTCTGCTGTCATCCACTATAATTATTTCTAAACAGACTTGACAAAAAACTCGCTGCAACCATGCATGATGCCATTGGGTGAATAGTTTAGAGCCTCTCTCCTGCAGTTGTGGGCACGTGCGTGATTTTTCGAGGCTAATTTGATTGATGTGTGTGTAATGAGTGGGTTTCAAAACTAATTCACAGAGTTTGGAGGAAAAGGCTGATCTGAGGCCTTTTAACATGCGTGACTTTTGATAATGGAAAGCCATAAAAATGTTTTTCTATTGCACCACTCGGAAGCTTGTGCACTCTCCACAGAATCAGTTGTATTTGCGGCTGATCAGTTATAGCCGTTCAAGCATAAAACCAGGCAATTCAGGTCACTTAGCTGATTGACAGGTGTGTCTTTTATTATAAATGTAAAAAAATAACGATAATTATAAAAATAATCGATTCTATAGTCAGTGTGGTGATACATGGATTGGCACAGAAAAGAATCACGATTTTGAATAATTTTTCCCCCATCCGTTCATGCATGTGCGCGTGTGTATGTTGCCAGCACACATGCACTACCAATCAAAAGTTTGGACACACCCTCTCATTTTATCATTTATACCGAAGACATCCATACTTTGAAAGAACATGTATGAAAATATGTAGCAAACAAAAAAGTGTTAATGCAGACTGTTTTAGATTGTCCAAAGTAGCTGCATTTAAATTTGATGACAGCTTGGCACACTTATGGTACTCTCTCATCAGATTTACAAATTGGTCACCTGAAATGCTTTTCCATTCCTTGTCAAGAGTAAATTTGTGACATTTCTTGCCTTCTTAATATGCTTAGACCATCAGTCATCTTGTGCAGAGGAAGGATGGGTACGGAGTCTGAACGTCGTAAATGAGGAAGCGAGATGAAAGAAGTGATTTAAGTTGTGTTCAAATCATTTGCTAATCTCTGGCCTAATTGGTGAATTAATAAAAAATATTTTGTTTTGATTGCTATACCAGTTCCACTTATTGGTCATCATGACTATCTGCACTACAGAAAATCAGAATTCACAAAATTCAATAAACAGAGGTGGCATGTAATGTGGCACTCCCAGAGGATATGCAGATCTGGATTCGATTCATCTGATGCCTGGGGCAGGGCCTGTTGGTGTGAGGTGGTCTAGTTTAGTGGCCATCCAGTGGTGGTGTGCCATAGTTGAGCAGCCCTTCTGTACTCTTCTCTGTTTGATGCTGCCTGGGTCTTTGTGCTGGGATGGAAGCTGAGCAAGAACTATCCTGTGTTAGATGCCAACGTGGCCAGAGCAAACTCTGTCACCACAAACTTCTCTTTGGATAGTTTGAAAGCCTGCAAGCCAACAGTTTTTTTTATTTTTATTTTTTTGTGACTGTAGGTCATCTAACCAGTTCTGTCTTTTTTCAGCCATATTGGTTGCGCCTTTGATGGCCTTCACATGGATGTCCATCTAGCCTGGTATTATAGGCCCAATAGTTAAATTTCCCTATTACACTGGTTGGGTAACAACGACAGTAGTTTGAGGAGCAACCAAAAATTTGTGCCTGCCATCAGAAGTGCATCTTGCGCAGCGTCTAAAATAAATCTTTATACACACTTCTGTGGTTGCCGTTAGATTAGCAGCTCAGTTTACAGTAATCAGTATCAGTTATTGATAAGCAACTTTAATTGCGCTCCTAGCATATAAAATTTTGTTTATTGACATTGATGCAACATGTGCCAGTTGTTTCATAGATAGAGCAAGGATAACAGCAGCCTGTTGTCTCTATGTTGTTCCTCGTAACATGATTTATGTTCCAGGAGGATTTCGCAATTTGCACACTATTGTATTTGGTGCTTGTAAGAATGCTCTTGAAGTGGACTTAGGCTACCTCATCATTACTGCTGCACATGGGTAAGAGGGGCTCTGTCATTAAAATAATTTGTACATTTTATGATTGTTTTAATATCATTGAATAATTTTGTTGCACAGATTGCGTGAGGTTCGAATTCAGCCTTCGTTGACCAAAGATGGGGTCTTTTCAGCACTGAAAATGGCTGAACTTGAGTTTCCACAGTTTGAGACTTTGCATCTTGGATATGTTGATGAGTTCCTTTTACAATGTAAGTATGAGACAGGCTGTTGGATATTAAATCAGTTGTTAATTTATTTTTTTTAAATTATTGTGCTTCAGAACTCTCACTTATTTGTGGTTTTTGAGCTTGAATTGTCAAGCAATCTGATATCTGTAAAATTGAGAATGCAATCCAAACAGAGACACGTGCAGAGGCAGGTACCAACAAGCATTAGCATTTGGTAAGAGGAAAAAGACTGAGCATTTTTATTCTTAGCCTGGGTCAACACTGCAAGATGGCAATCCTTTTCAGATTGCAAGGGGATCATGATTGAAAGGAAAAAAAAGAGGTTGGTTTAGAACTGGACTAAACACACAGGTTTCAAATGTTAACATGCTATTTCCTCTAAATTTTTTTTATTTTTTGCTTTTTATTTTGTGGATTTGTTTGCCATGCGTTATTTCTGTAGCAGCATGGATATTTACAGTATCCAAGATCTCAAAATTCAGATGTCAGTCTTGTAGCACTAGACCCATAAAGTCTGAATGCTTTAATGACTACCAAGGGTCCTTTAGTACTTGTGTACACGTTGATGATGTACATGCTGCTCAATAAAGATTTAGCTTTTTTTGCTTTAATGTTAAACTTTTGTACTTCGTTTGTATTGTTTCAAGGTAGCCCTTAGTTTTTAAGTGAGAAAACTAATGTTAAGTAATGTGCTACATTTAATTAATCATGATTTAACTTTAATTTTAAAATTAGTTTTAAAAATTTGACAAAAAGGTGAATGGGATTGTGATTTCAATCCAATTCGAGACCCACTCCGTGACCCTTGCTCGGAGTGTGAGTTCCTACGATGATGCAGTGAATGTAGCTCCACCTCTAAAGTTTTTGCTGTCGCTACCAGTTTGGTTAATTTTTCAATCGTAGCGACCCCACATTGATTTAAACAAATTCGTAAGCACATGAAAGTGACTCTACAGCGCATTTTGATACGAGCAATAAGGACGTGTTATTGACATAATATTTCAATAGCCAGCAGTTAAAGAATTTAACGATGTTCTACTGAGCCCTAGGTAACTGATAATGAATCCGTACCGTCACTACCAACATAAATCGAAATTAAAATGATGCTACTGACTTTTAAAAACTATTATGGAGGTGTTAACAATATGATGACCTGATATCGTCTTAATTGACCTGATATTGACGTTGACATGTAATCATTGTCTATAGCCATCATATGTCCCGCCTGCACTTTCTCACATACACAGGTATACTGTAGCTGGCTTCACTAATGTGCGAAGGCCCTCTTGTTTTTCTAAGTATTATTATTTTTAGAGGCCAAGCACTATGACATCAGCACGATGATGACATGACTATGATGTCATCACAATCGCTCTGAATGTGCATCTCAATATATAATACCATTAAAAAAGTTTATTTATTTCAATAATTCAGTTCAAAAAGTGAAACTCGTATACTGTGTACTGTAGATCCATTACACAGACTGATGTATTTCAAATGTTTATTTCTTTTCATTTTGAGGATTATGGCTTACAGCTAATAAAAACCCAAAATTCAGTACCTCAGAAAATTAGTGACTAATGATGTCATACTCTAAGTTAATTTTAAACAAGTGCAAAGGTTTCCTGAGTCTTTAAATGGTCCCTCAGTCTGGTTCAGTAGGCGGGCTGTTTAGAGAGTGCTGTATCCAAGCTCAAGTTGAATAGAAGGAAAAAATGCCAGAAAGAAGTGCAAAAGCAACAGGGATAAACCGTAGCCTTGAATGGTTCGTAAAAAGAAGCCCATTCAAGAACTGAATTCAAGAAATGAAGTCCTCGCTAATGTATGATGATGATGATGATGAGATTCCTGGTCTTAGAACTGGTCTTATTTCTAGTTAATTTTGCTACAGTATTATTATCTATAAGAGTGGAGAGATGCATCGATCTAGCAACACTAAGAGTTTTTTTGTAGTTCAGGATGCTGTCCTTCAATGCTTTTTGGAATATTAACAAATTAGTTTGACCCCATTTACGTTTAAATTTTCTGTTTTAAAGTGCGTGCATGGTCATTATACCAGGGAGCGAGTTTCTTCTCTCTATATTTTCCTTACTAGAGCTACATTATCTAAGGTATAACGGAATGTTGACTCTAAATATTCAGTCGCCTGATCGAGTTCTGTGGTGTCAGACCGCGATCCAATCAAAGTTGATAACTCTGGGAGATTATTGATAAAGCTTTGTGTGGTAGTTGATGTGAATGTTTAATTAAGACAAGCTGGTGATCTGAGATAACTCCAGATCTTTTTATTCTTGCGTTTAATTGCTTGTATAGCACTTTGAGATGTGTCAACAAATGTAAAGTGTTTTATAAATATTGCATTATTGCATTATTTTTATTATTACTGCAGACTGGGGAATTATGGTTATATTTCTTATACTTAATCCGAAGGATAATATTAAATCTAAAGTGTGACTTGCTTTATGAGTGGGTCCTACTACACACTGATTTACTCCTATTGAGTCCAATATGGACATAAATGCTGTTCTCAGAGGGTCTTCTGGATTCTCAAAATTAATATCAAAATCTCTAGCAATTAACACTTTGTCTACAGGAACGACCAGGTTTGAGAGAAAATCTGCAAATTCACAGAGAAACTCAGAGTACGGCCCTGGAGGTCTGTAAATGATAATTGGTGGGATCGACTGAGCAGACTTCATATTTGTAGCTACACTTTTTATGATGATGTTGAGATTCCTGGTCTTAGAACTGGTCTTATTTCTAGTTAATTTTGCTACAGTATTATTTTCTATATTTTTTATTTACTATAGAGAACTTAAAATGCATTAAATTTGAGTCTGTGTTTTTGTACGATAGACAGATTATCATGGTAAATAACTGCAACGCCTCCTCCTCTCCCAGTTAGCCAAGGCTGGTGTATGTAGCTGGATCCAGGAGGACATTTAGAGCTACATACTCGTTCTCTTTAATCCAGGTTTTTTTAAACATAATATATCAACCCTTTCTATGAATGCGCCTTTCTATGAATACGCCGTTTTCATGAGGGTGGGGCTAAATAACACGCATCTATGTTTATTAATCCTCGCGATCGGTTTTATTAAAACGCATGCCCAGTTTAGTATTCAGTGTGCAGTTTGTTCAGTTTGTATATCGGTTATGTTACAACTAAATTATAACACTCAAAAAGACCTTTTATTTGGGGTAAAGTGACTGATGTATCTAACTTTTTTTTAGCAGAGCCTCTGTTTCACTGAATAATCCACAACTTTTCGTGAATATGTAAAACCTATTGACATCTCTCAGGTGACATCTCACACACACACACTCAACACACTCGATCATAGAATGGCAACTCCCGAAAAGCATACCACACGTCAGCAGCATGTTGCTCCCCCCCAAACAGCACAGCAATGAGCATTTACTTAAAGCTGAACAGAGTCATTTACATAAATCAGTGATCAATAGCTCATGATACATACATTTAAACTATTTATTCATAAGATGTACCTGTTTTACATGGAAATTTATAGGCTTGTCACTGAACAATTTATCCTGACAAAGAGCTATATAACAGTAGTGGCAGCTGGCACACCTAAAAATAGATGCAGGATTATTTTTTTATAGTCTAAATAAAACTGCTTTTCTAAACGTGGGCTATTGTTATTTACTTACAATATTTGTTCATATAATTTAAATAAGGTTTGGGCGCGGGATTTTGAGCTGGCATTGTGATCCTCCTGTTTAATTTCCTATGTAGGCTCAACCGCACGCATAAAGTTTTCCAGAGTGCACCAGCAGAAGTAGACTAATGATTATGAATGCGTCAGGGAAAAACAGCAAGGAGACTGACAATTTTAATAATTTATTTTTACAAATTACATAATCTGAAATTTGTTTTCTATTAGTTTATATAAAAGCAGACATTTCACTTTTTATAAGTATATAATTTTCAACATCTGTGTGGCAAGTATACAGTTTATTTTCTGACATGCTCAAATTCCCTGAAACCAATAAAACTGCACAAATCTGTGTCTAAAAGTTCTGATTTTAAGCAATGAGTTTTCACTCCAAATATTGACTGTTTATTAAATTATTTTATTACTCTTTATTGCTCTTTATAGAAGTTTATTTTATGCAGAAAGTTTTCAAAAGCATCTTTTGCTTATGCCATATTTTTGTATGTCCCCAAGACTTTGGCACAGTACTATAAGTAAAATAGTTGTTAGGTTTTACTGAGCTTGCTGGAGAATGAGTTCTTCTGGTAACTTTCATACTCCCTCCTTTCTATTTTTATGCCAGTCCCAGGAGTGTACGTTTTTTTTTGTTTCCATCTAAAAACTGGTCTGTCTCGTACTATTTTTTTTTCTTTTTTTTTTCTTTACAGCCATGCATATTTTCTCCTTTAATGTTATTTATTTATACATTTTTAAGTTATATATGGAAATACTGAATGATTTTGTATATAATTATGCAGACATGATAAACATATATAACAAAATTGGCACAGCATATAATATGGTGCCTAAGACTTTTGCACAGTACTGTGTATGTATATGCGTGTGTGTGTGTGTGTGTATGTGTGTGTGTGTGTGTGTGTGTGAGTAAATGCTTTTACTTTCACTAGCTGTGGTTTTTACTGTACATTTTTATCA
>JAQMYJ010000002.1:13838355-13850733 GCA_030014305.1 Clarias laeviceps | reverse complement strand
GAAATCATGGAGGGATCTACAATTTTCAGCATAGGTGCATTTCCACAGTGAGAGACAGAATCTAAAAAGAAAAATCCAGATATCACATTGTATGATTTTTAAATAATTTATTTGTGAATTACTGTGTTAAATAAGTATTTGATCACTTGAGTCAAAATTTTTAACATTTGGTACAGAAGCCTTTGTTAACAACTACAGAGGTCAAACGGTTCCTGTAGTTCTTCACCAGGTTTGCACACACTGCAGGAGTAAAAATAAGCATCTCCAAATTTTTGCCTGACAGCTTGTTGCGCTTCTCTTCTATAATACTCCCTTTTGTGCTAAATAGTCTCTCGCTACCAATACTTGTACATGGGGCACAAAGGTAGGTTCGTCCTGCTTGTGTGAGAGCAGGAAAGGCATTAATTGTTTTGCCAAAAAACAAGAGGCTGTCCATTTTGTGGGAAAACTGTCTCAGAAAGGTAGAGGTTCAACTTCAATGATACTGAGCTGCTCAAATGTTTTATGATTGAATGCATTTCTAAAGCTATGCTTGTGTTTTGTTTTGTCAGAAGAGCATTCCCCAAAAATATATGCTTATTTATTAATTTAACTGAGGAAATGCCAGCGAGGATTAATTCTTGCAAGATTATTGCAATATGAATTAAGGACCCTACTAAAATAATAATGTACATGTTCCAGCTTATATTGATTCTGAATTTAAATGTCTTGAAATGACAGACAATGCGTCTTCCTGAGGCAGTTGTATCAGCGATGCTGCGTTGTGACTTAACTCCCTCGGCTACAGCAAGCTGGAGTGAATGTGACATGCACGGCAGGCTGGGTAGATTGGCATTACTCATGTTCTTTGCATTATCCCTTAGAATAACGTGCCCCTTTTCTCCTCGGGACTCCCCATGCACGAAACGTCGCTAAATGCAGAAGCGAGAGCCACCGCGGTATGTGTGATCCTCTCTCACGCTCTCGCGCTTATCAACTTTGAGGTTTGTGTTGTTAAAATGCTTTGGGTGCTTCCCGCTTCATGGAATTTGCTTGTTACACAAGGTGCAGATTGCTAATGTATTGTCCATTTAAGCAGCGCGCAAAAAAATTGTCATGCGAGTTTTGCGTCATCTGATCAGCTTTTCTAGATTGGTCATTATAAAGACCACCAATCAAACTTCCCAAAGCATATGTCGGCCAATTATGATCAGCGACCGATAAATCGGAGCACCCTTGCTAAAGACATATCTGTTTCGTCAATATTTGGGTTAATCATCATCATTAAAAAAAAGATTTATATATATTGTATTTCATTTACATATTTCTTTCTAAATGTTTTGATTATTTTGTATATGCAAAAATGTAGTGTTGGAAATTGGTAATATTGGTAAAATTTTTAGGCTGTCACATTATTTCATATAGGAAAATGCATTTTGCCTTAAGAACTCATTAGCATTAAATTCATATGCTAAGGTACCACTGTATGTTGCAATAAAGAATAGTTTTTGTGTTGATTATGTGCGACTCAAAGTTTTTTCCCCATGCACAAAACCCCATTTATCAAAATGACCCTTGTGCATGATCATACATGTCCTTGGTTACTCGTCCTCTGCCATGGTTTGCAACATGCAAATAAATCTTTAAATGGACAAATTAACAATCCCATAGCTATGGGTGCTGGTGGATTCTGAACGTTATACAAGGCATGCTCCTAATTTTGTCAGTTGGTGGCTAAGATCTTGGCATCGTTTAGGTTGAGACGGCTATTGTTCAGATCTTCCTTAATTGTTTATGAGCCAGGTTACTTTGAGGCCACTTGCTGGATCTTCCACTAGGTTGGTTGGTTGTTGCCAGAGGAGTTGGTTCAGTAGTTGAGTGGCATTCAATCGACAGATATGACCGAACCCTTGGAGTCACAGTTTTTAAACATGCTTTTCGATGTTTACCTGGTAGTCGCATCTCTCAGGGATGACTTTGTTTCGAACATGGTCACAAATGGAAATTTCCAGTATCCAGCGCAGGCAACACATTAAAAAAAAAAAAAAAAACCTTGAGCTTGTTAAGATCGGACTTAAGGAGCACCAATGTCTCAAAGCCATGAAAGAGTATTGGGAGAATGAGTTTCCAAAAGAGGCAGATTTAAGTATTGTGTGAGATCTTCTGCTTCTTCCATAGGCACCCCTGCTGCCTCTCCAATTATGCTGTGGATGTCTGTCAAGAATGACATTTTTTCCTCCTGAACCACCTGACACACGTGTTCAAATGGGGGTTTTGATTTGTCTTTCTGACCAGCATACGACCAGTTCTCTGAGTTTTCTTGGACATTTCTCATTGTGGAAACTGCAAGCTGACAACGCTTTGCTATCTTCTTGTAGCCTTCTCTTGCATTGTGGGCATCAATAACTTTTATTTAATAACTTTTAAGTCTTACACTGCTACTTTGTGGAACCCATGGTTGTTGAGTGTACGCAGGTGTGTGTGCAATAAGTCCAGTCGTTGAAATTTCTCCGCTACTAAATATTCCACAGTCAACTGTTGGTGGTACAGCAACTCAGCCAAGAAGTATTATGCCATGTGAAATCACAGCACGGGATCAGTGGATACTTTCAGAGGTATAGTGCATTTGTGGAGGGGGGGATTATGATGTGGGGTTGTTTTTCAGGAGTTGGGCTCGGCCCCTTAGTTCCAGTGAAAGAACTCTTCATGCTTCAGCATACCAAGACATTTTGGACAATTTCATGCTCCCACCAGTCCCCAAAACAAGGTCCATAATGACATTTATGAGTGAGTTTGGTGTGGAAGAACTTGACTGTCCTGAGTCCTAACCACAACCCAATAGAACACCTTTGGGATAAATTAGAGTGGAGACTGCGAGCCAGGTCTTCTCATCCAACATTGGTGTCTGACCTCACAAATGCGCTTCTGGAAGAATGGTTGAAAATTCCCATAAACACACCCCTTTGTGGAAAACCTTTCTGGAGGAGTTAAAGCTGTTATATGCAAAGGGTGGACTAACATCATATTAAACGCTGTGGATTAAGAATTGGATATTATTCAAGTTCATACGCATGTGAAGGCAGACATGTGAATACTTTTGGTAATATAGTGTATATCAAAAACAGCTTTAAGTTCAGTGTAAATAAAAGGTACGCCTATCATTTAGAGGCACAAAAGTAAGCCTATAATAATAAATTTGCCTGGTCTTGTGGCAAGCACGTGTATGTGTAATGACAGTGACTGAAAGAGGGAAAAGAAAGTGGAAAGAGATTATTTTTTTTTCTGTTTATTAATAATTAGGCTGACTCTGAATACTTTCAGTCATAGATCTATTCAACCAAATTGCCTGATCCAATATATTTGTAGGTCCCACAGGTTGCTGAGATTAGTGTTTGTGTCTTTTCCTTGCTCAAAGGTGCTCGAATTTGTCCTTAAATCACTCTTAAGCTAAGACTCCTAGCTTGAAGTTTTCAAGCTAACTTAGGAAGTCTTTGAGAGGATTTTTCAAAGCTTTATGAATACATGCCCTGATCAGAAATATTTTACTGATATCTACAATAATATCTACAATGAGCACTTTTGATGAAAGAGATTTTTCAGTGCAAATTTTATATATAAGGTGTTGGCTGTGCAGTCAATTTTATTTATATTGGGGAGCACACATGCATATATAAAGTTTTCCATTTAATATTTTTAGATCTTAATATGGCACATTTTAATGTAAAAAAAAATGTTGCCTGCAAAACAGCATCAATTCTTGAAGGTACATTTACCAATAGTTTTTGAAGGAATTCGGGAGGTACGTTATTCCAAACATCTTTGAGAACTAGCCCCAGATCATCTGTGGATGTAGGCTGCCGTAAATCCTTCTGTCCCTTCATGTAATTCTGGACAGACTTGATTGTGGACTTTTCCAGAAATGCAGTCCCAAAGTCTGCCAGTCTACTGCCATTTCATCAAGTCTAGTCTCTGAACACAGAGACTAGACATGATGACTTGGCAGTTATGAGGTGACCCATTTTATAAAATGTGCTCATGTTTTGAGTTGGTTTTATATTGGGAGATTTAGCCTTTTTTTTTTTTTTTTTTTTTTTTCCGAAATAAACACAATAACGGTGTAATTTCTTGTTGTGGAGAGGACAGAGAACGAAGTACACTTGAATATATTTTGATATTTTGTGTCAAATAATTGGAGGACACTCTGAACATCTTTGACAACTGTCATATTTTTTTTAAGATTTATTATTGTTCCTCCCAATTAAAAATAAAATTATTGGTTTTAATAAGAAATGGCTTGGAAAGCATTCCATAAAATACAGTGATTAGTGTTTCTTGTTTCTTCATAACACAGTTTTCCTTTCCTTTCATAGGTAAGTTAAGTCATACTGAATTGGTTAAATATGGCCTTGCTGATGTGATAGAAAACCCAGGAATTATCACTGATGTTGGAATGAAGGCTGTTAATGAAGTGTTTCCCTCCATCAAGTATCTTGTTATTTACAACTGCCCACATCTTCACAACCCACACAGCTGGATCACAGGTATTTCTTATGCATTTCTAAAAAAAAAAAAAAATTTTTATTCTTTTAACCATTTGTTTTTCAAAAATGTTTTACACAAATATTTTAGTCACTATAACCTTTATAATTCACTAAGTACACTAAGTTTTTATTACTTAGTTTGTGCTAAACTGTGTATAAAATATATATATTTTTATAAAGTAGATATACTGTAGGTGGTTTTTGGCTGAGCTATAGGTGGTCTCTAGCATTTTGCATTAGTGTTTAATACCTCCCTGCTGTATTTAAATATAAAAAATATTACTTAAATGATTTCAAGGCATTTATTGAAAGGTGTTTTTTCAGTAAATTACTAATTAAAATCTTTGTATGTATCTTTTATTGTTTGGATTTGTTTAGTACCCTCTATTAGCAGATGTCATCACGAAATGTTTTGAACAAATTCGTATGGTTATTTAGCCCTGTAAGGAGCAAGTGGATACAAAAAAGCCAAGGAAATAATCTGTAAAATGACAAAGGGGTGACACTGAATAAGCCAGACTCAAAATGGAACTTGTCCTTTTTGTGGTTTTAAAAAATTATGAAATTAGAAGTGACATTAGCAGTCCAAAATCGCAGAAGTAGCTCATCTGTATTGCACCAGATACCAATATTTACAACTATATACAATATTTTGTGTGTCAATGTATAAAATGTCTAAAGTCTGTGTAGGGCTTCAGCTCTTGGTCAGAGGTGAATCGAATCTTTAAGGATTCGGGTAGATTTTATTTAACTGAATAAATTTTATAACAAATACTTGATCATCTATCCATCCAGTGTTTAGCATGATTTAGTGTACCAATTCTGCTTATCACATGGCCACCGATGATAACACAAAATCCGGTATTTATCAATTATGAGCAAGGTAACATAAGATCTGGGCAAATGCTTAGACTTCAAAATACATGACCAAGACAACAGTTATTTATAAAGAAACAAGAATTTATTGAACTAATCTATGACCCATGAAACTATGCTACTTGAACGTACACACACACATAAACAAACAGTTTGGAGGGTGAAAGTGGAGTTCTTCTAGTACTGTTTACCTGAGAAAGTCACAAGAGCAGAGCCTTGGGTTTAATCTTGGTGTTTAGTTTTGCGAGCACCAATTTTTAGCAAGGTAAGAAGCTTTGTTTGTTTACTTGCATTACATTTCGATCTCATCCATTGGTTCGCCTCCAGCAAAGGGAATCGCAGCGTTGCTGATTGGTTGGTGCGCTGTTGTTGAGATGACGTCTTTTGTGGAATCTCTTCTGTGACGCGTTAGTTGCCTGGTTACCGATGGCGGCACTCTGGAACTTCTGAGAGTTTCTTCGTTGCAAGACTTTGGTGTTTTGGCACAAAGACTCGTTGAGAGTTCTTGAAGAGCAGATGACACGGTCGCTTAGTGGTGCAGCATCAAAAAGACGACGTGGCGACAGATGTGACGAGGCTGTTCAGCCTTCGGTTTTTGACCCTGCAGAGTTGGTCCGTCCCACGGGTGATTGGTCCAATCGGATGTGGTTGCGGGGCTTAGCCACGCTTCACGTGGTTCCCCCTTTTGTGCATACCTTAGCCTTGTTTCAGCTGTCACATGGGGCCCATAAGGTTGGAGTTTTTAATACCTTTTATAATGTTTTAATGTTTTATAATGTTTTAATTTTCATGAGCTCTATGGCTGCAACAACGAATCGATTAAATCTATAAAAATCGATTACTAAAATAGTTGGTAACGGGGATGCCCTTTGGCATCAGGGATGGCTTACAGGCCAGATGAGCTCCTTTATTTTCTTTTGTTGTAAAGCTGCCCATTTTTGTTGGGCAAAAGCCTTAGGGTGCCATACATTATTATTTTGTGTTCAGCTTCTAAGTTCACTCCCCAAAGTGTCTCAATGATACTGAGGCCAGGAGAATGTTATGTCCACTCCACAGCCTCGTTATTTTCTGTAGTAACCACTGAAGGGTTATCTTTAGCCTTGTGCTTTGGATCATTGTTATAATGATTAATGCCAATAAATGCAAATTGGCCTCCTGTGTTTTCTGATGATATTCCGCATTCACCTTGTCCTCAATTTTTACTCAATCTTCCTTTGACTCTGCAGATGAACCCCCCCAGCATGTCAGAGATCTGACCTGAAGAGCAATGAGTTCAAATGACTTTGTGCCAGAATTTTTTTTATCCATGTCTAGATGACCTGTGACCACGTGTGTGCGCGTAAAACATATTTTCTGTTTGTATGCGTGTGTGTACAGCACGCATGTACTGTTTATTATAACACACGTGTGTGTACACATGTAAAGCAAAAGAAAGTCTCATTAGAGAGGTTAAAGATCCATTTTCACTCTCTCAGCCTGCGAGAGGAAAAGGGGAGGGGCTCATTCCTCCTCTCCTCTTATTTTAGTTTCTCACACACACACACACACACACACAGAGCTACTGCGTACACAAACGGAAAAGCTAATATTAGGATTTACACAAACGGAAATACTTGTCAGGATTAATTTGTACTTTTTAAGGTAAAGTGCAGGTTAATTTGTCTTTTTTTTACTTAAAATTTTGTATTAATTATTTTTTGGGGGGCTGTGGAACAAATAATTTGAGTTTCCATTATTTCTTATGAAAAAAATCTATTTGGTTTACGAGTGTTTTGATAAAGTCCGCATCTGGAATTAATTATGTTCGTAATCCAAGATTCCACTGTACTGCCTTATTGTGCATCTTGCTATGCTATATGCAATGCTACTTATTTACAGAGCAGCCTGTATTTCAAGACTTTTCAAAATCTTTGCCTATTTATACACACACTTAAGTAAGTCACAGATGTAAAAGGTTTTCTTTCATAGCCATTTAAACCTGTCTGTTTAGTGAAAAATTGTACAAACTCCAAATTAAGGCTGTAATTGTTAATTATTATCATAACCTAAGGATATACCTCGGCCATAATTTTTCATGATTTTAAGTATTTGATTAGCACTGTGTTCTGAGTGCCCTGATTCTCCATGTTGAGTGTAAATAATTTCTGCATTGCTTTTCCATTGGTAGATCATTCTCGCTGGAGCAGATTGCTGGACCTTACACTACTCCGCTGTCATGCCATTAAGCTTGAGTCTTTTAGCCAGTGTATTGAAATGCTGCCCAACCTGGAGTTCATCTCACTAGACCAGATGTTCCGTGAGCCCCCAAAGGTAAGTAGGAGTATAAAATCAAGTATGAATGAGACAATAAAGCAAATTTTCAGTTTTTCATTAAATCCAGAGGTGATAAACAGCATAGCACCTTTTGTTTGAAACTTGCCATTTTTCAAGTGATGCAGAATATTGGATCGTGTGACTGACAGGAGTTTCTTGTGTCATGTTAAAGTGTTAAAGTAATGGCTCTGAATTTCTGCTCTTGCTTTGAGCTCTTAGTTTTAGCTATGAATGCCTTTATTTGTTTATAATGATGAAAATCACCAACAATACAAAAAAATTGCAAGGTGCTTGGGCTTGCTCGTCGTTGTTTGCAACTAATATATAGTAGGTCTGGAAACATACTTGGCCACTGACAAACACATGAACATGATGAATAGGACATGTGCCTTTGCATGGTAAAGATGTATAGCTGTTATCACCTCGGGTTTTCACTTTTGTTGCCAGCTATTTTGACAATAATGGCTGTATGTCTAGTTATTTTCAGAGGACAGTACTGCACATTGACTACTCTAAAATGCAAATATCCAAGTTTCATTTCTTTAGTATTGTCCTTGGAGAAGATATACTAAAATGTTAGTTGAAATTAAAGGGGTGTACTGTACATACATACAGTGGAACCTCGGATTGTGAGTAACTTGGTCATTTGCAAGATGAGCAAAATTAAACAAAAAAATTTTTTTACTTCGAACGAGCATGGTCTTGATAACTGAGTACCGTAGTTTGCATGCGCTTTGTCTGCCGAGCGTCAAATGATAACTGAGCCAATGGTTCTTCTCTCTTTCTTGCGCTATGGGATTGTGAGCAATTGTCTCCCATGCTCAGTCTCGGTGCGCGACCCATGTGTGTGGCCATAAAGCATTTTTTCTTTTTTCAAGTTTTGTGTCCAAGTGTAGTGACTGTTCTTTAGTAACTGTACTGCAACAATGGCCTCAGTAAAGAAAAGGTGGTTGCCTAGTTACAGGCTCCCGGCCAGCGGGGGCGCTGTGGGAGCTGCTTCTGTTAAATCAATAAAAGAAGAAGAGAGGCTGGGCTAGGTAACAGCAGCCATATCACAGCCTAATGCTAAAAGCTAAAGCTAAGATCTTGTAAACCCGAATGCGGGATAGGCATATCTGACGCGCATGTGAGTACATATGGTTAAATGTTTATTTATGTGAAGCCTGCCGAGGCATTAATATCACATTTGTATGTGCTTACTGTGCACTCATGGCCTCCCTCCTGCTGTGGTTATGCAGGAGGAGTTTTTGTTTTGTTTGTGTGTTTCCCGGGAGCTGGGGTGTGTCAGCTGTTCCCTGGGATTAAACACGTCAGCGGCAGTGAGCACGAGGGCTGAGTCTTCGGCTGCTCCCGCGCCCCTCTAAAAGGGACGTAGCCCTCGGAGGACGTCGGGAACGGAGCGGGACGTTCTCTGGTTTTAATTTTGTATATATGGACTTGTGCTAAAGAGATAAATGACTCTTGTGCACAACATAATGGACAGTGTGGATGTGATGTGTGAGTGGTGTAAATATATAGCACAATATTAAATGTATATACACTTTGAATATACTGTATATTATTGATATCTCTGGTGGTCCTTATCCTACCCTGAATCTCTTAACGGCTAGTTACTTTTTAAATAATAGTAGCAGGTTTGTTAAATGGCGCCCGACGTGGGGCCATCACAGTTTATATATTGTGTGTATTTTACATTCATGTATGGTTGTTGGTGCTGTTAGCTGTTACCTAGCCAACCTTCTCTCATACCATTTTACATCCCGCAATACAATCACTTTGGTTTGGTTAATCATACTGTTTATTGAAAGTAAATTGGGGCGAGTTATGGCCGAGTCCGATGCATGAGCTGAGGAAGGGTCGGTAGCTCACGACTTCACTGCAGGCCCTTTTGTGACGTGTCGTGAGCCCATCCAAGAGCTCATTAACACTCTTAGCCGCCTTTATCTAGACACAGATCATGAAGAAGCTTCTGGGGTGGACGACGAGGGCCCCCACGGTGACGATGGGGTAGTTCAACCACTCCCCGATAAGCAGCTGCCTCCTCCTCCCGTTGACACTGAAGATGATCAAAGTCTCATTTCCATGGTGCTGGCGACCTGCCATGGCCAACTGGAAACGGCTCTGCAGACACTGGAAAGTAAACTCACCCAGCGAATGGATGAGCTGTCTGATCAGGTGGGGGAGCTGCAACTCAATCGCAACACAGACATTTTAGTGAACCAGCACAATCTGGAGAATGTCCAAGAAGAGATGCAACAACTGTGCCAGACAATAAAAAAGCAATGCGAAGATCAATTGAATGACGTCGGTCGTTCCATGGTGGAATGTATGAAGAGGCGGGACTCACAATTAAAGGCCATGATGGGTGCTACCTCCACTCCGTTCCCTCGACCAGGGTGCAGTTCTCATCATCCCTTTTCCAGTAGCTGCTCACACGCTCCTACCTTCAAGGCCCCTGTGATGCTGGAGTTCCCCAGGTTTGGTGGTACTGAGGGAGAAGATCCCATCAGTTTTGTGGAAAGGTGTGAGGAATACTTAGCCCTGCATCCGCTCTCTGATGGCGACATATTAGCTACACTCCCCTCTGTACTCACCCACACCGCGAAGGACTGGTGGACCGCAGAAAGACACGGTGTCAGGAGCTGGAGGTCATTTAAATCTGCGCTGCTGAAGGCATTCCTCACCAAGGACCATGAAGTTGAGGCTGAGAAGCGTCTGAGAGAGCGAATCCAGCACCATGACGAGAGCATAAGGGACTTCGCCTTTCAGTATCGTGCTCTCTGCCTGAGGTGGAAACCGGGGATGACTGAGAGAGAAATTGTCCAAGCAACGCTGAGGAACTGTAACCCCCACATTGCCAACCTGCTGCGGAGCACAGTCGTGAGCATAAGCGAGCTGGTGCGATTCGGAACGCTGGTGGAGAGAGATTTTAATGCCGCTAAAGCTTTTAGGCAAAGACAAAACCCCATTCCAGCACCCAAACAGATGAAGGAGGGCAAAAGACCCACCAGCCTCAGTATAGCCCAGGCCAGCCCTTCTCTGTTGATGTTAAGGTACAGCTTACCTTAAATCACGTGTCCTGTACAGCCGTCATCGACACAGGCAGCACCTTCTCCCTCATCACCGAGACACTGTGGAAAAGGATAAAGAAACCAACCGAAAAGTGGCAGTCTGCAAAAGGACAGTCATTCTTATTAGCTAATGGCTTGGTACAGGCTGCAATAGGCAAACTGCATGCCTGATCCTCCTTGCAAGGAGTAGAGATTGAGGTTTGTCTTTTTATCATGAATGATTGCGATCTTACCTTCCCGTGTGTTAGGGCTAGTTTTTTTAAAGGAGGCCGACGTACAGATTAATTTTAGCCAGCGCTCCTACACTATCCCGGGAAGAGACGGTGAATATTTACCACCACTTAACCACCTCCGACAAATATTTACACTTCTTGAAGCTGCTGGTCTCACCCTCAACTTGAAAAAATGCAACTTATGTCAAACATCTCTCTCCTTCTTAGGCCACCTCATATCAGCTGAAGGCATTAGAACCGAAGAAGCAAAGGTGGCGGCGATACAAACTTACCTCGTGCCCTGCAACAGCGCTTCCTAGGTCTGGCTGGTTGGTACCACCGATTCATCCCCCATTTCTCAGAGCGTGCTGCTCCTTTGCACGCCATGAAGAAGAAAGGAGCCAAGTGGGTGTGGACCCCCGAATGCCAGTCAGCCTTCGAAGATCTGAGAGCGGCTCTGCAAAATTCACTGGTTTTAAGAGCCCCAGACTTCAACCGTCCCTTCAAGGTGCAGACGGACACCACGTTGGCCTAGATCACGAGGATGGGGAGCATGTGATCACCTACGCCTCCTGGCTGCTGCATGGAGCGGAAAACAGATATTTGGTGTCAGAGAAAGAATGTCTGGCGGTAGTGTGGGCAGTAGAGAAGTGGCGTCAGTATCTGGAGGGCAAAACGTTTATCGTCATCACGGACCATGCTGCATTGACCTGGGTGTTTAATCAGCCAAACCCTTCTTCGCGCCTTACACGCTGGGTACTAAGGCTACAGGTTTTCAAATTTGTAGTCCAGTACCGTAAAGGGCAGTGCAACACCGTTCCTGATTGCATGTCACGGCGCTGGGAGGGAGAGACTACAAATGCCCATCTGGTGGTACAGTCACGCCTTCTTCCGAGGGGCAGGGATGTAACAGGTGGTTGCCTAGTTACAGGCTCCCGGCCAGCGGGGGGCGCTGTTTCCGTTAAGTCAATAAAAGAAGAAGAGAGACTGGACTAGGTAACAGCAGCCATATCACAGGAAAATGCTAAAAGCTAAAGCTAAGATCTTGTAAACCCGAACGCGGGATAGGCATATCTGACGCGCATGTGAGTATGTGTGTTTCCCGGGAGCTGGGGTGTGTCAGCTGTTCCCCGGGATTAAACACGTCAGCAGCAGTGAACACGCGGGACCGAGTCTACGGCTGCTCCCGGGCCGCCTTTAAAGAGACATCGGGCACGGAGCGGAACGCTCTCTGGTTTTAATTTTGTATATATGGACTTGTGCTAAAGAGAGAAAGGACTCTGGTGCACAACATAATGGACAGTGTGGATGTGAGTGGTGTAAATATATAGCACAATATTAAATGTATATACACTTTGAATATATATTATTGATATCTCTGGTGGT
>JAQMYJ010000002.1:13411371-13431538 GCA_030014305.1 Clarias laeviceps | reverse complement strand
TAATTATGCAGACATGATAAACATGTATAACAAAATTGGTACAGCATATAATATGGTGCCTAAGACTTTTGCACAGTCTTGTATACTGAATGGTCCGTAGTTGCTTCTGTTGGTCATCCTTAGGTTCAGCAATGTTGTGTGCTCAAAAAATGAGGTTAGCTGTCTACGTGAATGTACTGAATCATCAGGTTTGTCCATCAATGGATTTTTCTCTTCTCTGAGAGCACAGGCATATTCCAAAATGACAATTGTGAAAGAGTGAAAGCGTTAAGACCTTCTGAGAATCGTTATGAATCTTCTGGATGTGCTGAAGAAGACTTTAAGCAAGGGTCTGACTCTCCAATTACCTTGGAAAAAAAATTAAGGTGACTCTGGACGAAAATAAATGTTGTGACTTATTAAAGCGAGCAAAAATTTTTATTTTTTTTTCGGTGTCCCAGCAATGTTGCAACAACTCTTGGATAGAATCACAAGTGAACTACAGGTGGAAGTACAGTATCTGGGCTTCTATTCGGGCCATAGGCAGATGCATCCCCAAAGACAGTAACAATTGCAGCCTGACCTAAACCTGTGGTAAGACTAGTAAGAGACTTGTTTCTAAACGTAACCAGCACACCTACTGACTTCTCTAAAAAGAAAAACACCAAATCCAATACAGTAAATGGATCAGCTGACAGGCTTTTACAGACAGAGGTAGGCTGGACAGCTCTGAAGCCAGATTCAAGGGTTGGGATTACGTGGAGGTAAACATCAGTTTGTGAATGGAGTGGGTGCACTATTTTTCCAACAAATGTTCTGTGTTTTAGTGAATGTTAAAAAAAAGATAGATGGGAGTAAAAACAAGAGCCATGTGAGAGAGATGAGAAGTATAGAGCTAAGTATGTATAGTTAGATGTGCAAAGAAAAAGGCACAACCCTTTTGAGTTGTGCCAAGTCTACACAAGTCATGTCCTCATTTCAGGTCCAACCCGTAAAACTTTCACACATGCAATAAATCATAACATGGTACATATTGTTTAAACCAACTGATTTAATTCATGTTATCAAAAATATTGCAACATCTGACAGGTGTTTCTAGTTGCCCAGATGTGCAAAGTCAGAATGATTGTTTAAGCAATTAACAACTTTGAAGTTCTGCTCTTGGTTAGAACCCTTACACCTATGAGGAACATGTTTAGTGTTTGATGAGAAAACCATTTTGAAACTGAGAAAAGAAAAAATAATAATAATAATAAAAAAAAATAAAAAAAAAAATATATATATATTTTTTTTAGTCTGCTTTTGATATCAAGCACAAGTGCCTTCTGTGTATTAAAAAAAAAAAAAAAAACTAAAGAATTAGTTTTGCCATTCCAAAACTTTCATAAGGGACTGTAAATGCTTGCATGAAGCATGAAAAAAAAAAAAAAAAAAGAACACCCTTTCAGTTCTTGGATTTTAAGCAACTATGTAAAAGTTACTATGTGAAATAAATTGATGTTCAACAAGAATAATATGTACATTGTAATCACAAATTAATCAGAACTGCTTACATATGGCACTGTGGAATTGTGCTTGTTCCTCCAGATCTGACATCAGAGAACCAAGGAAAGCTAAAAGGCTAAATAGATTTAGCTAGCTATAACGGCCAGATTGACAGCAGTTCAAGAACATAAACACAGTGTCCATGTTAAAATAAATATGTAGGGCAATACATAATAGTGTATTTCTATTAGAATAAAAATGCATTCTTTAAAAAATATATATTTTTTTTTATTCACATAATATGGAATAATATGGTTCTTGTGGTTTGGTGCTTTGCATCCTGTGCCTGCCTGTTAGTTCTTTTCTTATACATTTGTTATTGTTGTCTTCTGCTCCATGTATGCAGACGCAAATTTGTTTTTTTCCTCCTAACGGTAGCTTGTTATGTGAACAAATTAGGTTTTCTTCAGTGCTTACCTTGAAGGCAAATGGCATACCGGAATTGCTTTCCTCATCCTGTCAGTTAAAAACTGAACCCCCCTTTACCCACTTTTCCCCATCCTTTAGTTGGTCAGACCTATACAAAAAAAAAAAATAATAATAAAGTTAGAATAAGACCATGGCAACTCTTTCCACTGCTAAGTGCTTGAATATGTCCTAGCGAAGACATGCTGTATTATCACTGATACAGTTAAACCTTGGATTGTGAGCATAATTCATTCCAGAAGCATGCTTGTATATCAAATCACTCATATATTAAAGCAAATTTCCTCATAAGAAATAATGGAAACTTCGATGATTCATTCCACAGCCCAGAATATTCATATAAAAATAAAACAAATTAACCTGCACTTTACCTTTTTTACCACTTTTTTTTCCTTCATGGGGGCCGTTGTTGCAGTACAGTTACTAAAGAACAGTCACTACATTTGAACAAAAATGCTTTATGCACGCGCACACGCAATGTTATAGTGAACAATACACAAGCACGGGTGCTGACGAAACGAGGGGTGTTATTGGGTGGGTTCAACCCACAGGAAAAATAAAAACTATAAAAAGGAGAAAATGGACACATTTCATTTTCGTGAAATTTATTTATGTTGCATAAGGCCCATGTGAATAAACACACTACTGTTTTTTTTCATTTATATTCTTCCTGCAAAGCAACTGAGGCAGCCTCAAGAGAGAGAAGGTAAGGTTGTAGATTATGGTTTTAAATCCCTGTTCTCAGGTGATGTCACTGTCTATCTCCTTCCAATAGGAGATAGTTTAAAAATATAACTGCAGTGTTTCCCACCCCTAGAGCTTATTTGGGTGGGCTGCCCAGGTACATTGACGGCCGCCCAAGTACATTTGTCGACCACCCTTTTTAAAAATCTGTCCAGGAGAATGATGCCATCCAAGATAGTAGTGGACAGTACACCACTTTTGTGCAAACAGAATAAACAGGTACATGAGCGGTAGTGTGAAAGCGGTGCAATGTCCGCTACTAATTAATAGTCGGTAGTGCCGGCCTGCTCCGCTGGTTGCCACTGTAAGTATATTTCAGTCCTGTGGAAAACACTAACTGCAAGTTCTACCATAAATTTTGAAGATTTATGAAGATTTTAATACACCGCTCTACATTTTTAGAATGACAAGGCCAATTCTTTCATTTTTACTGAAGAATTTTAGAGTTAAAAGCAGAGTTAAAGTTAAACTGATTAGTAATCAATCTTTGATTGGTTTACTCAAACTGATGATCAATTATGGAATGGCTACTGACTCCCATCACTAGTGCAAATACTTTTTTACAGTTTCATATTATCATAAATTGCCTGGCCAAAAGAACCACTTTGTAAAGTCTTCATCACATACAAAGACGGTAGTAAGATTAGCATGTTGCTAGCATTATGTTAGCTATATTATCATGTTGCTAGAAACATCGTTAGCATTTTGTTAGCATGATGCTAACATGATTAGCATGTTACTAACATGATGCTAACAATATTAGCATGATGTTAAGATTATGTTGCTAACATGATGCTAACCTGATAAGCATGTTGCTAGCATGACTCTAACCTAAGCAGCATGTTGCTAGCATGACCAGTGTGATTAGCATGTTGCTTTCATGATGCTAACACAATTTTAACACATTGTAGACCATAGCTACCTGATATTAGCATGTAGCTTTTAACTGCTAGCATGTGTAGCATGTTAGAAGCCCTCTTTCCAGGCACGTGTCAAAAAAAAAAAAAAAAACGACATGTCTATTCAATGTTCTGAGGCAGAGATAAATGTCTTGCAAAATTGCTGTTAGGGTACACTTTTGTTGCTAAGGAGTGGCTTGGCACCTGCTAATAAAATTGAAAGGCTTCCGTCGACTAGGAATGATATAAACCAGGTCTCTATGATATACTGTTGTGAAGATAATCCTCCATGGGTTTGAGTTGGTAAGGTTCTCCAAAAATTTGTTGTGACCCATTTGAGCATCAGAAAATTATGAAACTAAACAAACTTACAAACAGTTCTTTCTATGAACTTTTCACTCTTAAGATACAAGAATTGAGACTCACTGTACGCATGTCATTGCGAGCAGCTTTGTTCTCTTAACGTAAAACTGAGGTTTGATGTAAATCATGAGCATTTTTCAGAGTGAAAATTCTGGTTTGCGAACAGCACCATACAGGACAGACGTTCTCTACAGGAGGTGGTGCAATCAGCTGAATGCATCATCCATACCAAGCTCCCTGGCCTGCACCCAGTCTATAGCAAGTGGTGCTGGACCAAGACCAAGAAGATAGTGAAAGACCTCAGCCACCCCAACTGTTCTCCCTGTTGTGGCCAGGAAGGTGCTTCTGATCCCTGAAGGCCAACACAGGGCTATAAGGGCTCTCAAAAAGAACAAGACATTAGTACTAAACAATCTGATCTGTATTCTTTGTTCTTCACACAATAACACAGTTAAATACTCTAATATACTTAAAGATAACCTTTACATTTTAGGTCACAGCCAGTCTTATGACCATTTCACTGCTTATCATGCTATGTGTGGCTGTGTATGTGACAAATTTGAATTCAGACTTTTACAAGAATTACAATCCTACATTACAGACTCTTATTTCTCCAGCAGACAGACTGAAAAATCCCTCCTTTAAAGTTAAACTCAAACAGGTTTTTCACTGCTATGCCAATCCTGTAAGTTTGCCCTTCACTCTAACCCTCAACAAATTTCTGTCCACTTCATATTTTGAAGCAAGAATTTAAATCATATAATTTAAATAATCTTAATTTCAGAAAATCCTCAATGAGACAGAGTCCACTGATGTCACTGAATATATCATAAGTTTAAGGGATCCTTCACAGCTGGACGTGTCTTTCTGGGGTTTCCAGGTGGCGATGGCGCAGCTGCATGCTGCAGCAGGCAACGATGATTGGCCCAAGCACCTGTGCCATCGACAGCTGTGTGCGACACACAACCTGTGTGCAATTTGATAATGTTAGGACCTCCAAAAAGCTTGTTGAGACCTCCAGCAACCCAATGTTAAGACAATTGTTACTTGTCAATCAAAACTTTCAATCAATGTGGGCCGGATTTCTTGGTGATCGTAATTGCGGCAGACATCGTTTGCCAACCAAGAAATAATTAAAAAATAATAATTAACTATCAGCTGGAAAATTGATGCTTACAGTTTTCTGGGATTCTCAGTATTGAAACATTATCAGGGAAAAAGTTCATCAACAGTGAGATACTTAGTGAAGAGTTGAAATCTACAATTTTGATTAAATGCAGAGGACTGCATTTGACGTGCATTGTCAATTGTCATGCATGATTACAACACACTGTGTTGTAATCATGCATGACAATTGACAATGCACGTCAACATTATGATTTTCCTAATTGCATGGCTATGCAAAGTTAGATACGTTTTTTTTTTTTTTTCAAAAAACACGAGTCACAATGTGAAGCACATTTTCTGATCTCTATTTTGGTACGGAGCAGGACAGACAGGCTAAGGGACAAGTAATTTTCTTCTATCCACCGACTGACTGCGTCTCCGTTCAAAATTTCCGTTTTAAAAAATACCCGGCCATGTCCACACGTAGCCGGGTATTTTTTATTTTTTTTAACGGAGATTGTTCTTTTTCGTTTTTAAAAATAATTCCCTCCACATGACCAACGTTTTAAAAATATCATTGTCTACATTAAAACGCAAAACGCCCTGTTAAGTGCTGTTAGGAGCCTCCTTAATCATCAGGGAGCTAATCAGAAGCCTAGACAAAACGTCATTACCTGTTGCGCTTTGTAGAAATCCGACGGGTCTCGTCTAAAGCAGCAGTCACTGTCTGCGGGGTCTGTTTCATCAGAGTTTTGTACAGTATGTAGCAGCAGTGAGCTGCTCTGTTCATTAACATAATGTGTGAGTAACAAAAAGTCCAGTACGCAACGTTAACACAGTCACAAGTTTACTTTACGTACGTCCACTATTGCACAAAATATCCTGGGAAATATTTGTGGGGGAAAACACTCAAATGACCACGTCCAGCATATTATACTGCGTTAGGAGCCGAGAACACGACATAAGCCCGATTCGGACGGGACTAGTTTTACAGGGGGTCGTTAGAGAAATTTCTGTTTCACAGACGTACTTTGTGATTTTAATCCCGTCCGAATCGCAGTGGAGGCGATTACCTACAATTCCGCAGCGCAAGTGAGAGAAAAACCGTTGGCTCATATATTCTAATGTATATCGAAATATCGGAAATGTGTATAAAAATCATATCACCGTTATTGAAAAAAATTCTATCGCGATATATATTGATATCGAATTATTGTCCAGCCCTAATTTGATGTAAATAATTTTGATAGCATGTGTGTTTGATTGGCAGGTGTCAGACTGGGTCATCGACTATGGCGTACCTGAAGGAACAGACAGAGAGGGCTGGCAGTATGCAGCTGATTTTCCAGCGTACGTTTGCAAATATTTATTACATTACATCTGTGCAGTGTATGTGTGTGATCGCTAAACTGGTACAAGCTGTTTTTGTTAACAACAGTATTTGTTTTGTCAGGTCATACCACGGTCATAAAACCTTGAAGGACTTTGTCCGTCGCAGGCGTTGGGCCAGGTATTATAGGCTCTTAGTCCTTGTGTGTGTGTGTGTGTGTGTGTGTGTGTTTGTGTGTGGATGCTGTGTAGAAAAATTGTAGCAATTAAAATATTTAATGGTTAAAAAAAGATGACCCAAGTTCCTTTATCGTATTTATTCCTACACTTCATAGAACCTCTCAATACAAAATGTACTGTAGTTCATGATTTGTTTAAAATATCACTCATTACATGAAATATTAATTGTATGTTTCAGCAGTAACAATTCGCACAATAGATCTTAAAGTGATTTCATCCCTTCATTTTTAAAAAAAAAATAAATATTCAATTAACTATCTCCCAGTCTCCTTATTGCAAATCCCTACTCACTTTTGCACTGCAGTTACCAGTTTGGGAAGGTGAGGGTTGATACCTACCCTACAAACAATTATCCATGTCACTATGCATTAATATCTATGTTGTTCTGCTTTTCTCTGTACAGGAAGTGTAAACTCACCACCACCGGGCCATGGCAGGAAGTTCCACCCATCGCTCTGAGTGATGTTACAATTTTGCCATGTGGCCCAAAGACCTCAGTGGAACAGGTGCCTTTGTGGGCCATCAGCAACAAGGGAGACGTGCTTTGCCGTTTAGGGGTCTCCTCGTTCACACCTGCTGTAAGATATCCTTTATTCAAAATTTAAGCATGCATTATTTTATCATGAAATCCAGTATCATTTTAATTATGGTAACCTTTTTTTTTTTTTTTTTGTCATATTAAATGGGCTTTTTAGGGAACATCATGGCTCCATGTAGGAACAGACCAGCCTTTCAAGTCCATCTCCATTGGTGGGGTGTATCAGGTGTGGGCTGTAGCCAGAGATGGCTCAGCATTCTACAGAGGAGCTGTATCATCCCAAAATCCTGCAGGTGATACGCCCATTATTCTTGCTGTCCATTGCTTGTCCTTTCACATGCCTCTATTGCAGATCTGCCAGACTTCATCCATTTTGTGAGAGAGTTCTGCATTTTAACATCAGAGTAGGGCTGGGTACCAAATTTCAATACTTTTGTAATCGACTGAATAGCTTAGAGACAATCAATAGTAGAGAAATGCCTTGTAAATCTATGCCATATTTTAATGACCAAGTAGTAAATATTATTACCATGAGTGAGCCAATAATCATTCAGCATGCTTCTGAAAATCTGGTGTCCTTCTACAGTAGATAATCTGGTGTCCAAGACATGTAGATTAACCTAACTGCAGTGTGTGCGTGCTGAGTGAGAGTGAGTGTAATGTAATTTGGATCATACAAAGTTGATATTGGAAAAAAGGTAACTTCCAGGAACCAGGAAGTCAAGGTATCTGAAGTATTGAAGTATTGGTACTGCTATTGAAAATTCCTGAATGATACCCAGCCCTACATTAGAGTATAAATTAAATTGCACCAAAATACATGTTTGTTTTATTTCATTAAAAAAAAGGGCAGCTAATGGAATTGACATCTGGAATGACATGTACATGTAAATCTTCAATGCTTTTTGTATAAAAGAGAAAAAAAGGAACAAATCAAATTTGTCTGAAAGAAGGCAATTAAATATGATGAAGTAGTTAATACAGTATAACTCCTTAGAAATATTAGAAAATTTTATTTTAAAAGTGATTTTTAAAATGCAGTTTGTTTCAGTGGCGATTAAATGGTTTTAGATACAAATGAAACTGTCATATTTTAACATTTATAATATTTTAATTTCTACAAGGGACACTAGACAAAAGATTTATAAAAAGGACTATGTTTATTCGTGAAAGACCATTTATAGGCTTTGACTGAAAAAAGTGTCAGTTATCGGGGAAAAAAACCTTATATATATATATATATATATATATATATATATATATATATATATAATATCTTTCTTTGTTAAAGCTCTGCTGTTTTGTAACACTTCATGTAATAATTGGTGATGTGCTTCACAGCTCTCTGGCAAGTTAAATTAACAATATCTATTCAGTGGAGGTTCTCCATTGTCTGTGACGCTCCAATCAGGAGAAAAAAAAAACTTGCAAGTCATATCTCTCTCTCTCTCTCTCTCTCTCTCTCTCTCTCTCTCACTTTGCCTTGGTCCCTGCAGGAGACTGTTGGTACCATATACCCTCTCCAGCTACCCAGAAGCTCAAACAGGTGTCGGTGGGCAGGACGTCCGTCTGTGCAGTGGACGAGAATGGTAACACCACTATTAGCTGTGACTTAGTGTGGCTCATAGTCTTTCTTATGCATGTGTCATACAGTACTGTGCAAAAGTCCTAAGCACCCTGTCTTTTTATTTATTTATTTACTTATGAATGTATGCATATACAAATTTATATGTTATTGATTTTAATTTTATAACTTCATTATTAAGTCAGTACAACTTATTTCCAAACATTAGTATTCAAGTATTCAAGAAAAATATCTGTAGGCCAGAAAAGAAAGCAGCATATTACGTAAAAGGCTACGTTTCAGACAAAAAAAATTAAAACACAAAAAGAAAGCTTCTGAGTTTCACATGCATTAAAAAAATGAAGCAGGTGCAACAAAGTCCTCAGAAACTTTGTGGCTGGTTCTGCAGGATGTTTAGTACAAATATGCAGTTAATTCCCTTAAAAAAACTGCACAAATTGTACCTGAGACTTGTATTTGTTAAGCAAAGGGTTGTCACACCCATTATTGGCTTTGTTTCATTCATTAATGTTTATTGCTTTTTATAGTACTTGTAGAAAAAACTTTTTTTAATATGCTCTACAGCAGTTATTTGCATGTGCCTAAGATTTTTGCACAGTACTGTATAAGTGCATTTGTTATGTAACGATATTATACAAAACATCATGTAGCAATTGGTTCAGGCTGTGCGGTACTGTGTAACACTCGGGTATGACTCTGTATGTGCAGGAAACTTGTGGTATCGACATGGTGTGACACCCAGTTACCCTCAGGGTTCATCATGGGAGCACATCTCAAATAATGTGCGCAAAGTGTCTGTGGGGCCACTGGACCAGGTATGTAGCTGGTTTGTGCCACTGATTTTGCCACCCTAAATGATTGTCCTCAGTGTTGGATAGTGGATTTTACAAGGATTAGAATGAATCTTGAAAAAAAACAGATGTGAAGATGTTCTTGAAATTCTGTCCTACCGCTCTATAACAATTTATCTATCTATTGTTACCACACATTTACAGCATTTGGCAGACGCCCTTTATCCAGAGCGACTTAAGTTTTATCTCATTATATATCTGAGCAGTTGAGAGTCTTGCTCAAGGGTGGTGGTTTTGGGGTTTTAACCTGGGGCCTTCCGATCAGTAATCCAACACCTTAACCACTGAGCTACCCCTAGTGCTAAACCTACCACCAAAGCGAATTGTTTTGCTATAACCTCACATTTTTAAGTATTTTATTGCGCTTATACCACAGCCATTTTCAGCAGTTTTTAATTTATTAATGCAGTGTTTTTCAACCACTGTGCCGCGGTACACTAGTGTGCCGTGAGAGATCGTCAGGTGTGCCTTGGGAAATTATTCAATTTCACCTAATTGGTCTAAAACATTTTTTGAAAACTAATAAGATCATAAAATACTTTTTCTTTGTGTTTATTTGATTCCTGTTCAAGACACTTCGATAAGAATGGCTGTATATTGTTAATATAGGCTACAGAGTTTCATTTTTTTTACAGTTTCGATTGTTGGTGTGCCTTGTGATTTTTTTTTCAATTAAAAATGTACCTTGGCTCAAAAAAGGTTGAAAAACACTATATTAATGAACGACATGTTTGTCTTTTTAATTGATTACCCTTTTCTTTGAGACAAGTTTCTGTTATTATTTAAGTTATAGTAGTGATAAAACCTCATTTTCCCCTCTTTCCTGAAATTCATAAAACAAAACTAAATTTTTTTTTTGGATTATGGAGAAACCAGAAATCATAAAGTCCTGAAGAGTCTTCTATGGTGCAAAAGTCTCTTAAATTAGTCAAAACTGTGGTCAAAATAATACATACCTACTGTACAGGTTCAAGAACTCATCAGCTCTGTGCTAGAAGTCTATATAATATATAATAATGACAAACAGCTGCCTTAAATTGGTTAACCATTTAAAAATATATATGTTCTTGAGCTTTTTTCGTGTTTTCAGGTATGGATTATTGCTGATAAGGTCCAGGGCAGCCACAGTCTGAGCTGTGGGACTGTTTGCCGCCGGCTGGGGGTACAACCCCTGGAGCCTAAAGGACAGACGTGGGACTACGGCATTGGGGTGCGTGTGTCTTAAGTGATTGCCTGTGATACATTGCTTCATTTACAGCTTGTTTAGTGCTAAGCCTGAATAATACAAATGTCCTTTCTGAAAACACAGGGTGGTTGGGACCACATCACCGTGAGAGGCAATGCACTGGAGGCCCCGCGTATCCTCATGCCATCACTGACTGACAGCGGGAAAAGTCACACAACGCTACACAACTTGCAGCCGTCAGAGATGAACGGCAACACTGTGGGATGTTAGCAGCATAACCTTTTGCCTTCTGTCTACCCTCGCCTGTCCCTCTCTGTACTCTCTAGCCCTGGTGTAGCAGCTCACCCTTTTCCTTCTAGTCATGTAGCTAATGTGTGGTGGAATCAACACTCGTACTCGTAAGCTTCTGATTTAACTTTTTAAGCTTTAACTCACAGTGACACATCAAATTGCATTCTTTTCTCATACCAAAAGGAAACAGTCTCATACCATCATACTGGTTGTGATATTTCTAAACTTTTACCTAGTTATTTTTTTAAAGCAGGTCTTAATTGTATTTAATTTATTTATTGATCTATTTATTTATTTGTCTGTGGAGACACGTGTTTGGTCTTGGTTTTGTTTTTTCGTTTCTTTATTTGATTTGTTGTAGCAAGTAATACAGTGTGTTCAAGGCTTGGTGTAGGCTCGACAAGGTACTCCACTGACAAAGACATCACAAACAAAGCACACACATTTACAGACAAGGCCGTTTTACCAGCATGGAAATAAACACAGGATTACGGATCAGAATTGTAACATACACGTTGACTGACGCTTGCTAAACATTATTTTCCTACTAAGCACTCAACATTAAAACCAGAGTAACATCCTGTTCTTGAGAAGCTTGAAGAAGTGTCAGCTAGCTGCTAGGAAAATAAACCTTTATTCATTCATTCAGCTGGCCGTTATCTCTAAGCTCACTGTAGTGGTATAATCAATACTTGTGCAATACTTAACATTTAGACAATGGTTTACTTTTCTCAGGAATCCCAAGGTGTATGTTTCATCAGAATTGAATAACTGATGACTATCTGTATTGTTTCAAAAGCAGCACAAAAGAGATGTTGGAAAAAGTTTATTTTTCAAACTTTCATTATGGGCAATGCTACTGTATGATGGTCATTGTCATTTTAATAAGACTTTTATGCTGGCAGGTGAATGTGGTTTTCTCTTAAAGCACGATTTTAGGGCATTATGTGTGGATAAATATAAATAAAAATCAAATAAAATCATAAAATATATAGACACAAACATAAAAACAACTTGAATGTCGTTGCTGGTAAATTGTATGTCGATGAAAAGGAAAGGTCTACAGTTTGCACCATATTTCTGTTGACATACAATAATGAAATACAGATTTTTTAAACTCTGGACATTTATGGCTGTAAAAACTTAAATCATGGAAATAGTATTTGTTAAAACGCTCCCTGATGTAAATGTATGCATGACATGTGCCCTTTCAATAAATGTAACTTCAAATAGCTTTCTTCTCTGTTACTGTGATTCACTACGCTATTCGCAAGGGTTTTAGTGCTGCTTTGGTCTTTATGTACTCTGTAATGGGCAGTTCTTTAATTACAGTATTTTCTTTTTCAATTGCTCCCTGTATTTATATAATAACTAGGGTAAACCTGCCTCATTATGGCACAATGGCATTAAAGACTATTTAACCCAAAATAATCCTTCAAACCAATATTAGACTTCTACTTCCTCTGGAAGCCAGTCTCAGAGTTTAGGAGTTCCTCATTGGCATCACTGTGTGTCATTTACAGTAAACTGTACAGTCTTACTAACACTTTGCAGTGGTCTGGATGCAGTGGCTGTTAGCTGCTCTGGCTGAAGCTCCGGATGTGCTCCAGGTACTGGGACAGGTCACTGTGGCCTTCATCCTCTAGGTGCTGCTGAGTGTCCACGTGGGGCAGACAGCCACCAGACATGCCCAGGATTATAGTAGTCAAGGCTTTTATGTAGTTCTTGGCCAGTGTCAGAGTCTCAATTTTGGAGAGCTTTTTGTCCATTCGGACGTGCGGAATGGCCTCCCTTAGAGCCTGAAAAGCATTGTTCAGTTTGTGCATCCTTTGCCGTTCTCTCTCGTTGCTTTCCAGCCTGCGCACATTGCGCTCCTTAGCGCTGCTGTGTTGGCATCGGCGACGGCGTGTGCCTGTCCTTGTTCTGCCTGACGCTCGCCATGATGCCCCAAGCGGAAGAGAAGCCTCAGACCCCTCCTGTTCACTGGAACCAGGCTCTACATCCAGCTGTAGGTCAGCATGCTCCTGCTCAGTCCAGGAGTGCTGACTCCTCTTTGAGCCCTTTCCTTTAGACTTCATTTTTATATTACCCACACGACCGTGCAGGCCCTGGGGGAAAAGATATACAACTCTGTGATCAACTGTGTCTGAGTGAGAGAAAGTCTGATTTTTAGCTTTGTAAATGTGACATATGAACTCAGATTGACTTGAAAAGTGTCTCACGGCCTGTGCATGCTTAGCATCAGGGAGATGGTCATGTGACTCCAGGGAGATGTCTGATGCATATTTAAATATATATATAATATTTACAAATAAAAAATATATCCACTGATAAATATTAATTTAATGTATTACGGGTGTCACATGATATTCACATTTTAACATTTATAACATTCTATAGAAGACCAATGAGGTATAAAATGTGTTGAAGACATTATACACTGTACACTGATGTCGAGAATCTGGAGTCATGATTGTGATTAGAAAAAAAACACACACTTCTCTTCTCTGTGGTTAACTCTTGCGACATTTAACTTAAATGTATGATGGCCTATGAAGGAAAACACTTAACCTGTTGGCTTTCTCATTTCTACCAAGTTTCCTGGTTACACAACCACCCGTACGCTACACCACTCAAGTACCAAAGTGTTCTTTTCTATATTTTATAGAAGCTGAACACATGAATATAAAGTTGATTGTATGGCAGCTTCTTCAGCATCTCTGGTCTGTGTATAAGGTTTGCATGATCTCCCCATATTAGATGAGGTTATCCGCTACTACTCTGGTTGTGGAAGTACATGTGTGCATGTGTGTATCACTGTACTGTGGGTTGCCAGTAGTTGAGGATCTCAACAACTCTACAACAACAACCACTGACTTTAAAGTCACAAATTACTGCGGTCAAGGTAAGATCACGTGATGTCGGCTTAAATAGATAGATAAAAGGATGGATGAATGTGTATAACTGGACCTGACGTGCCCATGTGTAAAATACACAACAACAACAACAATAATAATAATAATATAAAAGATGTACCAATGCAACAACGAGAAAAAGTGAAGCTTGGTCAATTTACCTCAGAAAGCAAAGTACTTCAGAGGCAGTTTGTTCTCAGGCTTTTACTGTTCTCTGGTAATGTTGACATTTCAAGGGAACTGCCTCCAAGTCATCTCAAGGTTTTTAGTTTTAGTTAAACCTGGACAGATTGCTTTAAATAACTCTTCAGGTTGATGATGGACATAGCTATGAGAAGTTCACCTTCCTCAACAGACATACTGTGATATTATAAAGAAACTGGGAGTAACTTAATCTCAAGCAGTTACACAAATATAGATTAATGTATAAAGGTTGTTTCTTAACACTAACCTTACAGTTTGAAGTAGACAGGCGTCATATAGTCTCTTCCTGACTTTATAAATAAGCTTTTTTTTTGTTTAGTTGGTTAAATAATATAATAAGAGGGGGAAAAGTCATGTCTTACCGTGAAACTGAATTTTACACAACTGCTGCAAAACTCCCTGACAGCCAAAGACACGCACTTAATGAAGAGCCCTCACTCATAAGTGAGGACCCTCATTTAAGTGTTTTTTTTTCCCTCAGAGCTGAACTCCACAGACACACACAGCGCCAGTTTATCCTAAAGCTACGAAGTGATAACGGTCACACGCGCGCGTGCGGCTGGCTACAGTACCTGTTTCTGCTTTATGTCCACGTAGCACTGCTTCCACCAATCAGAGGTGAGATCCGCGGAACCGTCTAAAACCGCACTGTCGAGCTAAGTAGTGTGATAAAGCACTACTCGACCACGGGTTATTAGACTTATCAGTCGGCACACACTTTTGAGTACGAGGTGGGGGGTTGTTTGGGAAGTGTCCCGGAGCTGCCTGGAGCGCGCGGGCGCGCGCGCGTTATGTGTCGAGAGCGCGCTAGGAAACGGTTATAAATTTGAATGTTTTGGGGTATTTGGCAAATTAAGAAATAAATAGTGTGTGTGTGTGTGTGTGTGTGTGTGTGTGAGAGAGAGAGAGAGAGAGAGAGAACTGTAAGCTATAACATCTATGACATATAAAATATAATATAATAATAACAACATATAATACAACATGGTTTATAAACCATCTTCCTTTTTGTTTGCATAGCTCATGCCATGGTGGCTGCCTTAAGCAAACTCACTCTAACAGCACTACTACAGTTATCTCCTGTACCACACTACCATTAACTTTGACACAGCTTTATCGAGTTTGTCCAGTTCCAGAGTATACATGTCACTTAGGGTTTTTATTTAAAAATATATATATTTAGTTATTTTTTTGTTTTGTTTTTTTAAATGAACATATGGAGGCTTATTACTTTAAAAAGTAAGCTTTGTAAAACCTGAAAAACTAGAAGTATGGGAGTCACCCTGTTAATACACTGTAACTGCTAATCAAACATTAAATAATTCAAACGCAGACAAGTTATCATTAAAGTAAAGTTTGAAGCCTATGCAATATAAAGTACATACACAGATAGAGATCTAGGCCTTTCTAAACTCTGACATTGTTTTGCAATACAAAAAATGCTTATCATCCTAAATGTTTCACAGATATCGTAATAGGAACTATAAATTGTAACTTTTTCTCATATTATAGAGGTCATAATTGTAATAAATTGTAAAATAAGGTGTACCAAAGGGACCATTTCAAGGATTTTTCTGGGTAAATGTGTAGTGCACACCTGCAGAGCTCTCATGGTCTATCAGTCCAATTTCCCTGCCCTCCCTCATACACACACACACAAAAAGATGTCCTTGGTGTGCTGAGTTTGAACATTGAAACTGGTGCCAAGGCTTCCTGGGTTTAGCCTGCTCTTTTTAATCTAGCCTGATCTGAGTGCTGAGACTATGGAAACATGTCTTATGCAAGTACACGGTTTATTCATAGTGGCACTGGTACTGATACAGTGCTCTGGCAACAGGTCAAGAGTAGTAGATTCATCAGCAACTAATGCATTCAGTAACCACAGACATGCACGTGTAGATAAACGCAAATCTTCCCCAAGCCTCTTCCGTCCGTTACTTAAGGCCAAGAATTTACATAATCGCATTTGCAGTAGCGCTGAAGTGTGTGAATACAAAGGAGTTTCTGGTTTACATGCTCTGTTTGCAGGAGTCTCAAGTACCCCTCATGGTATCTGGCAAACAAGTTACTCATTGGCAAATCTTCATCTGTTACTTTCCAGTGTCTGTGGCATTAAAGTAAACTATGTGTAAAAAAAAGCAATTTCTGTCTTAAGAATGGAGTTAAAACAGTAATTTTAGCATTTAACAACTAAATTATAAACACATAATAAAAGACACTTAATAAAAGTTTAGATGTCTCCGTCAGGTGCAAGAGCACACAGCTGGCTGGCTTCAAGGGCAAGTTTAAAAATAGCTAACCAAATACTGGTCCTTCCTACAAGTGTGCCTTACACCTGTACGTTTCACCCAAGAGAGTATGGTAGGCAAGCATATAAAAAAATGTATGGAAAATTCACTAGCTGTTCAAAATTACATTTTAAACCAAGTTTTATGCTTCATTGTTAAAACAAAAAATTATACAGGAACTAGTGATTTATAGTGTGTAGATGGGTGGGCAACAATAAATTGCACGTAGTCAATCCCTTGCATCTGCTGTAGTATTATGGCCACAGATGATAAGAGATGCTCCATGGGCCACCCGTTGATGTCATACTGCCTCTGACATCATTACGCCTCTTCTGCTCTGAGTGGACAAGAGATCAACCAGGAACCAAGGCATTAAAGTCTGCCTCATGCACCGTCATAAAAGGTGGATGAGGCAGATAAGTCACATTTTCCATGAGCCAAAAGCTACCCAAATGAGAGGAACATAATAATGGCCTGTTATGTCAGCAGGCCTTAGTTGGATGACCATGAAATGCATCTACTAAAATCATTAAAGCATCTGTCTCTCTCTTTCTCTGTCCATTTTTCCCTTGAACACAAATGCATTGTCTAGTTACCACACACTTACTTAAAATATTCAGAAGCCCGGTGGCTATGTGCTGTAAATAATTATCTTAAGCTTTATACCACAGAGTATACCCTGCGTACATCCTGTGGTTAAGTGGGTCCCTGAAGAAAAGTCTGCACTAAAGGCAATAAATTATTGCACAATGAGTGTAGATATAATACTGTATATAATACACAGTAAAAGAAGTATACTCAGTGCATACATATTTTTAGCACTTTAGCCCTCATGTTAAAGTCCAACTGTGCTCTTAATGCAAAAGTTTCATTGGAAGATGATGTCTCAAAATGCTTTCATACAGAGTCCTGAAATGACCACAAAGTGTTACTTTTAGGTCATTGGTTGACATATGATTAAGCACATTATTTCTTTTCTTAACGATTATAGTACGTTTTTTTTTTTTTTTTTGGATTTTTTCCGATTTTCTTGTGTCCAATTCCTCCCACATTAAGGCTACTACTACCACTCAGTCGGGAGGGCCGAAGACCCACGTGACGCCAGCCGACCGCATCTTTTCGAACTGCACGCTCACGCACAGTTGGGGGCGGCATAACACACTCGGAGGACAGCGCTATCCGCTCCTTCGTGAGCTCACAGACGCTGTAGAGCCGTCCTTGCGTAAGCTCACAGACGCTGTAGAGCCGTGATTAATGTGGGATG
The DNA here is from genome assembly GCA_030014305.1 of Clarias laeviceps. Lineage (NCBI taxonomy): Eukaryota > Metazoa > Chordata > Actinopteri > Siluriformes > Clariidae > Clarias > Clarias laeviceps. The sequence continues at coordinate 13,413,784 of JAQMYJ010000002.1, read as the reverse complement.
AGAGCACCAAGTACCTCTCATCCCTCCCCTCTGAGAGAGCTCGGCCAATCAGCTCTCTCTAGACCTCCTGCTGCGAGAGGGTACAGCATCACCCGGGAATCGAACCAGCGATCTCCGGATGATAGGGCGAGCACTTTACCACTGCGCCACTCGGAGTGAAAGTATATACTTCTCAACTCTGAAGAGAGACCAATTGCCTCAAAATCCACATTCAAACCCAGTCATGGAAGCACTTTCAGTAGGAAAATAGCATTATGTCATCTTAAACAGCAATTAAATCTTAAAAAGTAATTTGTACTTTGTTTTCAACCAACGCAAGCGAAAAAGCTTCTAACACCAGGCTGAATCCCAAATCCGTCTCTAACCTCTGATCAGGGGCATTATTTTTTGTTTGGAACAAGGGATTGTACAGAGCGCACCAGCTTTCCATTTGGCACTGTTTGAGATTCAACCCAGAAACCCATAAGTTAGCAAACATTCTAAAGCAGAATTGGTGGAAACATAAAGTAAATGTCACAAGTTTCTTAGGACTGTCCACCACCACAATAATTTAACTTTTTGTTATGTTTAGCTACGTTGTTGTTGGTCTTTCAGCTGCTCCCGGCAAGGGGTCGCCACAGCGGAATACCCAGTCCGCATTACAACTTGGCACAGGTTTTACGCCGGATGCCCTTCCTGACGCAAACCTCCCATTTTATCCGGGCTTGGGACCGGCACTGCATCCAGTGGCTGGGGTTTGGACATTGGCTGGGAATCGAACCCGTCCGCATGGCAGGCGAAACACCTACCACTGAGCCACCAGTGCCCTGTTATGTTTAGCTATGTAATACTGGTAAAAGAATTTAAACTACTTTCACCCCTGCTGATTACACTGCTAACAAATGTTGGGAGCTAACTGTCAGGAAGTAAAATACCTGGTTAAATGAACAACAAATCATAATCTGTTGATTAAAAATGGTGTTTGTGGAACTGTTGTATGAAAGCAATATCAACTTTAAGTTTGTGCTGTTGTGCTGAATATTAGCACAGCTGTGATATCTTTAGTACTCGCGCTGCGCATCATGCCGTGCTGATAACCAGCACAATAGCACTCCTGCTCAGTATAGCAGAGTATAGCAGTTTTTGACTTAATTGACATATTGTATTTAGTGGCATTTCTAGTTTTTTAGAAGGGCTGAATTCACCTAGAACAAGGTTTGATGTGTGGGATATGTGATGTCCTCATTAGCGCATAAAATTTGTCATATAATGACATTAGTCGATTGACTTTGTTCTATAGGTCCTAACACTGATTTAGCCTGTCTTGCACTCAGCAGTGGCTTACCAAGGAATGTAACTAAGTGAAAAACAGCAAATCTGTTCCAATACGATGTAACAAATAGTAATCAGTGACCAGTGACCTTCTGAGTGATTGCATTGTCAATCCTCTTCTGGTCAACGCTATTTCCATTAAGCATCAAGGACCAAATTAAGTAACTATCAACAGCCGGAAAAGTACAAAATTAGCCAGTAAGCGTTTTTTTTTTTTTTTCCTGCATGGAAGAACACTCATCCTGTCACAGAGAATCTATGATTTTCTCCTCCTCTCTTAGAGCAGATCTTGAATAAATATTGGTACCAAGCATCAGCAACTACGCAAAAGGAAACATTTTCCCCTGCCATGGTCACTAGGCAACCCTGAAATGGGTGACTCAGACAGCATACAGAACGATGACTCAGTTGGTGCTGTGACAAAGTCAGAGAAGCAATACACACAAAAACACAAATGGACACATGCCTGAAAAACTCTGGCCGCAGTAGAGTAGTGTACTAGAAGATTAAGATTTTATAATGCCAGTTCACAATTGTCTTGTCAGATACACACACACACACACACATCATCTGTGTGTGAGCAGAGAGTTTTTTTTTTTTGGACAGGCAGACCTAATCTCCTGTGCTTCTATCCTGTGGATTAGCATCTCTTTGCTTAGCAGGTGTCTTTAGCTTCCTCCTCACTCCCCACGCCCTACAAACACACATACATAAAAACACAAACACAAACACACACACAATGAATGTGTAAGGAGTGACCTCTCTTAACTCTCAATGTCTCAACAGTTAACAAACAAATAAACCTCCAGCTAAATAGAATAATCATAAATGAACTAACTTTGTTATGAATAACCAGAAAACTTATTTTAGGATATTTACAGGTTACCAGATTGCTACAAATTTTTAATACCTGTACTCGCACTTAATTAATAATTACTATTTACATTATTTAGACCTTTAAAATATTGATTTATATAAAGTTTTTACAATTTCCTTTTGGGATTAATAAATTACTCTATCTATCTATCTATCTATCTATCTATATATATATATATCTATATATATATATATATATATATATATTTAGTAAATTATTCCTTTA
>JAQMYJ010000002.1:13371981-13382159 GCA_030014305.1 Clarias laeviceps | reverse complement strand
AGTTCCAGATAACTCAGAATCACCTGTTGTATTCAATTATTCAAGTAATCAATTTGTCAACACTGACATTTAAGTGGAGAAGTATAGGGGCACTGGGTTTATATGTGATTACAATTCTCTACCACTAGGGGATTCTGCTTATGCACAGTCAGGAGTTTTTCTAAATGTGTGCACATTTTCACCCACACGTACAAATTAATGAATCGCATTCTATTAGTAGGATTGTGCATACGCATGATGTACACATAAAACAGTGCGTACGCACGCTTGATAAATGAGACCCCAGGTCTGGATCGACATCCACTAAACTCTGTGAGTTTACGATCTCCGTTCTGTCCCTCTGTTCAGCTCTGACCTGTTCTAACATCCCAGCCTGCTCATTGAACCGTCTTTGCATCCCTGCTTCTTCAATTCCTCCAGCTCGGCCATAGTGTCAGCTCAAAGACTAGGCACATTTGATGAATCTGGGATTAGGAATTGATCCTGTTCGTGATGCCAATATGTGGTGGAGGGAATTGTGCCACTGCCTTGTGGGGGGGAAGATTACACACTTTACTAAGGAAGACTGAGTGAGAATCAGGATCCTAGTCCCCACACCCAATGCTTTGAGTCTTTGTATAACAGGTGGTTAGATTTTTGTGCCTATCGTGTTGCTAGATGATAATGCAAAAGATGAGGTGAGGTGGGATCCAGGAACTTAAGCTGTGCACGATGACCCTTGGAGTATGTTTAATGCAGATAACCTGGAAAGTGAACACTGTTCTGCAAAACCCACTCTCCCCAAATCTAACAGGATAGGTGAGACGCCCCCACTCCTTAGAAAAGTTAATCAGTTTTTACACATTGTCTACTCAAAAACATTTATTTCAGTAAATATTATTATTAGTATCTTAACTTATTGATGCAATAAATGAATTAACTCATTTTTTTCTTCACAGGTGAAGTAGAATTATTTTTAAATTCAATATATATTCACAATGACATTAAACAAACAAAAAAAATAGAATCTCTAACATGTGACAACTTCTCAGTTGAACATCAAATATAATTAGTGCTTTCTCTTTTAACACACTGAAAAAACAAACAAACAAAAAAACCTATTCAAAGAGTCCAGTAACTTAAATGTCCACTTCAGCATCAAGTAAAAAGACATATGAATGGCAAAAATGGCATATGAATTCCTTCGGAGAAAAATCCTCGGTTCTCTATTCCACAAACAACAGTTCAGTTCTTGATTTCCTTGAGAAGAAAATAATTATCCGCTTACGAGAGTTCAGTAGAAAATGAAAAGTATCATATCACCACTCTTGAGTTATGGATGGAGCGCTGAAGGATGTCCAGATAGGCAGGGCACTGTCTCATCTCACGATTCCCCAAACGATTGGTCCCGTGATCCCAAAGACCACAGCTTGATCCAATGAGGCCGCAATCCAGTTTGGCGAAGATCAGCACAAAAAAATGGGGTGAAAAAAATTAATACTACTCGCCCAGTCTAACGTATCTGCCAGCTCTCCTCTCAAAAATAAGAGTAATAATTCACTACGTTTTGAGCTCGTATGAACTAACGAAAACGGCGGTAAAACACACGGGAGTTCTCACTCAACCACTAAACAAACTCTAAACAGGCCTGTCGTCCAGCTTTCACATGAAGACAACAGAGAACTCATCTCATCAATAACAATATTCAGACTTATTAAGAGAAACAGAGACTTTAGAGGCAATATCCTGCAGCGCTTATGCATAAGACGCATTAAACATAACCTTTTAATGTTATATAAAAAATGTTTTTGTAGCACATGACTACAATTTCAAAATAAAAGCCTTTACAAAATAGAACTCGTAGATCCCCTATAATTAGAAGGTCAATAAAAATTTTTGGATGGACTTATGGCAAAGCCTGGTAAGCATCTATAATAATTTTAGCAACTACACATAATATTTTACACATTTATCTATATATTTATTTGTTTGTTTGTTTGTTTGTTTGTTTAGCACAGACCCTATGATTTGGGACACCAACAAAGCCCTGCATCTTAGCCAAGTGCAGCAGTGGATGGCTGTCAAAGAGACCTTTGACAATGTAATCTTTGCTGATGAAACAACTGTGGCTTTGGAGCGCTTTGCGTTGACGTGCTACAAAAAAAGAGGTCGGCACATAGCGAAACATAAGGCCAATTATCCTGTAAAACTTCATGTTTGGGGGACCATATCCCGTGAGGGATCAGGAACAATAGTAGTCTTTGAAGGTTAGTTCAATATAATGTACAGCACATTTTACTTAACGAGATACAGTAGCTGAATACTTACTATAAATTTACAGGAATTATGGACCGGTATTATTATGAAGAAAGAATAATAAAATCTGTGCTGGTGCCATACATTCAACAACACTTTAAAGGACGTCATCGCTTCTTCCAAAGTAAAAAATAACGAGCTTGTGATATATTGTTATTTCTGTTAGCTGAATATATGTGTTTTATTGTGTTTATAAATCAGCAATGTGCTTTATAATGTTTCTTTCAATTTACGCTATAGACAATGACCCAAAGAATACAGCGGCGAGACAGTGTATTGCTGGGGCGGGGATCAACTGGGTGAAAACACCAGCCGAGTATGTTTCTTACGCCCTGTTTATGAAATGTTCACATGACAATTTCCTCTAACTTGTATTTCTTACTTGCAGGTCTCCTGATCTCAACCCAATAAAGATGGTTTGGCATGCACTGAAGGAGTTTGTCAGACGTGAGGCTAAGCCACGTAACAAAGATGAGCTTCTTCAGGCCATTGTGACATAAATAAAATTATGATGATCATAACAGCCTACTGCATTTCATTCTTATAATAACGCAAAACACAGGCACTGCGGAATGACATCGACACCTGCTGATGCAGTAGAGCGTCCTGACGATGTTTGAATTTTATGGTCATTTAGTTTCACTTAATTCAATTAATAAATCTGCTACAAATTTAAAGAACACAAAGTATAAGATAACACAAAACCCCACACACGTACTGTAACTTTTCTAATTACACGTGATAAAATTTAAAGGCTCACTGTGATAACGTTTACATTGCTTAAATTTTATCCTAATAAGATTTAATTTAATTTAAATTGTAAATTTGTAATTTTAGTACTGTGATTATGAATTTATTTAATTACAATGTTTCACTTGATTTTATCTGCAACTACATGCGGCTGCTCATTAATCCTTGAGAGAATGAACTAAGGCCTGAGGCCTCAGCGTATAGTTATATAGCGCCACTCAGAGGTAAAAGCCAGCAAATGCACAAATCCAAATGCTGCCCCTGTGAGGCGTTGCAGTAAAAGTAGAATACCGCTTGTATACCATCTGTAGCAAAAATAAAATCTGAGCACAAAACAGTTGTGTGCTATTGACTAGTGAACTTGACTAGTCTGCTTAGCTCTGCCTACTTGTTACGCATCATGTAAGTGACAGCAGAATGCTGTAAATGTGGAATAGAGATGATAAAAATAAGTTGTATGACTGAATCATTTGCTAATCTCTGGTCTAATTAATAATCTATGGTGAATTAATAGTGTCTTCTTTGACACTGTGTGACCAATGAGTGGGACTGATACAACATCTGGGATTGTTGTTATTGCCGCTTCCTGTAGCTGTGGATCGGACCTGCACTTTATTCGAGAGGAATTTTAGCCCGTTGTTCTTGGCAGAACTGCTTTAGCTCTGTCATAGTCTCTGAATATCTTAGTATATGACTTTCTCAAGTCATTCCATATCATCTCTATTTGGTTGAGGTCTGGGCTCTGACTCGGCTGCTCCAAAAGATTTTGTTTGTCTGAAGCCATTCTGTTGTGGACTTGCTCCAGTGTTTTGGATAATTTTTCTGTTGCATTACCCAACTTTTACAGAGTTTCAGCGGACATACAGACATTCTCATATTATCCTGAAGAATTTTTTGATACACTTGGAAATTCATCTTCCCCTCTATGACTGCAAGCTGGCAACACCCTGATGCAACTAAGCAGGTCCAAATCATGATGTTTCCTCCATGGTACTGCAAGTTTGCGATAATGTTTTCATGATGATATGCCATGCTCTTTCTACGCAAGATGTAGTGCTGCCTGTCCTTTCCAAATAACTCAATATTAGTTTCATCAGTGCAAAAAACATTTTGCCAAATCAACTGTGGAGTGTCAATAGACCTTTTGCAAAATTCAGCAATGTCCTTTTTAGCAAGCAGCTGCTTCATTTGTGGTGTCCTGCCATGGATACCCTACTTGTTTGATTGCTAATGTATTGTGTTAAGCTGCTTTGGGACAATGTCAATTGTTAAAAGCGCTATACAAATAAAATTGAATTGAATTGAATTGTAGACTCATGAGCACAGATGTTAGCCAGTTCCCATGATGCCTTTAAATCTTTGACTGTCACTGGGTTGTTTATTTACCTAATTAATAAGTCTTCATTGTGCTCTTCAGGTCATTTTGACTCAACCTTCCACTTTTTGGTAGAGTAGCCACAGACCCAAAGTGTCTCAATTTGACTACTGAATTTCCAAAGTCCTTGAAATCACTTTGTATCCCTTTTCAGCTTTAAGTACATCAATAATTCTGGATCGTAGATCCTCTGAAACCTCTTTTTGGTGAAGCATCTCCAAACTAATTTTCTTAACAAGACTCCAAATATGCTAACACCTGACTCCATTTACCTTTTTTTAAGGTCATTATTGTGTGTAAGTATGTGGAATGTTTGTCCAAAGTCCGGGTTATTTATGAAGGATGTGTGTAGTGGGAGAGCTGGATCGGCCTCACCGGAAGTGTTGGTAATAATCCAGGAGCACGATTTTGGAGCAGGAGTAAAGTGGTGAAGCAGACTGGGGGTGATAATCTGGAAAGGATATCCGCCAATGACAGACTTCAAAATAGCTTTCGATTCTGAGTTCATGAACAGAAAACAACAGCACTCTGTAACTCATCAGTCTCACCAGACCTGAGAATTTTGTTTTTATGGTCTGAGAGTCCTTCAGGTGCCTTTTGGCAAACTCCAGGCAGGTTGCCATGTGCCTTTTACTAAGAAGTGTCTTTTTTATGTCTTTCATGTTGTCATTATGGGGTGTTGTGTGTAGAATTCTGAGGAAAAAAATTAATTAATCCATTTTAGACTGTGACATAACAAAATGTGTAAAAAGTGATGCGCTGTGAATACTTTCTGGTGAATTTGGTCAGAGCATGTTCCTCTGGGACAGTGGATACCCCCTCAGAACGTACCTCTTCACACCAGTATCCAACCCACAGACTCAGGCTGAAAGAGCCTTCAATGTTGCACACATTTCACATTCGCAACGTGTGCAATTGGACTCTGGAAGCTGTAGGCCTGTTGAACTGTGCCTTTGCCAGGGCATGCTGCTGTTTGGCCAGCTCCAGCTTGGCCCTCTTCAGCTCCAGTGATTGGCTAGCGAGGTTGTTTGCTTCGGTCAACTGACGCTGAATGTCATGCAATACCACCAACTTTTATCTTTCTATATTTACCAGTTCCTCGCTACAATGGCATGGTGACAATTTGCGTGTTGTGCTGTAGCGACGCCATCCGGGCACGTTCCGGAGGCGGTGAAGTAGTGCACTCTTCGTGCTCGGTGCTACCAGGAGAGGAGGGTGCTGCAGGTTTCTGTGTAACCGGGGAGCATGGTGTACTGGGAGGTGGCGATGGTCTGGCCTGTGAGCATGAGGCATGCTCAGCATCACCTCTTCTCACATCAATTCCCCCAGGGATTCCATGAGAGGCTGATTCTCTCATTACTGCCAGTGCCTTCCCCTCCAGCGGTGTTATTGGTGACACTGAACTATTCCCAGCACCTGTCCTTGCCCGGTCTCTTCAGACTGCAGCAGCTCTGACCTTGGCATGACTTGAGAAATAATGCCATTTTTTCCGCACATCCTGCCAGTCTCTGGGTGCACCTGAACTGGAGGCAGCCATCTTTCTCTCCATGTCACTCCAGATTTATTTTTTACTGCTGTTACACACATTGTTTCTGAAGCTGGCAAAGAGTGTTGTCTTGTGGATGTACACCTCGTACAGCAAAATTCCAACTTCTTCTGATGAGGAGCCTGGTGCCCTTTTTTCCATTGCCTCTTCTCTGCCACCTTCTCCATCTTATCTCTCTCTCTGTTTAGTGTAGGTAGGTTGCTTTTATTAAAGTTCAACCAATGGCAATCAAGAGTGCATTGCACATAAGTAACCGCAGCTGTTTGTCAATCAACTATGATTGTATACCCGGTTCGTTTCACCGCCACTAAAGGTTACATGAAAATATGTCGAAATAAACGTTATTGGAAGAATTTTGTGCAATGTTAAATTTGCAGAGAAAGTGCTGTCTTTCTTAATGCTGTCATGTCGATATCAGCTAATTCAGTACCTTCACTGTAGACAGCGCCTTGTAACGTCAGACGTAAGAAGGAGCAACTTAAGAAGACTCCTAAGGGACAGTTTGGGGAAAAGTAACTTGGAAAAGTAAAAAACTTACGTAAGATATATCGTAAGAGTCTTCTTAGCGTGCTAAGAGTGTGCATTATTGGGAAACCGGGCCCAGTGCAGTGGTCTTGTGGCTCATAGCCAGGTTCTTCCACAACCACAAACAAAAAGTTTGGCAGATGGAACTGTGACCTCCTCCTGAGAGGGGAACAAGAGTGGCTGATAGCCCAGGCAGCACTGAAACGAGGTCATGCCCTTGGAAGAGGTTGTGGGGGGATTTCTGGGCATATTTGGCCCAAGAGGTTAAAAGAAATCAAGATATCATCTAGATAGATAAAAACAAAGGAGTTAAGAAAATAAAATCCCTGAGCATGTCAAGGGTCTGAAAACTACCACAGTGTTGGTAAGACCAAAAGGGACCTTGAGGCATTAATTGTGAAGTTACACAAGAGAGGATAAATCCAGGAGCGGTGAGCATAGCGAAATCGAGGAGACGAAGCATTGGTCAAAATCCAGTGTCTTCGTGTGCCAGTCCCAAGTCTGAATAAATGCAGAGGGTTGTGTCAGAAAGGGCATCCGACAAAAAAAAACATTTGCCAAATCAATGATGCGAATCACAAATATCACTTCCATACCGGATTGGTCTCGGCCCAAGTTAATAACAAATGCCACCGGTGCTGTTGACATACAGGGAGAGAGAAAAGGAAAGGCAAGAGTTTAGGAGTGATAGTAGGGACTTTGAATGTTGGGACAATGACAGGGAAGGCAAGAGAGTTGGTTGATTTGATGCAGAGAAGGAAGGTGGATATACTGTATTCCCAGGAGACCAGGTGGCCAGGTAGCAAGGCTAGAAGCTTAGGATCAGGGTTCAAATTGTTTTACCATGGTGTGGATAGGAAAAGAAATGCAGTAGGAGTTATTCTGAAAGAGGAGTTTGTTAGGAATGTTCTAGAGATGAAAAGAGTATCAAATAGGGTGATGAGTATGAAGCTGGAAATCGAAGGGGTAATGTTAAATGTTGTTAGTGGTTATGCCCCACAGGTAGGATGTGATTTGGAAGAGAAGGGGAAATTCTAGGGTGAGTTAGATGAAGTGATACAGTGCATCCCAAGAGGTGAGAGTGGTGATTGGTGCAGACTTCAATGGACATGTTGGGGAAGGGAACAGAGGTGATGAAAATGTTATGGGCAGGTTTGGTCTTCAGGACAGGAATGTAGAAGGACAGATGGTGTTGGACTGTGCAAAGAGGATGGAAATGGCAGTAGTAAATACTTTCTTCCAGAATAGGCAGGAACATGGGGTGACATATAAGAAAGGAGGCAGAAGCACTCAGGTGGACTACATCTTGTGTCGACGTTGTAATCTGAAAGAGATCAGTGACTGCATGTTGGTAGGGGAGAGTGTAGCCAGACACAGAATGGTGGCATGTAAAATAACCCTTGTAGTGAGGAAGGTGAAGAGGACAAATGCAAAACAGTGGACAAAGTTGTGGAAGTTGAAAAAGGAAGAATGTTGTATAGTCTTCAGGGAGGAGTTGAGACAGGCTATGTGTGGTCAGGAGGTGCTTTCAGTTGACTGGACAACTACAGCCAATGTGCTCAGGGAGACAGGAAGGAGGGTACTTGGTGTATCATCAGGAAAGGGCAAAGTGGACAAGGAGACTTGGTGGTGGAACAAGGAAGTACAGAAGTGTATACAGAGGAAGAGGTTAGCAAAGACGAAGTGGGACACTGAGAGGACTGAAGGTAGTAGACATGAGTACAGGGAGATGCAGCATAAGGTGAAGGTAGAGATGGCCAAACAAAGAGCATATGAGGACTATGCCAGATTGGATAGTAAGGAGGGAGAGATGGATCTGTACAGGTTGGCGAGGCAGAGAGATAGAGACGGGAAGGATGTGCAGCAGGTTAGAGTGATTAAAGATAGAGATGGAAATGTACTGACAGATGCCAGGAGGGTGACCGGAAGATGGAAGGAGTATTTTAAAGAGTTGATGAATGAGGAACATGAAAGAGAACAAAGAGCAGAAGACGTGATTGTCGTGGAGCAGGAAGTAGCAAATATTAGTAAAGTGAGGTGAAGAAGAAGAAACAAAATAGCCTACATAGGCCTAGGTTTTCAAAACACAAACTATAAAATGTTTTTTGACTTACTACTACACTCCAAACCAGTGATTATAACGCAGGAGAAGTTTCTCAAAACGTGCATCTGATAGTCGGCTCCTCTTGGGGGTAAGGACAAGACTTCACAGGCTAAAAAGCCTCTCCACAGGCGCACTGGATGGTATTGGAGTATTGAGTCGTGCAAAAATGTTCTTGATCATTGGGGATTTGTTCAAAACATCCATCTGGACACCTGACTTAAAATAGCCTATGATTTCTGTGTCTACCGACTCTGTCACTGTGTGGCTGTCCTCTGTGTCAAATGAAAAAAAATCACCCTCTGCGCTTCCTTCGGGGACAGGTACAGGTCTGCGTAGTTCTTGAGGTGGTTCCTCAGCAGCAAGGGAACGGCATTCAGCAGCGAGAAGCATCTTTGCATAGTCATTTTCCGCTTCGTCCCTTATCCAATGCAACTTGAATTTAGGAATGGTCACTGCCGCCAGTAGAGCGTCCTTACTGTCCAGCATGGATGCGAACCGTGTCTTGACGGCCTAAAATATACAATATATTTCATATCACAACACTTAAAAATGTACCCTATGTGCAGTGTGTATGCCTAATAATACTTAAATTAGCCATAAAATTTTACTTTAGAGACTCGAACACTACTGTAACTGTGCTTGTTTGGACAAAAAATGCTAATGAGCAAGTAAGCATAACAAAAAACATTTTTCCATAAAAGCAATTATCCTCCTCTGGAAGAATATCCAAAGCCATTGCCAGTGGCTTCATAACCATACAGTACTCTTTTATAAATTGGTATTCTCTTTCTTTCATACACCTGATGGCAAGTTGGGTCCAAAGATTATTCAAGTCTGTAATGGGAATGTCAATGACTCTTCTCAATGCATCATAGAAGGAGTTCCACTGTGTTGTAGTGGGAACCAAATTGTTTCTCCTGTTGAACTTCTCTACAATCTCTGATGCCACGGTTGACCTACTAGCTTTGGTCCACAGACAAGAACACATGGCAGTGGCACTCATGTACACTGCTTTGGTTTCTGTACTTGAGGACAGCCACTTATCTAAGTCAGTAGTGCATATGAGATTAAGTGTGTCCGTTATTTATCAATGAATTATTAAAATGGCCAGTCAGTTTCCTTGCTGTTTTCCCCGTCGCATTTATAATCATAAGTCTACTTCTGCCGGTGTGGTGTTTCTTATCCCCACCCCCGTTAAAACGGCGTATTCAGAGAAAGACTCGCCTGCGAGAGGTTGTGCTCACGCGGTCCACTATACAGCAAAAATATGTTAGTATATTATGACTGAAATAAAGCGGCTCACATCGGCGTGCGTTTCTCACAGCGCCGCAAAGACAGCGCTTATTTAACATGTATAAATGTGTGTTTGTTGTATTTCTTGCAAAGAGAAATCTCTTATAAATCTCTCATATCGACGCACGCGTTCATCTGACTTTAGATCAAAACTCGGCAAAGTGAAAGAGCGCACACGCGCGCCGCGGGTTCACAGGAACATTTTACATTCACTAAAAGGTTTATTCACAACCACATTTCAGCCAGTCACACACATGCATTGTGCTATGTTGTTGGTACACACTTTCACT
>JAQMYJ010000002.1:13328465-13339997 GCA_030014305.1 Clarias laeviceps | reverse complement strand
GTAATGCATTACAATAGTCCAGTCTGGAGGTCATGAATGCATGAACTAGCTTTTCTGCATCAGATACGGATAAGATGGTCCTAAGTTTAGCAATATTTCTAAGATGGAAAAAGGCTGTTTTTGTGATATTTGAAATGTGATTTTCAAAGGACAAGTTAATGTCTAATATTACGCCCAGATCTTTTACTGTCGAGCTAGTAGTAACAGTAAATTAGGAAGAAAATCGGGGGGAAATAAAAAAAAATAATAATAATAAAAATCTTTGCTCGTCTTGCGGAACACTTGCTAACCGCGTTACTCGCAATCGGAGGTTCCACTGTACTATTATATTATGTAATATTAAAAGAGGTCTAATTGGCCTGAGCTCTCTGAATGGGGAGGGACAGGAGGCACTTAGCGCTTACACCAAAGGTGACTCTAAGCCAATCACGGGTGCCTGTGCACGCACACAAGTGGAAGGATCAGAGTGGCAGTGGTGGCTCAGAGGGTTAAGGCACGGAGTTATTGATCGGAAGGTCAGCGGTTCAAGCCCCAGCTCCACCACGTTTCCATTTTTGGACCCCCTGAGCAAGACCTTTAACCCAGTCTGCTCTAGGGGTGCTGTATCATGACTGACCCTGCGCTCTGACCCCAGCTATGCTGGGATATGTGAAGAAAGAATTTTACTGTGCAGTAATGTATGTCACAAATAAAGGCTTAATTTACCCTATTGATTCTGTTTAGGACACATCTTGTATATGCAAGGTTAATTAAATGGTTTACATAGAACAAAATATAGACCTAAGTAAACATTTTAACAAAAGTGATTTGTATGCGCACAACTTTTATTGATTTATTTTTTTAAAGGATGTTTGACCTTTGCATGAAAATGCCCTGCTCCCTTTTTGTGTCACAAAGGTAATCCAGTATTCTCAACACTGCATTATATTTATTAAAGCATTTTGATCTTTCTAGATGATCAGCAGAATCGAATATGTACACACAAAAAACTTCATCCACAGAGATATCAAGCCAGACAACTTTTTAATGGGCATTGGCCGGCACTGTAATAAGGTAAGTGTTTACTGTCTTAAGAGAGACACTTGCATTTTTGGAGTATGATTTTCATGCACACAAACTTATATTTGTAATTGTATTTTTCACTTCTAACTTGTTTTAACATGTACAGGTATTCAGTAGCCATTAATGTATAATGCATGTCTTACACAAATTCTTGGTAATTAAGTTGCTCTGGAATGTGCAGTAGTACCATGAGAAATATGTGCTCGGATTCAGTTAAGGAAGGAGTTGTAGGAGTGCCAGACAACACTTGCATACAATAAATTGTGTGTATGTATGTATGTATGTATGTATGTATGTATGTATGTATGTAAAAACTTCTTATATATTATTTTTTTTTCTTTGTGTAAAAAAAAACAACTAAAAATCATCTTATTAGGCAAATACATACCTCAGACAAACAAAATATAACTTTTTTTTTTTTTTCATTATGCGATTATTTCTTAAACAAGAATGAAGACCCCCCCCCCCTCCCCCCCAACAAAAAAAAACACTTTTAGCGGTAACAACTTATAATACTTGTTTCTTGTTTTGGAGGATTTGTGGGTCATTCTTTTTTACAACATTGCTTCAGTTCATTCAATTTCAGTTTCAATTTCAGTTAATTCATTGCCCAAGTCCTGTGGCTGCAAGACAAGCCCAAAACATCTGTTCACCTAATTTGCCGTTTGATAGTGTTTCAGATGCTTCTGCTGAAATGCCTTTTTTTTTTTTGTGCTGATAATTAAGGCCGAACAACTTTGTTCCAGAGCACATTATTCCAGAAGCCTAGTGCTTTTAGATGCAGTTTTGTGAACCTCAGTTGTGCTTGTGTTCTTTTTAGATAGAAGAGATTTCTCCTGGCAACCCTTCCAAGCAAACCATACTTTTGGTCGTCAAGTTGTCATGGACATAAAAAATTAATCCATTTCTTTTTTTAAGTGAATAATGGCACACCTGAAGTTTTTTTTTTTTTTTTTTTGTCTGAGGTTTTATTTGCCTTATACTAAAACACAATACAATCAGATTGTTTTTACACAAAAAATAGAGAGGGAACCATCTTTGAACGTGTGTGCACACTTGGGTGTACATGTCTATGTAGTTATATGTAAAGTGAAATATTTTAATTTCAGTTAAGCCTTTTTTGTTTACAGCTCATGAAAATCAAAATCCAATATCTCAAAATATTTGATTTATTTATAGTTTGAGTAAATTATGTTTGCGGATGAGAAACCTCCAACCCAACAATACAAGGGAGTTGAAAGCAAATATGATCAACCTGATCTTCAGTAGCATCTCAGCAGCACCACAGACTGATTGCCTCCATGCCATGTTGCATTGATGCCATAATTTGTGCTAAAGAGCCCCATCCAAGTATAGAGTGCATAAATAAACAGAAATTTTCAGAATTTCTGTATTGCAAATGATTTTTAACTGATCTTAGTAAAAATTGAGATGCTACATTTTTGATTTTCACAAGCTATAAGCTGTAATCATTCAAATTAAAACACCTTGAAATGTAATTGATCTGACCGTACATTCATATGGATATAAATGTGTTTATCTTGGTTCTTACTTCTTTAGAAACTGTTTTCTATAACTATCCAGTGGAATAAAATATTCATTAAATATGGATGGTGACTGCATTTTGCCCTGTGTGTGTGTGTGTGTGTGTACAGCAGTGTAAAATATGCAGAAAAGATTTCCTAACGTTGCCTGACTGTTTACTGTTTGAAATTGTTTGTGCCCTTGCAGACAGGCAACATTTGGCCAATTTAAAGCATGGTGTGAATTAAACAAACCAAAAGTGTATGATCAAATGGTTCCAGTGACGAACATAATGGTGGTTCTTTTTACTAAACTCTAAGTTAGCAATGCCTTTACCATTGTGGACAATGTTCTCTGAAATGAATGTTTTTACCAGTATGTCTTTTGTTAATTCTGGCCTTAAGTTTTATTTATGTTTGCGCTTGACCTTAAACTTTATCAGGCACTACATTTTGTCATTGTGAGATATTTTCAAAGATGGGGTGATATGATCTACAGTATAGCAATCCCATCTCCTATTTCTTAATAATAATAATAATAATATTCCTTACTTTTCCTCTTGTTAGTTATTTATTTATTTATTTTTCATTTTTCTTCCCAAGTCATGTTGCTTTTGGTGCACTACATTGTTCGTTATCAAATTTGACCAAAATTAGTATTGCTTGTTCCGTAGAGGCACGTGTAGTTGCTGGAGTTTGTATAAATTTATTTTTAGAAAGATTTTATTACACAATTATACAGCAAACTTATTTTTGAATATGCAGAAATCTGAGTCACTAAGCAGGAACAACTTAAGATTTTTTTTTGACCAAATCCTACTGAAAACTGCATGCACAGTTGGGAGACGTTTGGGAGAAGTTGGATGAATATGTTGAGCATTTACCCTGTTTTGGCTTACATGTTTTGTTTCTTACCGAAATAACACTTTTATTGTTTTTATATATAATTTAATATATGTATATAATATTTTTGATTTTTTTCATGTCTGTTTTACTGGATATTTAAAATGTAAGCTAGAGTCAGGAGAATCGTCCTGCAATTTTAGCTGAACTAAATCAGTATCAGTTCGTTCAGTCAGGTAAATGCAAATATATTAATGTTTACACACAACTCCTAAACATCAACCCACCTTTTCTGCACTTTTAAATTATGTAAATACAGAAGTTTTCTACCCTCTTCCTTACTGAAGGTATTGGTTCTTATATTTCTTGCACTTTTTTTTAATGATGTTGAGAATTTTACTTTAGTTAAATTTTTTTTGTCATGTTCAATTGAAAAAGAATGACCACAGCAATTGCTTTTGTAATGGTAGTTGTCTGAGCTTGATTTACCATCTCATCTTTAGATTCACTGAGCTTCCCCTAATTTTATTCTTGGTGTAGTTTAGCTTTTACAAGGTCAGTGCAAAACAATTATACTTGGAAAATGTGTTAAATATGCAGTTTGTAGTTAAAAATTTGGTTTTGTTCTCTTGGGGGCTTATGTGCATTTATTTCTTATTTAAACGAAGTCCGTGCGCCATGTGTTTTTATTGTTATGCAGTTTTGCTGTCTCTTGTTCCGGATTTCTAGGTTAATGGTTCATGTTTAAGCCTTGCTGGTTCATAAAGGATGGGAATAGGCTCCCCGTCTGTTCTTTTTCTTAGCCTTGTTGTTGCCTGTCTGCGTTGGCCATGTGGGGTTGTCCGCAATACTGTTTGATGTACTGCACCCTCTATTGTCTGTTTAGTGTTTAGAATCTCCAGTGGGGAAGAGGAAAAGAAGCTTGGCTGTTAGTTCTTCTCAGGACCCATCTTTCTCAGGATTAAACCAGGTCTGAAACTACAAACGCCTAATAATGCTGCCTATATATATATTTATATATATGGTGTAAAACAGCAGTGAGTACACCCCTGTGCAATATCAATTAAATGTCAAAAGATTGCCTTTTTTTTAGTTGAAAAGTAGGGTATCGCCTGTATGTAAAATTAGTTTAGCTATACTGTTATACAAATTCAAATCAGCAAAGTCGGTAAAACGTTTATTGCTACTGCGTTAAAACTTTTTTTTAATGGCAGATTAAATTCCTCTCAGTATGGAGGATACCAGTGTTGGACAAATTTCCGGAGAGATGATCTAGCATTCTTCAGAAACAATATTTTATTATTTGCTTTTGGCTGCAGGGATTGTTATATTTCTTTTTAACCTTTTCCTGGCAAAATTTACTAGACTCCTTCCTGGAGTTATAGTCGTATGGCAACAAATCAAAGAAATGGATAAAGTACGTAAGGTGTGTTATTGGTTTTGAGTCAGGCAACATACTTGGCCAAGTCATAGCTTTTTCTTTTCTCTTTTTAAGAAACTTTTACCTGTTACTCAGGGTCCTTTGTACCATTATCATGCTTGAGCATTTCTCTTCTGCCAAGCTTCTGGAACCAGGAAGTCATATTGTCAGAGAGTATTTTGAAATATTCACAGGCGTTTGTGATCCCATCTATGAATGTCAGCACATTTTTATGCCACTCCATGTCATCGCTCTCAATCTTTGTGCTTTTTGTTGGAACTATGCAATTGTTGTGGCAGTCTTGGTCTACCCAAACATGCTGGACCTCAATTGAGCTGACCATGTTTATATTGTGCACATCTGACAAAAGATAAAAGCTAATATTTTTCAAGCTTTTTTTCTACACTAAGGTTTTATCGAAGCTTTTAATTCCATTGATAACCTCAGGGCTTAAAGCATTTTGGCATCTGTTTTTAGATTGTGAATGTAGCTCACTGTCTGGTCTAATTTTGATAAATTGTACTATAGCTTGTTCCATATCTCTTGTTTAATTGTATATCTGATTTTTTAAAATTTTTTTTTTACTCTCGTTGAGCCATGACTGATATGCCGATAGAAATAAATGAAACTTAAGGAATGTTCTGGTGGTCACAGGTCATATGACACTTTTCAGCTAGGCAAATTGGATATCTTCGGTGTACTGTTTTTTTTTTTTTTTTTTTTTAATGAAGAGTTTAACTTAAGTGTCCAGTCATCACCGGTGTGATCACTTGTTGTTGCATTGAGTTTTTACTTTGGGTACTGAATTTACAATGTCCTTTTAAAAGACTAATTTATGCTCATGAGAGGAGATCATGTACTTGTCGGCTTGGATCTAGCGCAGTTGATATTGTACAGGGGTGTACTCACTTCTGTTGTATACTTGTTAATGTATGTGCATATGTGTGTACAGTTCATCAAAAAAAAATTTGACTTGTTGAATTTTTGTTTTGTAAATTAATTCAAAAGCTTAAACTTGTATGTTCTAGACTCTTTACATTTAAAGCGAAATATTTTAAGTCTTTTTCGGTTTAAATTCAAGCGTTATGGTTTACAGGCTCTACAGTTAAATATTAGAATTTTTTTAATTTTAGTCAATTTCTATTTGTTCAGTACATGCAACAACAGTCATGGGGAAGAATGCTAATTTGACAGTAGTCCAGAAGTTGATCAACAACCTTCACAAGGAGGGTAATTCACAGAAGGTCATTGTTGAATGTGCTGGATCTTTGCAAGAGATTTCTAAGCTTATTTATGGATGTTTGGCTGGAAGGGGTAAATGTGAAACGAAAAGGTGCACAATGATAAAGGAATGATCACAGCCTTAAGAAGATAAAAAAAAAGGCAAGTCAAGAACTTGGGTGAGCTTCACATGGAGCCCCTTCAAACAGATGTATTCAGGAAATGGGCTACAATTGTTGCTTTCTTAGTATCAAGCACTTCCTGGGCCAGAGACAATGCCAGAAGCTTCTTATCTGGACTAAGGAAACAAAGAATAGGAACATCCAAAAAGTGATCCAAATTCATCTTTATAGATAAAGTTTTTGCCTTTCATTTGTAAATCAAGGTCCAAGATTCTGTAAGGAGAGGGAGAGGCACAGAATCCAAGTTGCTTGATGTTCAGTGTGAAGTTTCCACAGTTAGTGATGGTTAGGGGTACTATCTCATCTGTTGGTCTTGGTCCCCACTGTGTTTTAGCAAATCTAATGTCATGACCAACATCTACCAAGAGATTTTAGAGCACTTTTTGTTTCCGTCTGACCCAAAAATAAAGATGGGGTTGTGAAGGCTTTTATCAAAGCAACCTGGTCTGTAATAATGCCTCAGCAGTGCCACAGGCTGATCTGCATCAATGTAGCATGGCATGGATGCGTAGTTCATGTGGAAGAGTGCCGACCAAGTATTATGTGCATAAATCACATACTTTTCAGAAGTTGAACATGTCTGTATTGTAAATTTCTTTTGATTGGTCTTTGGAAATATTCTAATTATTTTAGATGCTGGATTTTTTTATTTATGATCTCTAAGCTGTAAAAAAATTTAAACAAAAAAGGCTTTGCATGTAATGAATCAAGATTTTCATTTTTTAAATGGAATTACAAACAAAACTTTCCAAGAATTATGTGCATACACAGCACGTGGACACACACAGAGTTGTATAAAAAAATTTTTTTTATGTATCATATCTATAAAACACATCAGCCATAATGTTCAAACTGCCTTCCTAATATTGTGTAGTTGTGTAGGTCTCACTTGTGCCTCCAAAATGCTTTTTACCGGTTATGGTATGCACACATTACTAGTCAAAAGTTTGGACACACCTTCTCATTCAGTTTTTTTCAACTTTGTCCATTACTGTTGAAGACATATCAAACAAATTGTTGTAAACAAAGTGTTATACAACCCAAAATATGTTTAGCTTTAACAGTTTGGCATACTCATGGCATTCTTTCATCAGATTCTCAAGGTAGTCATTTGGAATAGTTTTCAATTCACAGATGTGCCTTGTCAAGACTTAATTTGTGACATTTTTTTGTTTTCTTAATGTGCTTTAGACCACTCCGTTGTCTTCTGAAAAGGAAGGGTAGGCACAGAGTCATTAGCCCCGTTAGTGCTACTACAGCTATTGCACAAATTCTTATTATGGCAAGAAACACTCAATTAAGTAAAGACAAAAGACAGTCTATCATTGCTTTAAGAAATTAAGATATTTCAGTCTGAATAATCCTAAAGACATTAAATGTGCTCCCAAGTGTAGTCGTCAAAGCCGTCAAACTCTATAATGAAACTGGCTCTTGTGAGTGCTTTCCCAGGAAAGTACGATAAGTTAATTGGAATGACCAGCCTAAGAAACAGCTTTACAATTCCAGTCCTCAGTACAGCACCTCATATTAGAGCTCACATAAATGCTTCTCGAAGTTCAAGCTGCAGACATATTTCAACATCAACTGTTCTTAGGAGACTGCGTGAGTCAAAGACGCTGTTACTTCGGATGAACAACAAGCAGAAGAGACTTGCTTGGGCCAATAAATACGAGTGGACATTTAGAAAACCCTCCTTTCGCCTCATTAGTTGTCATTTTTGGCTTTTACCACCGTGTCCTTGTTCGACACACACGGGTGATCGGATGGTTCCTGAATGTCTGGTTTCTCCTGTTAAGCATGGAGGAGGAGGCGTGATGTTAGATGGTGTGGAGTTCCTTTTTTGGTGACTTCAAAATTGTGGGCACACTTAACCAGCATGGCTACCACAGCATTTTGCAGTGACCTGCCTTCCCATCTGGTTTACACTTGGTGATCCCATTATTTGTTTTCCAACAGGACAATGACTGCAAACAGATCTATAGGTTATAAAAGCTATTTGTCCAAGAAGGAAAGTGATTGTGTAGGCCAGGTCATCTGATGCAGTGCTCAATCACCTGATCTAAATCTTGTTGAGATGTTTTGTGACAAGTTAGACTAGAGCGTAAAGAAAAAGCAGCCAACAAGTTCTCAACACCTTTGGGAATTCATTCAAGAATTCAAAAATGCAAAGAGCTCAACGAAGCAAAAGGTGGCTGCTTTGGAGAATCGAAAATATAAAAAAAAAAATCATTCTTGGTCATAATTTCAATATCATTGTTCATTTACAATGATGAAAACAAAAATAAACAAAAACCGTTCAATAAGAAGTTATGTCCAAACTTTTGTCATGCATGGTATATACTATTTTGTCACCAAAATGCTTTTTACCTGTTAAGACATGCACTCTAACATCTAAAGGTGTGCTGTGGTATCTTGCAGAAAACGGTAGTAGATGATCCTGTAATTCCTGTAAATTACACGTAAAACCCACGAGTAGTCTTGGCATCTCCATCAAGCTGCTGTGAATTTTTATTTATTTTTTTATAACAGGAAAATAAACTCTGCTTATGATTAACAATACATTAGACTCCTACCAAATACACAGTTGAAAATATACTTACATGACATCATTAAGTCCTTGATTGATGTGTTTAAATCTTAAAATGTTTTCTAGTTATGAAATCTCTTGAACTAATTAGGCCGGTGTTATAACGAAATTTTTAATCAACTTTTTTTTTTTTTTTTTTAAAGAAAAATTATTTTGCTAACTTTTTTCAACCACAGAATTTAGTCATCTGGCTCAGAGAAAAAGTAACAAAGTCCAGTGAAACCTCGGATTGTGAGTAACGCGGTTTGCGAGTGTTCCGCAAGACGAGCAAAGATTTTTATTAAATTTTGACTTGAAAAACGAACTCGTAAGTCTTAGTTTACGAGTACCGAGTATCATGAATCACTCATGCGCTTCTTGTTTTAAGGCCGAGCGTCACGTGATCACAACTGAGCCAACGGCTTTTCTCTCTTGCGCTGCGGAATTGTGGGTAATCGCCTCCCCTGTTGGGTTTTAGTGCGCGTCTCTTACTGGTATAATCAGTGCACGTGTGTACTGTTGACTATAACACTGTGACCACGTGTGCACGTGTGAAACATTTTTATTTTGTGTACGTGTGTATACAGTGCGTGTGTAAAGCAAAAACAAGTCTCATGAGAGAGATTAAAAATCCATTTTCTCTCCGCTCAAGGCTCAGCCTGCTCTTTGTATGTGTACGCGTGCACGTCATTGGACACCGTGCCACGCACGCGCGCACACAGACACCTTCACAGACGCGCGCATACACACACTCTTTCTCTCTGCTCTACACAGAAATTGTATCTGTCGCAATTCTTTTCAAAGTTAAAGTGCAGGTTAATTTGTTTTATTTTTACTTTACACCAGTGATTCCCATAGGATGTCTCTCAATCTAGTGTTAGAGATTTCTTGTTTATTTTTCGGATAAAACAGCGTTTTCGTTGTGTGTGTGCGTGTGAAAAGAGTGGAGGAAGGGTAACTGTGTAAGCCGAAAAGGGGGAGAGGGGAGCTTACTTTAGATTCGCACGCACGCACACGGAAACGCTTATCTGACTTATTTTTACTTTTTTTTTTTTTTTTCTTCAAGGTAAAGTGCAGGCTAAATTTTTTTTTTTTTTTTTTTTTTTTTATTTTATATTTTGTTTTTATTTATTTTTATTTATATATATTTTTTGGGGTGTGGAACAAATAATTTGAGTTTCCATTATTTCTTATGGGAAAATTATCGATTTGGTTTACAAATCCGGAACGAATTATGCTCGTAATCCGAGGTTCCACTGTATACAAAAATATTTAAAAAATCTTGATCTTGCTAATCAGCAATCAAGTGAAAGCTTTGCCAGATGAAAAGCCTTAAACCATTATGCCTCAAAAACAGGAAAACTCAAGTATGCCATTTGACCAAAGCTGCTGTCTGAACTGAAACATACCATGTTATTTCATGGTGAGAGGACATATATGGTGCCAAAGAACCAGTTACTTTATATGTGTTTATTATCTTCCTGCTGAAAAAGAAGCAAGCTAAATTTAGAACTGTACAACCAGATGCTTAACAACTCATTGCAGATGACCTGAAGCATACTTGGAGAGCAGCTCACAATGTTCAAGACAAAGTCGAATGTCTGCAATGACCAAGTCACATGACCTCAATTAAAGCGAGAATGCATTGCTAAAGGTCACAATAAATAGCAAAATGCTCCCTATTGTTGATTTACAAATAACCTGCAACAAGTATTAACTCACAGTTTAGGTTATGATTATTTTTTCTAATTTTTGGAGCAGCTTGTACAGTTTACGTACAACTTGGCTGAATACAATAAACTAAAATTGGTGTAACTGAGCCAGTTTTATAGGCCTCCATGCCCACACACGATTTTTCAGTTCTGCCCACAAATTTGCTATGGATTGAGGTAAGGGCTTTGTGATTGGCCACTCCAGTGCATCATTATTGTTGTCCTTAAGGCACTTATTGTGACCAAGCTTTAACTTCTGGGTTGATTCACTATAGCCACTTAATCGTCTTTCCTAATGTTGCCATCTATCCATCACAACATTATGCTGCCACCCCCATACTTCACAGTAGGGTTGGTGTTGTTTGGCTTGCAAGCCTTCATCCTTTTTCCTCGATATATAGCAATGGTCACCATGAGAAAAATGTTCAGTTTTTGTTTCATCAGACCATTTGATGAAACAAAGCAGACATTTCTCCCAAAATCTAGATCTGTGTTTCCAGGTTTAGCCCAGGTGTGCCTTTTTTAATGCCAGTTTTTGAGCAATGGCCTCTTCCTTGCTGAACACTTTGGCTACACATTTTTACTTTGTCTGTAGGTAATTTTGTACTCTAGTGTCTTCACAAGGTCCTTTGCTGTTGTTCCAGTGATTATTTGTACTTTTTGTATCAAAGTACTAATCTCTAGGAGACAGTACATGTCTACGTCCTGAGTGGTATGATGGGTGTGTGGTCCCATGGTGTTTATACTTTATATATTATTTATACAGATGATCTTGGTCTGTGTGTTTGTGTACACATATATACAGTAAAATCTCAGATTGCGAGTAACACGGTTTGCGAGCAAAGATGTTTAATAAATGTTGACTTGGAAAACGAACAAGTCTTGGTTTACGAGTACCGAGTATCATGTATCACGCATGCGCTCACAGTGTCACGTGATCACAACTGAGCCAATGGTTTTTCTCTCTCTTGTGCTGCGGAATTGTGGGTAATCGTCTCCCCTG